>OZ005649.1:173370989-173738489 GCA_963930645.1 Salticus scenicus | reverse complement strand
CCCTAGTGAATTTCTATTATTATTATTATTATTAATGTCTTCTCATCTTGCGTGCGTGTAAAAAGAAAAAAATGGTCACTGTATATTTCACGATGCTTTAAATTTTCCTCTAAAATTTTATAAATGAAATTCAGTGTTTTATTATTATTTTTTACTTGTGATTTTTACTTCATACTTTCTCAACAATTTTGCATTTTTAGTAAATCTTTATCTTGCATTGCATCTATGTAACTTTTTATCAATATCCGGCCAGTTATAGTTCTTGTGCATTTATTTGGTCGCTCTCATCCCAATTAGAAGCCCACCAGCGGCTGAGCGGTTCTGCGCTCATAGCTGGTAGACATGAGGTGCCGGGTTCGATCCTAGGTCGCACTTGTCGATCTATCCGTTCGGAGTCTTTCGTGGTTTTCTACGAAACTTGTGTAAATACGGGCTACGACTCCTTAGAAAAACCTCCACATAAGGCATTCCCTTTCCGGCCTTGGACCCTAGTACAGCCAATCGGCCTTATTCCCAAACACCAAAAACGTCCTTCCAATTAGAAATTTCTTTGAATATATCAGGTTGGATACGTGCAGTGTAACGAGTTGACTAGAAACTTTCGAAGGAAGTTCTGCACATACGAAATATTTTTCCTATTCTACTCGGAATTCTTTGGCCTTGTTCCTCCGTTTTATTTATTTTATTTTATTTTATTTTTTTGACTGATTGCGAAATTTTCCTAGCAACAGTTTACCCACTCAATTCTGAGTAGTTGATACTAATGGTTTTCCAAATGTGAAATGCGTTAAAGAAACGATTAAAGAAAAGGAAATGAGGCTTCCTTATTATTTCACATCTTATTTGTCTATGAGTAATACCCTTCCTGCATCTACTTCCAGAGGCAGCGCTTAGCCCCCCCCCCCCCAGGTAAAAACATAGGTAAAAATAATATCGCTCCCCTATCCCTTTTAGGACTGTCACTTCTGTTCTGTTTGTACCCCCCCCCCCAACTCCCGGGCCCCTGGGCAGTTGTTCCCTGTGTCCCCCCCCCCTCGTCAACGGCCCTGTCTATGAAAGACATGTGGCTAGTTTAAAAATAATTTTTACACTACAGAACAGTGTCGTATGACAGCTATCACATTCATATACAGTGTTTCCATTAGAATATACCCATAAAACTTTCACTGCAATAAACAATCATCACTTCATTGTAGATCTGTCACACATGAACCTTAAAAAAAACTAAATTACACTACGAACCCCTATATTCTTCATTTCTATTACAGCATTACATTTTTATGTTCTTATTTTATTTTTCAACTGTAGGTGAAGAAGTTTCACAAAAACTATCTTTAAAACTTTATTTGTAAAAGGAAAGTATAAAGTAGACTGTTTTTTATGTAGCCCTCTACATAATCTAAAATTACATGCTCCTCCCCCATTCCCCCCAAATAATAATAAAAATAAAAGAGTAGCATTACAGAATTTTTTCATTAAGTAATTTCTATGGAATCCCATAACGTAATTGAAAATTACGTAATTGAATTTTATTTTGGGAGACTGTAAACAATCATTAGTACTTACTTTGTCGTATTCTTAGAAAAAAAGTAGGTGTATTTTGTAAATATGAATAATTTATGACAATTTCTTTACGTTGTACAGAGTGTAAAGTTATTAATATATACTTTAAAGGAATGCCCTCTCTCAGATGATAGCGATTCAAAATTCTACTGTGAGTTTATGCATACGATAACGTTTGCTCTATTTCTGTCATTTTCAACCCATTCTAAAAATATTAACGGAAAATTAAAGCAGGAGCACACGGAGAGACAAAATCTTAAATACTTTGTTGGAAAGTGTTAATAAAGATTATTTTTAGATTACATTTCTAAGTAGTGTTTTTTTTTTTTTTTTTTTTTTTTTTTTTTATTCAAAGAGCCTAATTTTTGAATTTTCTTTTTTTTTTTTTTCTTTTCTAAATAAAAGTAATATGATGCAGTATTCCAGGGAAAAGAAACAAATATTTGCGACTCCTTATATTTTCTGGCCTAGTGTGACCGCACTTTTCGAATCTGTCTAACTAAGCATGGCCCTGCATGTTTGCCTAACCATTCGAGTTTTTCATGGTTTTCTCCGAAGTTCGCCTGAAGATATTTCAATAGATATGCAAGGAGGATGTCGCACGCAGATGTAGATTTGCGCAAAGAATTGGCATTAATCTACATATTGACGCATGCATTTCTTTCTTTCTCTTTTTTTTTCATTTCTTTTTTTTTTTTTTTTTTAGAACGAAAAACGAAACCTAGCATTAACCCCTTAACGCGCGGCGTCCTCGCTACGAGGACGCAAAATTTAAGATCCAGCTGCAAAAATTCATCCCGGAAATTTTTTAGCAAAAATTTATGTTTATAACATATCAGAAAAGGCCGGTTTTTTTAACCTTAAAATTTAAAATTTCTTTATGTTTAATTTAGTTCATGAATTCCGGTGGCAGTATAATTTAAATGATCCGAATTCTCTTGCGCCGCAAAGGGTTAATATTGAAACTAAATTACAAGTCATCGAAAATAACAAATTAGCTTTTAAGAAACTTAAACTTCAACCAAAATCGTGTAAAGTTAGTAGTGCTTGATAATATATTGGTGTATTAATACTAACGAATTTAATCGAAGAATGAATTTCAAATAAAACAAATTTTTTAACCTTTCATATTTCATTTACATTATCAACCAGACCCACTAATGGCTGAGTTGATCTACTAACAAATCTGGTAAATGTAAGGTGTCATGTTCAAACACAAGTAGCATTCATTGTTACAGCCATTCGGATTTTTTCGTGATTTTCTCCAAAACTTGCATGAATAGGTACTAAGAACCAAGACCATCCACGGAAAGTATTTTCTCATCGTTTAATTTGAAAATTCTATAACAATAATTTTGAAAATAAAATGATATAAATTTCAAACCGTTTAGAAATTAGAAAAAAGAAAGAAAGGAAAAAAAAAAAAAAATATATATATATATATATATAATATATATACATATTTGTAAACTAAATGTTTTATAAAGTGTCATCATGAAGGCAAATACGTTAAATTTGATGAGTAAACTACGCGTGTGTACAGATGGAATAATTACAGATGTGTATGTACAGTGTTTGAAAATGTTTGTAATCTATGCGCCGCATATTTATTTTCACTGTTGTTCTCGTTTATTTTTCGAAAGAAGGTAATGGCACCTCAGCATTTTATATGCGTAAAAATAAATAAATAAATAAAAAAAGAATAATAATAAAAAAAATTGTGAATGTGAAAACTATAAAAAAAAACTGTGAAAAAAATGTGATGGTTAATTTCGAAACGTCAGCAAATAATGGAGTAATATTTCTCGAAATATTTTCTACCCATACACCAATTGTTAATATTTCATTCGAGTTTTCCGTCTTATTAAGTGAAAAAATTTACTTTATAATTACTGATACTTATAAATTCAATTTATAAGAACTAAATCAATCATATATTCTATGAGTTAAAATGGTGATTTATGACATTTATTTATATGTATGTATGTATTAATAGGTGCTTTTATAATATATATATATAAATTCATTCTTATTGGTCTATGTGGTTTCAGTGATATTGTATCTGTTGCTTAGCTTTTATGTATAATAACCGATTATTATTTATATATGTATATATTCAAATATAAAAATTCAAGTATTTTAAAGTTTTATTTTAAATTAAAATTCATTAAAATCGATAATAAAAATGGATTTGTTTTTAATTTCTGAATGTATAAGAAGTTTCTAATTTCTTGAAGAAAAAAAAAAGTTCTTGGGATGTCGTGTATACATGCTAATTAACAAGCACACAAACGAGCAAAAAAACTGAAACCATATCAGTTTTATGATTTTTAAATTCCTCACACCACCTCAAAGCATGTAGAAATCTTTAAAAAAACCCAGGATGAAAATTTTTATGACTGTCTAATATCTTCATAGCTACAATATGATGAGTAATGAAAAAGGGCACATATTGATAACTATTTTACTTCATTTTATTTCATTTTATTTTTTAAATGCAGATTGCTTTAAAAAATGCACTACGACAAAAATTTAAAAACATATTTGATTTATTTACACAATGAAATAATTTATTATTATAAAAGACAACTTTGCTCGATATCGCGTATTAAAAATATGAAAGTAATAAACTATCTGTGTTTTAGGTAATTTTTAGTTTTTTTTTTTTTTTTTTTTTTTTTTTTTTTTTTCATATTTTATCCTGGATTAATTGATATGATACAAGACAAAATATGTTAATTGATCGAAAAAAAAAATAGATTAGGCATAATGTTTAATATTGCTTTTCTAGCTATTACGTATCTTAATTTTTATTACGTAATCTTAAAGTAATATATATATATTTTTTTTCGTTTCAATTTTTTTTTCACTCAAAGTAATAATAATAATATTAATATAAATATATAAATATATATATATATATATATATAAATGATAGATATTGTAATAAATTTTGACTTTAAAATTATAGCATTTAATAGATACACGCTAAAACCAACACAACAAAAATAAAACTGATTGTAACACAGTACAAAAACTAGCACAGAAATGTTGCAATTCATATAGATCCAGTAAGAGTCAAAACCAATTTAAATTAATTACACCCACATGAGTAAAAGGACGTATTGACGTACAAAATGGATGACGGAACTCATTAAAAGTCTTAAAAGTGATTCAGGAATTAAGAATCCAGTTCAAAAGTAAAATAAATAAATAAATAAATAATAAATAAAGGACCACAGGAATATTAATTGGAATAAAAAATGCTTAAAATTAGAAGTATTATCGGGTCAGGAAGCATATACTTCTTTAAAGCAGAGAGAGAGCTGCAAGATTTCGTAAAACAATATAGCTAAGAATAGCAAATATATATTGTTCAATATATATGTATCGAAAACCTTTTCAAACATTGCATTATATATATATATTAGAGGGTGGTAGGGGACAATTATAATACATTTTCAAAAATAATAAGAATGATATATATAGAACAGAATTGAAAAGAAAAATAGAGTATTTCCTAATAAAAGACAACTTTCCTCATTGTTATGTATTAAGAATTTGAAAGTAATGCAAAAATCACTTTAATTAATTTAATTAGTTATTTAAAAAAATATTGTGGGTATTGCACGCTTGGCAATCTTTTCTCGCTCATACGTATTAAAAATCTGAAAATAATAGTAATAATAGTAATAGTAATAATATTTTTGCTACATCTAAACGGAAATAGAAGAAACAATTTTAAAAACTGAAAGTTATTAAAAAGCCGATTTTTTCATTTATGAAGAAGATTGCACAATTTTTCCGGGAGACTTTTCCGCGTAACATTATTTCAGTGATTTCTTTTTTTTCGGTTAACAATCCCCCACCCCCCACCCCTCTCTCTCTCTCTCTCTAATAAAAGTTAGAGAGACATAAATATAAAGAAGCAGCCGATAAAGATAACTTTTGAAAAAAAAAAAAAAATTCTGAAAGAAACGGCTAATTTATGTAATAATAATTTCGTCCAGTTTTATGAAAGTAACCCTTCTGTAAGAAATATACAGACAAGCGTACATATGCATATGTCTTCAGCACCAAACCGAGGGATCGACCTTCACCTCACTGACCCCTAGCATTTTTCTTATCATTTCACAACCTGTTTAACGAAACTGTTTTCAATAACTAAACAGGATGGCGCGCATACTTAAAGGAAAGAGAAAACATTACTTTAAAACATGCGATGTAGAATGTAGTTTACAATACTACGAGGGGGGAGGATGAGGACTCCTCAACAAATTCTAAACGATGATTTTTCATTTGCGTATAATTTCCAAAGAAATAAAAAAATAAACTTAAAATTTGAAGGGCATGTCCATTATCGAATATTGATCAAATTTTACATAAGTTTACCGTAAATATTTCTTTTTTTGTTTTGTTTTAATAATAATTATTCATTTTTCTCTAAAGTAAGCTTTGGAAAAAATAAAAAATTTCAACAATAAAAAAGAAAAAAGTATCGAAAAAGGGTGTTAAGGATTCATTACAGATAGATAAAGATGCCTTTGCCTTCAAATGTTAAACTTAATCCCGATTTTTCTTTCAGTTTTTCTTTTTCTTTTTTTTTTTTTTTTTACTTTTACAACAGATATTTTGAAAATATATGACGCAGATCCGCATGAAAATTGCCTCTGACACCATTTCAGCGTATTCTTATGCAAAATAACCTCCTGAATCCGAATATGACCACCATTTTGCCCAATCACCCACCGTTTTCTAGATACACCCCCCTTCCTCATTTTTATCATTGTTTGGTAATTTTATATCCATCAGTTTGATTTGGAGAGGACCGATGATTATTTTAAACGTTAAATGTCTTCTGACCTAAAGAGCTACAGAGGTAGAAAGTTCTAAAACACGAACATTTGTAGTAAGGAGGAAATTTGAGGGGCTTTGTGCTCAGAAAACAAAAGAAAATCAATAAAAACAATCGGTTTCTGTTTCTTTTTCTTTTTCGCAATATTTCTCTTACTTTTTTACATATTCCAGCTTCCCGTTTGCCATTTTCTTACCAAAACACCCAAAATAATAAAAATTATACAATGAAATTTTTTTTCAAAATGTTGGTGAGTGGAGTAAAGTTTCAAAGCCTCCGCAAGAAAGTTTGACTTATTCACTGTACGACGTTTGCTTTCAATAACTCCCACGTTAAATGTTTTGGGCAGTAAATCAGAACAGTAAAATCTCTTGCTTTGACACATGTTAAAGGTTATTTTTCTTGTAGTCGTTAGTCATTGTCTACCTTTAGTACAAGTTTTGCGATAAGAGAGTGAACTTCGGTGTTCTTGACGGTGGTGATTTTGCGTGGTAATCTTTAACACGTGTCAAAGGAGGATATTTTACTGTTCATGTTTTACTGCCCAAAACATTTAAGGTGGGAATTACTGAAAGTAAACATCACGTCGAAGAGTGAATCAGTCAATTTTTCTTACGAAGGCTTTGAGATTTTACTCCACTCACCAACATTTTGAAAAAATTTCACTGCATAATTTTTATTATTTGGGGTGTTTTGGTAAGAAAATGAGAAACTGGAAGCTGGAATATGTAAAAAATAAAAGAAATATTGCGAAAAATAAAAAAAAGAAAAGAAACAGAAACAGATTGTTTTTATGGATTTTCTTTTGTTTTCTGGGCACAAATCCCCTCAAATTTCCTCCTGGGCCCTCTTCACTTAAAAAAAATTCCGATGCCGGCTGAAAACAGATAAAAAGTGTCCCACGTGGTTTTGACAGGAGGTGGAGAAGATTGACAGATTCACTGACGAATCATTGACTTTTTGGAAGAATAAATCAAAAATCAGTCACGTCCTTATTGCGGTTTCATCGAAGCTTTGTTTTGTTTTGATTCTTTCTTTCTTTTTTTTATTTTTGTGTTTCTTTTTTTCTTTTTTCTTTTTTTTTATTTTCCATTTTCACATGACATCAAATAACTTTGCTCATTTATTCTAATCTATTTATATGTATTTTAATAGAGTAGCTCGGTCCGACCAAATACTTTATACTATTTTCAGCCCGGTTCAGGCTTTCTTTAGTTATACCGGCGAATTACGTAACAGTGAAATTTTTTCAAAGAAAATATACTTTATAATTATACTTGAAGTCTGATATTATTAATTTAACTAAACTAGCATGTTGTGGCCACCACATGACTTTCTTCTATATTTTCCTATACAAATTCCCTCAGTAAAAATAATTTATTAAAATTATTATTAAAAAAAATTTCTTCCATGATAATGCAGACGATTTCCATATTAGAGAAGTAGTTCCATTTAATTCTCAATAAATAAAATAAATAAATAAATAAATAAATAAATAAAAATTACGATATTTTTTTTTTTTTTTTTTCAAAAGTTTTTTTTTTTTTTTTTCGTTAAAAGTAACAACAACAACAAAAAAAAATCGATAACTTTGTTTTGAATTATCATAGATCTACAATTCAACCATTCGTTTTAAAGGTATTGACGAGACCTTTCGAAAGATACCCATCTTGAAAATTTATCCCTCCCGGGGGGGGGGGGGGACTTTCTTCTATATGTAATATAGAGAAAGTATTGGATTCGTGAAAATTTTCGAACTCCGGTTTTCGATGGATTTACTCGTTTTGGGATGTGCTGAACATGATTTGATAGTTTTTAGAAAATGTCTGTGTGTGTGTGTGTGTATCACAAATTTTGGAGGCTGTATCTCACGAACCAATGAACGAAATTTAACCAATCTTGGTATTTAGTTGGACTCTGACATAAACTGGTGCTGATTAGATTTAGGGATCAATCGCCCAATAGGTGGCGCTGTGATAGCATTTTTTCTAAATTTTTAACATGGCAGTATAGGACAAAATTTCGTATAAATGTACATAATGAGAGTTATTTTTAACTTTTGATTGTAAAATTAATATGAATTATTGATAAAAGTAGTTGTTAACTAGGGGGGAAAAATTGTGCATGTGGGGGCGTCGCCCTCCCCCGGGCGGAGTAAATTTTCAAGATGGGTATCTTTCGGAAGGTCTCGTCAATACCTTTAAAACGAATAGTTGAACTATAGATCTGTGATAATGTAAAACAAAGTTATCGATTTTTTTTTTTACTTTTAAAGAAAAAAAACTTTGAAAAAAAAAAAAAAATCGTAATTATTATTATTATTATTATTGAGAATAAAATAGACTTTTTTTTTTGGATATTTACTGTTATACTACTTTTCTGGTATAGAAATCGTCTGCATTATCATGGAAGATAAGTTTTTTTAAACAATAATTTTAATAAATCATTTTTAGTCAGTGAATTTGTATAGGAAAATATAGAAGAAAGTCTTGTGGTGGCCACAACATACTAGTTATATTATTAATCATATGGTAATATAGTAGACAGTGCGAGTGCTATAAATTACATGGTGCCATAACTAAAATGTTCAATGGATGCTGAGATAAAGCCATTTTTAAATTGTAATAGCAGATCAACTTGTAAACCGATAAATATCCAAATTGAAGTGTCCAGAAAAGACGATTCTGCATGCGCAGTGGAAATCTGGATCCGATACAACGCGAAGGGAGGGGGGGGGGGGAGTAACAATGCCGTTGGTAGAGGTTACTCGAAACGAGGTTCAGGGTGATTTCAATGGAATTTTCTTTTTAGTTTTTATTTATAAAGTGATATATATACATATATTAAAAAAAAAAAAAAAAATTGTGATTCATTAAAAAATAAATAAATTCATTTAAATATAGCTAGCTATTACCGAAGCCTGCTATTATAGTTATATCGAAAAAAAATCATATATATTAATTGTTATATCATCTAATATATCTCAGAAAATCTATAATATATATCTACAATCAGAAATATTGTATTCAGCCAAAAATTTAGTTTTGATATCCAGTTTTGACCTGATGACATGTACCTCGAGTCCAGAAAAGTGAGGCAATTGGTTAGTGTATATTCAAAGTGAATCAGCAATGTTTTATTTAATATATTTTACTAAGTTTGGTATGCTGTAGCTGTAAATGCTGAGCTTTTTCTGAAATGAGAGGTAATCGCAATGTTCGGTGATATAACCCAAAAGCTGATCGGCACTAACTCAAACCAAGGTCCAACCAAATACCAAATTCGGTTTAAATTGAGTTCAATGGTTCATAAAGTACAGTGTTCGAACGCAAAAAGACAGGCATTTTCTAAACAAGATCGAATTATGTTTAGGAAATCTCAAAACGTGTAACTTCATCGAAAACCGAAAATCTAAACTTTTTCTGCATCTTATACTTTCTTTTTATATATATGCAGAAGACAGAATAATAAATCCCCTTTTTAAAAAATAAGTACTCAATTTCAGTTAATAAAAATGCAAGGAAATCTCAAAACGTGTAAATTGATCGAAAACCGAAAATTTAAAATTTTTCTGAATCTTATGCTTTTTTCTTATATATGCAGAGGATAGAATAATAAACCAACTTTTTAAAAAATAAGTAGTCAGTTTCAGTTAATAAAAATGACAGGAATTCTCAAAACGTGCAAATTCATTGAAAACCGGAAATCGAAATTTTTCTGTATCTTCTACTTTCTTCATATACATGTAGAAGCTAGTAATAAATCCCCTTTTTTCAAAATAAGTAGTCAATTTCAGTTAATTGAAACGCAGGGAAATCTCAAAACACGTAAATTCAGCGAAAACAGAAAATCTCAATTTTTTCTTTGATAGATGCAGAAGATAGTAATAGCTCCACTTTTTAAAAATAAGTAGTCAATTTCAGTTAATTCAAATGCAAGGAAATCTCAGTCTGTAAATTCATCGAAAACCGAAAACCAAAAGTTTTTTCAAATCTTATGCTTTCTTCTTATATATACAGAAGGTATACGCAAGCGAAGTGTGATGTCACTGACCATCATTGTGGCTAATTAAAAAAATTTCTTAATCGTCCATAGGATTTCTCTATATATTAAAAAAAAAGTAACTGTCACTGGCGTCAAATTTTTTTGTCTGCGACAGCATCTTCTAGCGGAGGGCAGGGTTCTTCGCGTCATGAGAGGTATCAATATGTTCCCAATACTTCAAGGAAGACATTTCAGCTGCTTAGAAATTTCTATCATTTTAATTAAAAGCATTATTAACTAAAAACGACAAGTTTATGAAGGTACTCTATATGCCATTTTGAAAAAGTTTCTCCCAGTGCCGTTGTTCTTCTGTCATGAAGTCATTTTACACAGGAAAATATATTATCCATGGCTGTACGTATGTAGGTAGGTAGGTTGGATTTAACGTCGTACTAGTACTACGCTATGGGTAATTAGCGTCGGTCTGGGACGCACCCCTAGAGATGTTCCGGAGGCATGTCATCACAAGTTTGATCCTTCACGGAGGGGATCCTCCCCCCGCTTTGGTGATTCCCAGAGGTATAGTGTGGATAAGAATATGGAGGACTTTGCGGCCACGACAGATTTTATGTACACCAGCCACCATTAGTGTACCCGACGGTCTTTGGCCGGCTCAAGTATCGAATCGGCAATCTTCCAATTACGTGCTCGGTGCTTTACCGACTAGAGTATCGCGGCCCGAAACCATGGATGTAAAAAAGGAAGAAAATAAATATCAACTTTTTTTCTAAGAAAATTAATTTTCTTATCCGGGAAAATTAAAATAAGATTCGTGGTTGTAGGTAGGTAGATAATTAGGTAGGCTGTGTTTGACGTCGCACCATTCCTGCTCTATGGATAATTGGCGACGGTCTGGGACGCACCCGTACGGATGTTCCGGAGACATGCCACCACAGTTTTGGTACTATACGAAGGGGATGGCTACCCCGCTTCGGTGGCCCCCAGAGGCATAATTTTGATGGGAACATGGAGGATATTGCGGCCACGACATATTTTACGTGCACCAGCCACCATTAGTATACAAGACGGTCTTTGGCAACACCTGGTAGGGGGTGTTGTCTTTGGCCGGCTTGAGAACCGAGCCCGAAATCTTCCAATAACGAGCTCGGTGATTTACCGCCTGGAGTACCGCGGTCCGGATCTAAGGTTGTAAAAAATAAATAAAAAGGGTCATATTCTAAAGTTGTAATGCAAAATGGTCTAGATATTATGAATTTCTTTCTATAAAAAAATTATATATATATATATATATATATTATATATATAAATTTGACATTGAATATGAGGATTTCCATAATTTTCTGCTTTTGACTTGTAGTATGCACTATTAATATTCCTTTATAGTGAAAGAAAGCCGAGAATAAGCGGGCAGAGCTCTGCATGTGTTAATAAGTAAAGTGAGTCGGGGGGAGGCGAAGCCTCCCTCGGGGGTTGGTGAGTAAAGCGAGCAGGGGGCAGAGCCCCCAAGTTTTGTAAAAAATTATTAAAAATCGAGGAAAATTATTTCCCGATTTTAATCTCCATATTTGAGTATAATTACAAATTAGTTATCGTGCACATGTGTCAGATTAAGTTATTTTGCTGTCAAATTGACAAAATTTTAATTTTAAATTTCAAAACTCTAGAAACGGAATGGGCATAGATTTGATATCCGTTCGTCCTCCGCATTTTGTGTATTTGGCGATTAAAACGTAATGCGGAAACATACATGCCAGATGAATATTTTCATAATGCGTATACATTGTACGAAATATTGTTTCATATATTACTGATTGCTCTCTTAATATACTTTATTAAAATAACCATGATTTTTGAAAGGAATTAAATATGTTCGTGAGATAATTTGGCCATCTTTTATTATTATTATTATTATTTTGCCATGGACGACAGATATCAAATCTGTTCCTTTGAAATGAGATGTTTATATTTATAGTCGAAAATGGAAGTCTGTCATTTTATTTTTCTAGAGTTTTGAAATTAAAAATTAAAATTTTATGAATTTTACAGAAAAAATGACTCAATCTAGCGCAAAAAAATCAATACGCAGGACTCTAGTTTACATCAATTATAGTTATGATTATGTCAAACAATTTTTCTTATCATTAGTTATTTTCCATATGGTTAAAATCGCACCAAGTTACATATATAGTCGAAATTTTCCTTGTGAGAAACTATCATAAAACATTTGGGCGCTCGTTAGACAGTAAATGACGCTGTTATATAGATGATATAGAAGAAAGTTTTGTTATAGTTTTTTACTTCCATTACCCGACTACCGTAATTAATAATTGTAAGAAGTATTGTATTCGGTCCGAAAATTCGATATCGAGTTTTCACCTGATTTACATGTTTTAAGGTCTCCTAAGTCCAAAAAAGTAATTTTTGGCAATTGGTCAGTGTGTGCGTGTGTATGTATATATATTTTTTTGGGGAATCTTCTGATTATCATATCTCCGAAACTAATAAAGATAGAACTACGAAACTTCAGAATTGAGACTGGCCTGGTGTACAGATGAATTTTCCAAATTTTGGTGAAAATTGGAAAACCGGAATAGGTATCGTAAGTCTGTATCACAAAAACGACTCTAAACATTTTCTTCCAAGTTGCTATACAAACACTCTATTCAATGTCCTTTCGAATGATATAGTTGGCTAGTATGGAGGAAAATTGATAAGAGTCCTGTATAATTAGCTCAATTTCAAGTCTCTCAACTAGGAACAGTCAGGAACACAAGTGTGTTCCTCTAAAAAGGACTGTAAGAATGTTTTTCATACTCGCCATATTAACTCCCTTTTAAATATCCTTTTGTATGTAATTATTGTTTTCAAGTCAATAATTGAGTATGCCAACTTTTGGCAAAAGTCGGTATCTTAAAAACGGCTCTAATGATTTTCTTGAAAACTGTTACATAAATCCATTTTAGATATCCGTTCTTATGTATAACGCGGTTATTAAAGGTAAATTAGCAGTCATCCTGATTAGGTAGATTAGTTTTAGATATCGGAAATTAATGTTTCGTAAAACGGCTAAACCGATTTTTTTCTTCTTACTATTTTTACTTTCTTCTATATGTAATATAGAGAAAGTATTGGATTCGCGAAAATTTTCGACCTCCGTTTTTTGATGGATCTACACGTTTTGGGACGTCCTGAACACGAATTGATAGTTTTTAGAAAATGTCTGTCTGTCTGTGTGTCTGTCTGTATCATTTTTTTGTGGACGCTGTATCTCACGAACCAATGAATGAAATTTAACCAAACTTGGTATTAAGTTGCACCCTGACATGAACTGGTGGCCAGATGATTTGGGGATCAATAGCTCAACAGGTGGCGCTGTGATCGCCTTTTATGCAAATTTTTAACATGGCAGCATAGGACAAAATTCCGTATAAATGGGCATAATGAGAGTTATTTTAAACTTGTAATTGTAAAATTAATATTATTTATTGATAATAGTAGTAGTTAACTAGGAAAAAAAAATTGTGCATGGGGGGGCATCGGTTCCCCCCCTGGGGGGGAAGTACCCCCCCGGGGGTTAAATTTTGAAGATGGGTATCATTCGAAAGATCTCGTCAATACCTTTAAAACGAATGGTTGAACCATAAATCTGTGATAATTTAAAACAAAGTTATCGATTTTTTTTACTTTTAACAAAAAAAAACTTAGAAAAAAAAATCTTTTTTTTTTTTTTTTAAACGAAATTTTACCAAACTTGGTATTTAGTTGGTCCATACCAATTTGTGTGAAATTCTGTGCAGTAGTTCCTGAGATACAGTTGCCACAAAATTTTGTCACACACACACACACAGAGAGAGAGACTGACAGACAGACAGACAGACATTTTCTAAAACTGGTCAAATCGTGTTCTACAGCTCTCAAAACGTGTAAATCCATCAAAAACCCGAGGTCGAAAATTTTTACGAATCCAATACTTTCTTCTATTGAATATAGAAGAAAAAAAAAATGAGAAAAATCAATAACTTTATTTGAATAACTATTGAATATAGAAGAAAGTAAAAAAATTAATTGATAAATTTGGATTTCGTAATAAATAAATGCTTAAAGGACGCGCTAAACAGACTTTTAACAAAAGTATTGTGACTGATTAAATAAAAGAGCGATTCGTTAACTTTATAAAATTACGGATGATGAAAGAATACATATAATTAATTTCCGATCATATATTATATACGAACAATATTATCATGGAAAAATTTAAACTTGACATTTTTGTGTTTCTGTGAGTTTTGAGGTCTTCTGAATTCATTTTTCATTTTTACTTTCTTCTATATTCAATAGAAGAAAGTATTGGATTTGTAAAAATTTTCGACTTCGGGTTTTGATGGATTTACACGTTTTGAGAGCTGTAGAACACGATTTGACCATTTTTAATTTCTTCTATCTTCAATAGAAGAAAGTATTGGATTCGTAAAAATTTTCGATTTCGGGTTTTTGATGGATTTACACGTTTTGAGAGCTGTAGAACACGATTTTACCATTTTTAGAAAATGTCTGTATGTCTGTCTCTGGCTGTGTGTGTGTGACAAAATTTTGTGGCAACTGTATCTCTGGAACTACTGCACACAATTTCATACAAATTGGTATGTAGTTGCACCTTGACATAAATTAGTGCCTATCAACTTTTGGTAAAAATCGTCTTACAGGTTGCGTTGCCATCCCGCTTTTTCTAAATTTTTAACAGGGTGATATAGGGCAAAAATTTTCAAGATGGGTATCTTTCGAAAGGTCTCGTCAGTACCTTTAAAATGAATGGTTGAACTATAAATCTGTGATAATTTAAAACAAAGTTATCGATTTTTTTTACTTTTTACGAAAAAAAACTTAGAAAAAAATCTTTTGTTTTTGTTTTTTTCTCTCCCCTTAATTTTATCAAACTCCCACGGTTTCCGTGTCTTGACAAACTTTAACATATTTTTGCATTTTTCCCCTAATTTTGTCAGTCCCACTTTTTTTTTTTTTTTTCCCTTAATTTAATCAAACTTCCACGGTTTCCGTGTTCTGACAAACTTAGAATAATTTTCACATTTTACCCAAAATTTTGTCAAAGTCCCACTTTTTTTTTTTTAATTATTGTTACTGAGTGAATTTGTATAGGAAAATATAGAAGAAAGTCTCGTGGTGGCCACAACATACTAGTTAAATTCGTTATGTAAATCTATTTTATATATCTTTACATGTGTATAAGCTTTATCTTACCAGAAAATTTTTAGGTGTCTAATTTTTTAGTTTAATTTTATGTCTTCTGATTATATTATCTTCAAAAAATGCATATAATACATGCAACGGTAAGTAATGAAAGTCGTGTAGTTGTTTCACTCCAGGTTTTTTTTTTTTTTTTTAATCTAGAACTTATTTCTGAAAATTGCATATGCATATCTTATAATAAGCGAAAACCTTTACCATTTTAAAATATTATATATAACTTTAAAATAAGTTTGTATTATATACAAATACATCTACGTGATTTCTCTTTATCGTAATTCTAAAAAACGCTTATAAATTATAATCAGTGTCCATGTATCATTCTGAAAAGGTCAGCTGCACCTTTACGTCATCAAGCGCGAAATCTTTGAGTGTAAAGTGTAACTAATAATGTGGTTTCTTCGCTTGGAAATAATTTTATAAACAATTGCTCCCATTTCCTGCAAGCTTTGTATTAGAAATTACTCACATTTGATCTCCTTTGTCCTTTTTCTCCCCCCCCCCTTTCGAGAAGAAGTGCGAAAAGTACAACCACAAACTGAAGTTATTGATATAGTGAACCTTGTTCTGTATTTATAAGAAAAAAAAAAAAATACTGGATTCGTAAAAATTTCGAAGTCTTTATGATTGGTAGAAATATCCTCCTATTTACTTTTTTCTTTGTACAAGATGAAATAAAATATTGGATTCAAAACCTTTCACCTTCTAGCTTTCAATATATTTACACAATTTCAGGTGACCTGAACATATTTTGACCATTAAAAAAATTATCTATCCATAAATCTGCGACAAAAAATAAATAAATAAATAAAAATAAATAAATAAATAAAAAAAAAATAAAAAAAAAAATAGTATGAAGCAACCACACTACTTCCACTACCCACTATTTCACATATTAGAATATACATTTTTTAAAAAATGTGATCAGAAAACATAAAATTGACCTAACGAAGTAGACGCCTGACAAATAGTCCAGTCAATATAGGAAAAATAGAAGAAAAAAATCGTGTAATTTTGAAATTTTGCATACTCATAGCCGAGGGGGTCCTGAACAACATACTAAAAGTCCTCGCCCGTGGGGGGTGAGCGGGGAGCAGGGGGGCATTTAAGGGGGGCAATTTTCAGTTTTTATTAAATATCTTAAAAACTATCGCATTTAGAGAAAACATGTCAATTACAAAATTAATCTACGTAAAATTTCCTATAAAAATGTATATTACATTTTGTTTGTACGATCATTAGTTTAGAAGATATAGGGAGATGAAATAACACATTTTCTTGAAAAATTCTTTTTTGCAATAGTAAAATCAACTAAAGTGTGCAATTAAAAGGGTTCTTGTCAAATATTTTCTAATGTAAAAAACAAGTATATACATAGGGAATATGCAAGGATAATACAGCATGTTTTGTAAGTTTTAAATAATTTTAAGGCTAGTAGGCGCAAGTGGCGGTTTGAGTAAAAATCTGGATAAGTCCAGTAAAAATAGGAAAAATAGAAAAAAAAAATCGTGTAGTTTTGAAGTTTTGCACACTCATAGTCGAGAGGGTCCTGAACAACATACTAAAAGTCCCCGCCCGTGGGGGGTGAGCGGGGGTATTTTAGGGGGGCAATTTTCAGTTTTTATTACATATCTTAAAACCTATCGCATTTAGAGAAAAATGTCAATTACAAAATTAATCTACGCAAAATTTCCTACAAAAATGTATATTACATTTTGTTTGTACGATCATTAGTTTAGAAGATATAGGGAGATGAAATAACACATTTTCTTGAAAAATTCTTTTTTGCAATAGTAAAATCAACTAAAGTGTGCAATTAAAAGGGTTCTTGTCAAATATTTTCTAATGTAAAAAAACAAATATATATATAGGGAATATGCAAGGATAATACAGCATGTTTTGTAAGTTTTAAATAATTTTAAGGCTAGCAGGCGCAAGTGGCGGTTTGAGTAAAAATCTAGATAACGAAGACCCAAAACCGATCAACATAAAAAAAAAAAATCGCGTAGCTTAGAAATTGAGCACAGTTATAAAGTTAAGTGTCCTGAATAACATACTAAAAGTCCCTAATCATGGGTGGGGGGGGGGCATTTAAAGGGGGCACATTTCAGTTTTTATTAAGTATCTTGAAAACTATCGCATTTACAGAAAAAAAAAAAAAATCTCAATTGCAAAATTAATCTACGTGAAATTTCCTAAAAAAATTGTATATTCTATTTTGTTTGTATGATCAATAGTTTAGAAGATATAGGGGAACGAAATAACACATTTTCTTAAAAAATTCTTTTTTTTTTTTTTTTTTTTTTTTTTGCAATAGTAAAATCAACTAAATTGTGGAATTAAAAGGGTTCTGATAAAATATTTTCTAATGTACAAAACAAATATATGCATAGGGAATATGTAAGGATAATACAGCATGTTTTGTACGTTTTAAATAATTTTAAGGTTAGTAGGCGCATGTGGTGTTTAGGTAAAAATCCAGATAACGAAGACCCAAAACCGATCAACATAAAAAAAAATCTTATAGCTTTGATACTGAGCACAGTTATAAGGTTAAGTGTCTTGAACAACATACTAAAAGTTGCATTTTCTTTAAATCCTCTGTAAGTGATAGTAGATATAAAATACATAAAATGTGAATGTTATGATACATTAAAATACTTTAAAATTACTTATAGCAAGCATGCATTAAAAAAATTAACAATATTTTAGTATAAATATTTAGATTACTCTCTATTTATTTTAAAGTATATGGATGATTGTTGTCGTGATTCAGATAGTTTCAAGTCTCTTGCGATTGTCTGAGGTCTTGTGTAATGTTTTCTACAAGAAGAATGCAGAACAATCATTTTTCTACCTCTAAAAATTTCATCTTTTCCATCTTTTCTTGAAATGCTCGCTTTTACTAATCCCTCTATTCCTTTCTCATTTATGTTGCATACATCAATCACTATATCATTTTCACATATTAAACATTTTTCTGCCATATCGATACACTAAGTAATCGCAAAAAATTCAGAAGAAACATTAAATACACACTAAACGTAAGAGAAATGAAATAAGAATATGTAACAAACGTTCTCACAAGTCATAGAGCACACTCATTACAAAGCGAAGGGGTATCCTTATCGAAACCTGTCCATTACCCTTCGTTTAACCTTTACATCTGAAATATAAGTATTGCATTTTACGCATTAGTTACATCTTCCACATGTTTTTTCAGTCTTTAACGATAAAAATTCGGAGAATTTGCTCCGTTCTATTGCAGTACTAGCGAAAACCCTTTGTTTCGCTTCCCCATGCAATCCTTTGTGATAGCCGTTGCTTTGTATTTTACGGATATCTTACAGAAAAGTGGAATTTTTCGATTTGTATATTTTGACTTCCATTCTTTAAACTTGGTGCATTGCGCGCACACACACACATACAAATATTTATATACAAATATTTATTTGTATGAGTAAAAAATATTTAACCTGAACCTTTTTAATTACGAAATATAGTTATTATTACTATTGCAAATAACATAAATAAATAAATAAATAACACAGAATAGGGTTGGGGACTTTTAGTATGTTGTTCAGTAAACTTAACCTTATAACTGTGCTCAATTTTAAAACTACACGATATTTTTCAATGTTGATCGATTTTGGGTCTTCGTTATCTGGATTTTTACTCAAACCACCACTTACGCCTACTAGCCTTAAAATTATTTTAAACTTACAAAACATGCTGTATTATCCTTACTCCCTATGTATATATTTGTTTTGTATATTAGAAAATATTTGAGCAGAACCCTTTTAATTCCACAATTTAGTTAATTTTACTATTGCAAAAAAGTATTTTTCAAGAAAATGTGTTATATCATCCCCCTATATCTTCTAAACTTTTGATCGTACAAACAAAATGTAATATACATTTTTGTAGGAAATTGTACGTAGATTAATTTTGTAATTGACATTTTTTCTCTAAATGCGATAGTTTTCAAGATATTTAATAAAAACGGAAAATTGCCCCCTTTAAATGCCCCCCCCCTGCCCCTCGCTCACCCACAACGGTCGGGGACTTTTAGTTTTTTGTTCAGGAAACTTAACCTTATAACTGTGCTCAATTTCAAAGCTACACTATATTAGGTTGATTTCTTTAGAAATCGACCTATTGCAATCACATCGTTTATCTATATATATATATATATATATATATATATATATATATAATGAAAATTTTGTCATCACGATAACTCCCGAAATAATACTCGAAATGGAACCAAATTTGGACAGTGAACTGATCTTATAAATATCTTGGATGAGTTCGTTAACCAAGTTGCTCCGACTTTTTCTTTTCAAGTGGCAGCCACTTGAAAATTTCAAACCGACATTGCAAAAAGCATATTTAAAGCAAGATTTGCTTGAATTTTGTTGTAAATACAGGCCACATAAGGGTCTCAATGAAGTTTATTAATGAAGTTTATCCGCCATTTTTAATAAAGTGGCGGATATTTTAAGTTAAGTGGGACCACTTGAAATCAGGCTACCACTTGACAATTTAAAATCACTATAACTTCCGAAATAATACTCCAAATCGAACCAAATTTAGACAGTGTCTTACCACTTGAAAATTTCAAATTCAAATTGTAAAAAGCGTATTCCAAATTTGTTTGAAATTTGATGTAAATATAGACCACATAAGGGTCTCAATGAAGTTTATTAATGAAATTTATCCGTCATTTTTAATAAAGTGGTAGATATCTTAAGTTAAGCGGGGCCACTTGAAATCACTCTACCACTTGAAAATTTAAAATCACAATAACTTCTGAAATAATACTCCAAATCGAACCAAATTTGGATAGTGTCTTAACTTATCTTATAAATAACTTAGATGAATTTGTTAACCAAGTTGCTCTGTCATTTTGGTTACAAGTGGAGACCACTTGAAAATTTCAAATTCAAATTGTAAAAAGCATATTCCGATTTTTTTTTTTTAATTTTGATGCATACATAGATTATACAAGTGTCTCAAGTAACTTTATAAATGATCTTCATTCGCCATTTTTAATAAAGTGGCGGATATCTTAAGTTAAGCGGGACCACTTGAAATCAGGCTACCACTTGAAAATTTAAAACCATGATAACTTCCAAAATAATACTCCAAATGGAACCAAATTTGAACAGTGTCTTAACTTATCTTATAAATATCTTAGATGAGTTTGTTAACCAAGTTGCTCCGCCATTTTGTTTTAAAGTGCAGACCACTTGAAAATTTCAAATTTAAATTGTAAAAAGCGTATTCTGAAATCGTTTGCATTTTGATGTAAATACAGACAACATAAGGATCTCAATGAAGTTTATTAGTAAACTATATCCGCCATTTTTATAAAGTGGCAGATATCTTAAGTTAAGCGGGACCACTTAAAATCAGGCTCCCACTTGAAAATTTAAAATCACGATAACTTCTGAAAAAATACTCCAAATCGAACCAAATTTGGACAGTGATATTATCATATAATTATCTTGAATGTTTTCTCTGGGCAACTTGTCCCGACATGTTGTTTCTAAGTTCCAGCCACTTGAAATCACACTGCCACTTGAAAATATGCCATCACAATAACTTTTAAAATACTAAACTGATTCAAATAAAAGTTGGATAGTGAACTTATGGTTCAAATATCTAGGATAAGTTCACTTGGTGACTTGATCCGCAATTTTATGTCCAAGTGGCTGCCACTTGAAAATTTGTCAATATAGTAACTTTAGTAATACAGAATCAATTCGCATCAAATTTGGGTAGTGGATTTATCCTTCAAACATCTCAGATAAGTTTGCTGGGCATCTCACTCGACTTTTTTTCCAAGTGGTGCCACCTGAAAATTTCTTATGACGATAATTTTTGAAATACTGATTTAATTTGAACTAGAACTGGACAAGGAACTTATACAAGTATACTGGATGATTTCTCCGGGCAAGTTGTTTTGTCGTTTTGTTTCCAAGTTGCAACCACTTAGACTGTCACTTGAAAATATGCCATAAAATTAACTTTTGAAACACGGCACTTATTTAAATCACAGTTGGACAGTGAACCTATGCTTCAAATATCTTGGATATGTTTGCTGGGCAACTTGTTCCACTGTATTGTTTCCAGCTGGCGGCCACTGGAAAATTTGTTATCACGGTAACTTTAGAAATACTTAATCAATTCAAATCAAAGTTGAAAAATGAATTTATCATTCAAACAACAAAAATCTAGAAAATTCACGTAACTCGTGAACCAATCACGTTATTGCGTCCATCTTTGGTATATCGATAATAAGTATTTTCTCGCCAAAAGTCGCCAAAAAAGTCGCCATAGGGAAAAAGTCGCCAAATTTGGCGCCAAATCCCTTACCTGCGCTGCTGGATCTTTTTAATGCGTTTTTAAGGAAAAATTAGGCTATTTTAAGGCTAAGACAAGCTAGAAATGCAGAAAACTAACATTTTATCAACTTACTAAACCTCTTTGAAAGAATTTCTACAAAAAAAATTATTTCCAAATTTGAAACGATATTTTAGATGAGGAACTTTCTCTGCTATTTTGATCGAAGTGCCAGTCACTTAATTTTTCAACACGATGACATTTGAGATTTTGAATTAATTCGAACTATATGTGTACAGTAGACTTATCTCACAAATACATTTCATGTATTCGTCAACGTAACTCACCATTTTGTTTCCAAGCGCCGGACACTTGAAATTTTTAAATTCACATAAAAAGGTATTTATGAACCGATTTGCTTAAAAATCCATGTGAGCCTACATCAATATTTCTACCAAGTGCATTAATAATTTGTAGCCACCATCTTGAAACAAAATGACGGCTATACTTGATAAGGAAAAAGAAATCAACCTACCCTTCCGAAAAAGCCGGAAGGACTTTTTTTTAATGTTGATCGATTTTGGGTCTTCATTATCTGGATTTTTACTCAAACCACCACTTACGCCTACTAGCCTTAAAATTACTTAAAACGTACAAAACATGCTGTATTATCCTTGCATATTCCCTATGTATATATTTGTTTTTTACATTAGAAAATATTTGACAAGAACCCTTTTAATTGCACACTTTAGTTGATTTTACTATTGCAAAAAAGAATTTTTCAAGAAAATGTGTTATTTCATCTCCCTATATCTTCTAAACTAATGATCGTACAAACAAAATGTACTATACATTTTTGTAGGAAATTTTACGTAGATTAATTTTGTGTTTGAAATTTTTTCTCTAAATGCGATAGTTTTCAAGATATTTAATAAAAACTGAAAAATGCCCCCCCTTAAATGCCCCCCTGCCCCCCGCTCACCCCCCACGGGCGGGGACTTTTAGTATGTTGTTCAGGACCCTCTCGGCTATGATTATGTAAAATTTCAAAACTACATGATTTTTTTCCTCTATTCGTCAAATTTTGGCCTTCGTTGCCTGGACTAAAACTGATATATAGACGTGTAAAACAGTTTGCATAGCGAGTTAAGAAATAATAAAGGGGGAAAAATGGTAGTTATTTTTTGAAACACCAATTTCCGAGATCTAAAATTGACCTACCTGAGCATGATGACTGTGAATTTTCTTGTAATAGCCACGTATTATACGAGAAAGGATATCTGTAATGGATTTATGCAACAATTCTCCAGAAAATCGTTAGAGCCGTTTTTGAGATACAATCTTTTACCAAAACTTGGCATACTCAATTATTGATCGGAAAACAAAAATTACATACAAAAGGATATTTAAAAGGGAGTTAATATGGCGAGTTTGAAAAAAAATCCGTACAGCCTTAAAAAAAAAAAAAAAAAAAAAAAAAAAATCGCACTTGCGAGACTTGAAATTCAGCTATTTATACAGGGAGCCTACCAATTTTCCTGAACTAACCAACGATATAATTCGAAAGGACATCTAATAGAGTGTTTATGTAGTAAATTTTAAGAAAATCTTTAGAGCTGTTTTTGGATACGGACTTACGGTCCCACTTCCACTTTTCCAATTTTCACCAAACTTTGTAAAATTCATCTGTACACCAGTTCTGTCTTAAATCTGAAGATTCATAGCTCTATCTTTATTAGATTCGGAGGTGTTGGCAGCCCCCCTCAGGAACGTATCTGTTTATGTAGCAAGTCAATCGAATCAATATATACGCATATATGAAAAAATGAGAAATAAATAAAAATGACCTGTTCAATAATGTGTGATGCAAATAGGATATTGGGGCTCCTGATCTGCAGATCCACTAGTTCATTGTCGAAACGTGAGTGGAAGCTTCCCTGTGGCGACTCAAAAAGAGTTTGGGTTCCGTCTGTGTGTATATTTTGTTTGTCTGTGTGTCTGTTTCAGCGACAGCAAAAATCATTTTATTGATTTGCAATTTTGTACACATGTTTTCGAGCCGCATGGGATTAGTTGTAGTGTGTTTGGCGTCTGTTCTATCTGGAATTCGTGTACGGGGACACACCAAATTTTTCTTTACCACTATGGCCTATGGATAGAATGTACATGTACCGCAATAACGGCTGCAAAAATTCTCCAAATAACTTGCAAATTGGTAGACACTTTCAAGCTCTGTATAGAAATAGCTGTATAATTTTTTATGTGTATATTTTTCATGCTCTATGTACAGGGACGCTCCAAAGTTTTTCTTATCATTAAAGCCTACGGGGTGAATTTTGTTTAAACAAATTTTAATGTCGTTACTCTGCATTCAACAAAGTGAAATTACAGTAAAAAAAAAAGCGCATTTTAAAACGTTTATGCTGCATTCAACACAGTGGAATTAACATATACATTATAAAGATAAATAAAAACATGTTTACTCTAATAAAAGGGATATGTATGGACTATATGATTTATTTACGGGATCACGCAAATGAATTCGGATGACATCCTATAATCATCCAAATGATTCAAATTACATTGAAATATTCATGAGTTACAATTAATTAAATAGGTGTATTCTAATTTTTTTTAGTGTATATAATTACTGTGGCTGCTTTTCCGAGTTACATAAAAGAATTTCGTTCTATTACGCACTATAGTTCATATTTCAACACTGGTATTGAATTTTAACGTGGTTACACCCCACGAAATATGATAAAATTTTATTAGAATTTTAAAAGTATATTTTTTTTGTGTGGGAAAATGTGGCCATAGAATTGGTATTTAATTTACAGGGTTGCACAAAATAATTCTAGTATGTTATGTAATCAATTTGCAGGAATTTTGGTAGAAGTACTTATGAATTACAGGGAATTAGTGCAAGTACAAGATAGTCAGTTATTAGGAATACATACATACAGAGATAGTTATAGAAAGAGAAAAGCAGAGGGGGTTGAGGGGGGTGCAACCCCCCTCAGAAACGTTTCTGTTTATATAAAAAGTCAATAGAATCAATATATATATATATATTATATATAATAAGGAATAAGTACAAATAATCTGTTGAATAATGCGTGATGCAAATAGGACGTGAGGTTCCTGATCTGCATATCCACTAATTATATATAGAACTTGTCATCTTACTCGTCAATCTGCAATCTATCTTAATAGAATTTTAATTTTATGTAAGAGAAAGTCGTATGGGTGCCATACCAGATTATTTACTTTGAAATCTATTATTGAAATTCTCTTTAATTCAACAAAATATTTTTTACGAATCGCTAAAATAGATGTTTGTATATTGCCACTCATTGCTTTATGAGTGAAATATCAGATTTATTGTGCAAACAGTATTATGTGCAAAGAAAAATATTTAAAATGAAATGCGATCATATATTTCGCAAATTCTTTGAACGATTGTCTTCTAAATCTATATGTTACTCAGACTCACATCCGTAATACAAAAAGAAAAAAAAAATCTATAATAATAAAAGTAGTAAAGAAATAAAAACCACGACGATGTTTCTTCACCACAAAAATATAAACATTTGGCTCGTCGAAAAGCAAAAACATCTGTCTGAGAGGTGGAGCCGGATAAAGGGTGTGTCAGAGAGGAAAATCGGCACAAATTTGTAAAATTTTTGGACTTTCTTTACAAATTTAATTGATTTAAAATTTTATTAAAATACAGGATTTTTTCCGCATTGAATTAAACTCTTTGAGATTGACGCAGCTTTTTAAATTCTGTTTTAAAAAAATTGAAAGAGTTTTTATAAGCCATTTAATGCATCAACCCAAATATTGCAATAAAACAGCTTTTTTAAAAAACAACTGTTATTCTTTCATAAAATCTACAAAAGCTGCGTCAGTTTACGAAATGAGAGTAATCCAATAAAAAAAACCGCGTCTCAATCAATTAATATGTCACTGTTTTAAGTGCAAAGAAAGTTTCCCATAGATTATCATTGTCTTTAAGAAAAGCAAATGGTAAGTGAAGAGGGCCCTTACTACAAATGTTCGCATTTTAGAACTTTCTACTTCTGTAGCTCCTCAGTTCAGAAGACATTTAACCGTTAAAATAATCTTCGTCCCTCTCCAAATCAAACTGATGGGTATAAAATTACCAAACAATGATAAAAATGAAGGAGGGGGTGTATCTAGAAAACGGTGGGTGATTGGGCATATGGTGGTCATATTCGGATTCAGGAGGACATTTTACATAAGAATTAGCAATATATATTTTTTTTTCTAGAGCAGTGTAATTACTAATTTATAAACTACTGGCAAGCTTTGCCCGCTTCGCTGGTCATTATATCGAAATAATTTCTCAAAATACCATATCAAAATTATAATTAAAAAAAAAATCATTGATATCAGTCAAAATCTAAGTTAAAGTTCTCGTTACCTTCGGTAGCGGTTTTCCCACACGCCACATTTCTAGTCTGGAGAAACAATGCCTTCGGTAGCGCCTTGCTTGCATTGTACTCCCCATACCTCGCGGGTAAAGTGGGAAGATTTGCAAAATCCCATCAAAGTGCATATGAAATACATTTAATCAAAACCCGCACAACAAAATTTGCCATTCAAACGTAATTTGGAGCACGTTTAAGCTTGAAAACGTGTTTTTTTTGCCCCGCCCACCCCTAAGAGGAGGGTAGGAGTAATTTCATAAAATCCCTTTATAGTTCATGTTGCATACACGTACATAACCGACACATTAAAAAAAATTGAGATCCTGAGATTATTTAAGGCAGAGTTATGTTTTAAAACATGCTTTTTAGCCCCACCCCCTGTGTTTTTTTAGCCGCATTCTTAAAGGAAAAAAGGGGGAGGAAATTTTGCGAAATCACTTTATATTATCAGTTAGGTACATGTAACTGACCCACGCATCAAAAAGGTCCTTCCTAAGATAATTTACTGCAGAGTTACGCATGAATACATGTTTTTGTATCTCGCCTCCTATGGGGCGGAAGAGTGTAATTTCTAAATATTACTTTGTAGCGTGTGTTGAATACGTATAAGCAGTCCACACATCAAAAATTGCTATTCTATGATAATTTTGGACAAAGTTACGTGTAGAAACATGTTTTTTTCCCACCAACCCTTAAAAGGGGTGGGGGGTAACACGGAATTGAAAATAATCCCTTTGTAGTTTGTGTGTGTTGAATAAGCATAACCAATCGACATATCAAGAAATCGCTTTCCTGAGATAATTTGAAGCAGAGTTACTTTTTAAAACGTGCTTTTGCCCCCCCCCCCCACGCCTTTAAAGGGAGGTAAGAGGAAATTTCACGAAATCCCTTTATAATGCGTGTTGGGAAAGCATAACCAGCCCACGCATAAAAAATCGCCTAAGATAGTTCAAAGCTTGCGCATGGAAAAACGATTTCCCCCTACCCCTACCCCAAGAGGGATATGGTGGAATTTTACAAAATTCCTTTGCAGTGTGTGTCTTGTGTACGCACAACCAATCTACAGATAAAAAAAATCGCTATCCTGAAATAATGTGGAGCACAATAACTCTCATAAGCCTGTTTTTGCCCCCCTGCCCGCCCCTAAAGGGGGAGAGGGAGAAATTTCGTAAAATCCCTTTATAGTGCATGTTGGGAACGCATGAACAACCTACACATAAAATTTAATCTTACCGAGATAATTTGAAGCAAAGTTATGTTTGGAAACGTGTTTATTACCCCCCCCCCCCCTCCTGTCCTTAAAGAGGGGAGGGAGAAATTTCATAAAATCCCTTTATAGTGCGTGTTTGGAATACATAAATAATTTACACATAAAATTTAATCTTACTGAGATAATATGACGCAAATTTATGCTTGGAAACGTGTTTATCCCCCCTTCTGCCCTTAAATGGGGGGGGGGGGAGTGAGAAATTTCGTAAAATCCCTTTATAGTGCGTGTTGGGAACGCATAAACAACCCACACATAAAATTTAATATTGCTGAGATAATTTGAAGCAAAGTTATGCTTCGAAACGTATTTATTCCCCCCTACTCCCAAGGGGGGAAAGGGGGGCTTTCGCAAAATCCTGTTACAATGGGTGTTGGACACACGTAAATAAGCCACACACTAAAATTTGTGACCTTACCTCCTATAGATTTCCACGGACGAATTTAGCGCTAAAAGATGGGGTCCAATTTGTCCCCTCGTATATCCCCCTCCCCCCAAATATTGCAAATCGGAAGAAAAAAAAAAAAAAAAAGTAAGTTTTTGGAAATATCCTCAAGAAGAGTCTTGGTGATTTTCTATACATTTGGGCTATTATTGGTAGAGTTTTAGGAATAAAACAATACAAATGAAAGTTTGAGGTTAAGGGAGATAAATTGGATGGACGTATGCTCATCTTCAGGAAAATTCCCTTTTGATATTAACCCTTTATCGATCATTTGCACCGTATAACAGAAATTGGATGTGCTATGAAATGGATAAAACTATTTTAATAAAAGTTAGGAGTTAAATGTTTTTGAGGTATCTAAATCGATGGGAAATATCCTCATTTTCAGGGAAATTCCCGTTCGGTGCAAACCCTTTATAAGCCAGTTGCATCATATGGCAGAAATTCGGTTTACTTGAAAATGAATATAATAATTCTGATGAAAATTTATGGTTAAGTGTTTTTTGAAGAGTTAAAGTGATTAGAAATATCGTCATCTTGAGGAAAATTCGCGTCCGTTTTCAACCCTTTATCGGCCAATTGCAACATACGGCTTTACAGTCGGCAGCAAAATCATTCGATTGCTAGCATAATTCCTATGTAAAAAAAAGTACACTTACTAGTGTTTTATTAAATAAATCCCGCCGAATCATTTTCTTAGTCTAAGAACATTGCTCGAACGATTTTGATAAGTATTTAAGGTATGGGGTTTTTTAGATGACAATTCAATTTGAATTTTCTTCATTTTTAGGAAAATTAACGTACACAATTAGCACTCACTCTGCCTCTGGCAAAATTACGACAGAAACTTTCCAGAAAATGGCTCTAACTGTTTTGATAAAAAATTAGCATTAGGTTTATTTTTGAGAGGAGAAACCCATCTGATTTATCCCCATCTTCATAAAAATTAGAGTTTACTGTAAACCTTCATTCGTACATAGCAAAATATGGAAAAGACATGGTTTTCTAGAAACTATTTCAATAATTTTGATAAAAACTTAGATTTAGGGAATTTTTGAGTTTACAATGGAATTGATTTTTTTTTTTTTTTTTTTTTTTTTTTAACCCTCGAATGTTTTTAATAAATATTTAGAGTTGATGTGTTTTTGAGATGACATTTCAATTTGAGTTTGAATAACACTCATCTTCATTATAATTAGCGTTCACTGGTAAACCGCATACCACAAAAAAATGCGCATAACCTTTTATTTATTTTATTTTTAAATAGAAACTGCTGAAAGGATTAAATAAAAATTGTTAGAGGTTATTTTTAAAACTAAAAACGGCTTCATTTATCATCATTTTTAGAAAAGTGAACCGTAACTGTCCTAGAATAATGTGTAGCAGAAATCTTGTCTTTTAAAAAACTACTTAAATGATTGTGATAATAAACTGTAGTTAGAGATTTAATATGATAATTGGATTTGAATTTTCCTTATATCGAGGAATATTAACTTGCATTGTTAACTCGTTCTCCGCCTTGAGCAAACAAATAATAAACATATTTATGTTTACCTGAAAACAAATCACAGTATCTACACTACAAATGATTTTTACGATGAGACCGAGTGAACTCGGTCATCCAAGTACTAAGTTATTATATGTGGAAATGAAGCATAGAAATAAAAGAAAATATGTTGAACAATTCAATTAATGTAAAAAAATAACTTTGAGATTGTCCAAAAATTGATATATCTCCAACAACGGCATTTACAGTAACAGGGTTAAAAAATAATGAGCTGTTTCTGAGACAGTAATGAATTAAATCATGTAAAATCACTATCATTGTCCAAAATCTCAAAGATTTCTACTAGGAGTTAAAATAAATGTAAAAATGTGCAAATAAAAAAAATTCCAGTTATTATGCTTTAATATATATGTTTACACAAAGCAAGAACAGTTTAATAATACTAAATACGATACAATTATCTACATATTCATTTATGCTAAAAAATATATGCAAAGTATTTCATTTTCAGCACTCTAAAAATGCACGTTAATAATATTATATTGAATGTAAATTAACAGTATTAAAATGCAACCTATGGTCTGTAATGTAGCGACAAAAAATATACAAATAATTCTATGTTGCTTGTGGACATTTGAACCAACTTTTAAGCAGGGCCTATATAACACGGACAAAAATTTGATTATAAATATACAGTCAGATCTCAATATTATCATATCTAACTGGGGATAAACCTGGACAATACATTTTAAAGAACTCGTCAGCTGCCAGTAGATCATTCAAACTTAATCATAACTTTGATGAAATCTAATTTAGAAAATTTATTCCTCAAGCCTGAAAGTGCATTTCAGAAAATTATTGAGTGGAAGGCTGATTTTCTATACCAACTATGTAAAAAATACCGGAGCCGGGAATCGAACCCGGGACTTCCGCTTCACGTGCGGATGCTCAAGCGGAAGTCCCGGTTTCTATTCCCGGCTCTGGTATTTTTCATATAGTTGGTATAAAAAATCAGCCTTCCACTCCATAATTTTCTAAAATTGATGAAATCATCCCCCCCCCCCTGACCAGAAAAAGAGTAATCTGGTGTATCACTGACATTTCTTTCCGTTATTCACATTAGTGCAGAATATTACTATAGTTTAATGTGTAAGATGTTATTTATTTCAAAATTTCTAGAGTAATTTAAAATCCTTTAAAATTAGTTTAAAAAATTGCTTCAAAAATCTTCTTATTTTTAAAGACATACATTTCGGTTGAAAGACTATAGCCTCGCCGATCTACAATCCCCTGTTTGAATATTATGTGCACACTAACAAAAAAATATTTAAATTGTTATTAAATATAAAAATATGTTTCAAATTATTCAACGAGTTGTCGCCCACTCAATTCGTTAAAACACATTAGACTATTTTAACTAATCCTGTATATCAATAAGTAAAAAAAAAAAAAATCTGTAAACATCACAAAATGGAATAAATCGCGACAAATGCTCCGAGTTTAAGGTCGAAATAAAACTGTGACTCTGAGTCAGGCAAATAAATTCGGAATGAATGTAGCAAAGCGGCAGCACACAAAAATGATCCAAGAGACAAGCTAAATTAAAATCAAGAAAAGATCTGGTGTAATAAGAATAATTATATAAAAGGACAGAAAAAATATCAAAAATAAATTTAATAAAAAAAAATAAATGGTGACATTAAAAAAGAAAAAAAAAAAAAAAAAGGAAAGAAAGAAAGAAAAGACCGATCATGAGAAAGTTATGTGTGTAATTTCCAAACATTAGATATGAAAGACGCTGAAGAAATATTAATAAGATTTTTAAAATGTAAAAAAGACTTTCCAAGAAATCCAAATGGGAAGAGGGGACAGGAGAGGAAATAATGTCAATTTTAGAAATTAAAAATTAAAAAATAAATAAATAGTAAGAATAAAAATACCCATGACACCAACAAGGGAAAGTAAAAGAAAATTTGGAGATCTTTTCATCACGGGCATTTGTTTAATTTATTTTAATTTTAATTTATTTTTATTTTTTTGTGTGTGGGCTTATTTATATGATATTTCAAAAGGCTTCTATCTATTTCAACAAATAATTTAGGTATTATTAAACACCACGTCAATTATCAGTTGGAATGGAATTTTTAGGAAAAGCGAATTTAATATTGTTGACGAATTTAAAAATTATATTAATTCCAAATTATGAAAAAATTTAGATGTTCTGAAAAAAAAAAAAAAAAAAAAAAAAAAAAAAAGGAACAATAAAAATGTAAAATTACATGATTGAAACATTGGTAATTCAAGTTAAAAAGAGAAATTTAGAATTCTTGGTTTTTAGAGCTCTATCGGCCATAGAGTAATTATAGCTAGAGAAAGAGCAAGATACTTTAAATGTTAATTTCTTCTTAAAATCAGAGAAAATGAAAGCAAATGAAGCCGGTAAGAATAAATACAGAAAGCAGCCATTTTCTGTTGGGGTGGGTGAGAGATTATGTGGAAGAGAGTCATAATAAAGTTTTCTGAAGACAATGGTTAAAAACTAATCATTTTATATAGAAATCAAAACGTCAAGAAAATATAGAGAATTATTCTTTTTAGTTTCGAAAATAAACTGATTTAGAAGGCGTTTAAAATATCGTGTAAATTTGCGCACCGAAGGAATGCTTGTAATGAAGAAATCTTCCCTTGCTTCCCACTGTTCGGAACATTTTTGATAAAAACGTAGTTTTAGAACGTTAACTAATCATTTCATCTTTTCTAATTTCGAATTTTTTGAAACATCCACTTAGAAAAAATTATAAATCAGAGGTAATATCAAATTTGAAGTTTCTAGATACATTATTACTATAGGAAACATACAAAAGTGTGGTTTTCCAGCGAGTTTCTTCTCACCCCCTCCCATTGTGCGTGCACTAAAATTTTTAAACACCCGCAGTGCTTCGAACATTGTGATAAGCACTGATTGTGTCAAGTTTGGTTGAAATCGGTTCAGGGGTTTAGGAGATGAAAGACATACAATCATATATACAATGACTTTTATTCATATTAATAAAAGTATTTTTATTCTTCATGGATGCTAAAACCAGTTGAACCATCTGTTAGTCGGCTAGTTATGGCTATAGTTCATTAAGTACTGCCTTACAGGTGTACATTATTTCCTCGCTTGGTGGCGAGCATTACATCCTAAATAGTTGATGTGTATTACGTCTCTGTTTGCCTGTGTGTAAAAGGTCTTGACTTTCCGGTGTGTATCACGTCTTAATTTGCCTGTATGTATCACGCCTTCATTTGCCGGTGTGTGTCACGTCTTCACTTGCCTGTGTGCAAAAGGTCTTGACTTGCCGGTGCGTATCTTCATTTGCCTGTGTGTAATAGGTCTTGATTTGTCGGTGTGTATCACGTCTTCATTTGCCTGTGTGCAAAAGGTCTTGACTTGCCGGTGTGTATCACGTCCTCATTTGCCTGTATGTAAAAGGTCTTGACTTGCCGGTGTGTATCACGTCCTCATTTGCCTGCGTGTAAAAGGTCTTGACTTGCCGGTGTGTATCACGTCCTCATTTGCCTGCGTGTAAAAGGTCTTGACTTGCCGGTGTGTATCATGTCCTCATTTGCCTGTGTGTAAAAGGTCTTCAATTGCCGTTGTGTATTAAGTCTTCGCTTGCAGGTGTGTATTATGTCCTCGTTTGTCAGTGTGTATTACGTCCTATCTCAGCACGTGTGTATTATGCCGTTGTTTGTCGGTTTGTATTATGTCCTAGCTTGCCAGTGTGTATTATGTCTTAACTTGCCGCTATGTATTCGTCTCAGCTTGTCGATGTATATTATGAGTTGGTTTACCAATCTGCATTATGTTCTTGAATGTCAGTTTGTATTAGCACAATTTTCTTACCTGCTTTTTTTACCAACAGGAAGCACTGCGAAACACTTTTAAATTATTTTTAAAACTATTCAATCACTTAAACACATAATGTATCTTAATCTCACTCAAATTCTTTCATTACAACACATTCAGTTAAGATTCTTGATGTTATGGGGCACTGTAAGCATTTTATCACAATAAAATCCTAATTTCTCATCATGTGATGAACATACTTAATCATGTGTGCGAAATAATATTTATAATAGAATATAAATTCGTATTTTGACCACCAGAGAAGCTGTAACACACTCTAAAATATGATGAAAATCATACACTCACTTAAACAAGCAATATATTCTAATCTCAAACAAACCCTTCCAATACAACACTGTTAATAAATTTTTCCCATTAGGGGGCGCTGTAAATTATCTTAACCATAGGCCATAGCCTTCTAAACTAGATGCCTTCCGCGTGGCTCGGAAACTTTGTGGTAGGCAGCGCCACCTGGTACAGATTGCGCGACTTTTTTTATTCAACAGCCACCAAAAATTTTTAAAGTGTGATTTGATATACATAAAAGGCGAATAGAATCGAAGAAACGTCGATTATATATATCATATATCACTTATGAAAATTATTGGTGACAGTTGAATAAAAAAGTTGCGCAATCTGCACCAGGTGGCGCTGTTTACCGTTTGAACTCTTGCCAAGTTTCCGAGCCACGCGGAAGGCATCTAGTTTAGGAGGCAATGTCTTAACATCAAAGAAATCTCAGCTTCAAATTATACAATATCAACAGGCTTACAATACAATATACTTAATATTGTGTACGAAATTTCATTTATTCATAATAAATTATAAAGTGGTATTTTGATCACCAGAAGCCACTTTGAAACTCATTAAAATACTAGTAAAACTATTCACTTGTATTACAAAAACTATTCACATAATTACAAATACTTTCATTACAATACATTTAACAAATTTCTTTTTCCCGAAAACTTTATGCGGCGTTTAATTCGCCATCGTGCATCGTCACAGAGTCACTTAGCAAGTCTGAGCGTTATTATTATTGTAAAATATTTTCTTAAACTATGTGCAACATGTATAATGTGAATTGTACCATAACATAAAAAAAAAAAAAAACTTCATGTCCTCATTTGATTGTGTGTATCAACATAGTCAATGTCCTCATTTGATTGTAAAATTACAAAGTCCCCAGTTGATTGTGTGTATCAAGTTCACTGTGTGTGTTGCGGTGTATCGAGGTCCCCATTTAGACGGTAAAAATACATATTGAGAAATATTGAGAAATTTTGGAATTTTAAGAAAAATCAAAGCTGATTCATAATTGAATGAGTTTTATTAACAGTTATTTATCAAAAATATGCTTTTAAGTCAATTATTTACGAAGTCCCCGATTGGCGGTGTATACACATAGTCCTCAGTTTGCACGTCTTGCCAACCTGTGTGTGTGTGTATGTGTGTGTGTGTGTGTGTGTGTATAGAATGTAAAAGTTGCAAATGAAATCAAGTAACAAACTGAAAAATCATAAAAATAAAAGCAGATAGAAAATAGTAATTAACACACCAAACATTAACTAAATATCTGGTTACAAATACTTCTTATATGTTTTTACTTCTGTCCATATATATATAGGAAGAAAGTTTTGAATTTCAGAAAATTACTGTTTTGAATTTCTTCTATATGTATAAGAAGGAAGTATTGCATTCGGGAAAATTTTCAAACTCCAGTTTTCGATGGATTTACACGTTTAGAGATGTCCTGAACACGATTTTTCTGTTTTTAGAAAATGTCTATCTGTCAGTCTGTCTATGTGTGTTTATCACAAATTTTGTGAACGCTGTATCACACGAACCAATGAAGGAAATTTAATCAAACTTGATATTTAGTTGTGGCTTGACCTAATTTGGTGCTGATTAGATTTGGGGACCAATCGCTCAGCAGGTGGCGTTAATACTATTTTTTCTAAACTTTTAACATGGTAGTATAGGACAAAAATTCGTATTAATTTACATAATGAGAGTTATTTTTAACGTGTGATTGTAAAATTAATGTGAATTATTGATAATAGTAGTAGTAAATTAGAAAAAAAAAATTGCGCATGTAGGAACGATACTTCCCACCCCCTGGGGGGAAAGTAACTCCCGGAGGTGTAAATTTTCGACATTTGTATATTTCGAAAGAATTCATTCGTGGGTACCTTTAAAACAAATGGTTGAACTACAGATATGTGATAAGGTAAAATAAAGTTACCGCTTCTTTTTTTTTTTTTTTTTTTTTTTTTTTCTTTCATTACAAAAAAAAAAAAAAAAAAAAAAAAAAAAAATCGCATATACGTTTTTTTATATTGGCACAAAATTGACTTTCTTTTGGCATTTAGATTAAAAATTCTCTGAGATAAAAATCGTCTGCATTCATCATAGAAAATAATTTAAATAAATAATAATTTAATAAATAATTTGTACTACCTGAATTTGTGTAAATTTATATAGAAGAAAGTCTTGTGGTAGCCACAGCATACTAGTTATTTATTTCAAAACGTCTGTTTCGCTAAGTTCACTGCCTGAGTTTTAATGCAAGAGAACTTACCTCTAAATGTTATTTAATGTCAGGTGAACATATCAATGAGCACTATTTCTACGTACTGTCTGATTCACCTTCGAGAGATTAAAGTTAATATTTATGATATCATAGTATTATACTATTCTGATTCAAATTTAGTTTGAATATACCACCTAAAGACACTGTTATTCTACTAGGCTTCGTGAAATAAATAAAATTTTAAAAATATATTTATTGATTAGTTTTTGCACTCTCGTGGGTCACATCATTCTTAAATTTGTCATCTTTTACTATAAAAAAAAACCTGTTGAATATTGTTAAAACGATTTTTTAAATTCTTAAGTGAATCCTATGAATCGACCACATTCCAAATTGGATGTCTATATTTTTTTCTGTTTCATATACACAATGCTGTTTATAGCAGAAGTTTGATTATAACTTGCCTGAGACATGGCGATGTTACCTTATCGACTTGCGCTTTACATTATATTTTTAAGTCTTGAATGTTAATCATACAGCTTATTTTCTGGAAATACTTATTTATTGTAATGAATTCGCCAAGACTTTCATTAAATTCTTTGTTAAGACACTTTTGCTAGTATAATATGAATGATTTTCAATGTAGGAAACTCTGCATGTAAATGTCGTTCCACAGCAATTGGACTGTCATTGCGCGAAAATTAAGTATTTTTTCCCATGCAATCTCAGATATTTTTAAATCTCGACCAAAAAAGAGAGGTGCTGTAGGTTTGAAGCTTTTACTTGTGTGTATCTGTCATGTGTGCTATTGTAGCTTCCAAACAAGTAGAACGAAAGAACAAGTAGTTCTTTCTTTTTTAAAAAAAAAAAAAAAAAAAAAAAGTAGAACGTTAATTTATTAGGGATGGTTTTTAGCTATGCTTGATGAAAATCTATTTAATGAATCATTAAAATTAAATTAAATGTTTTTGATAAAAGGTAAAAATTAGTTATAAATACTGATTATGAGGTTACATTTCAAAAATATATAAATTCGTTACAAAAAGTAGAAATTTTATAAAATTGTTTTTAAAAATTGCATAAAATGTGATTTTTTTTTTTTTTTTTTTTTTTTTTTTTTTTTTTTCCAAAGGCTACTTTAAATTACTATTTCAAAATTTCCAAGCTGTCAATATTTCAATTTCCAATTAATTAAATAATGTTATTTATTTATTTATTTATTTTTATGTTTGAGAATAAAAGTAGATGCAAAAAAAAAAAAAAAAAAAAAAAAAAAAAGCAAATTTTTAGTAGATGTTGACAAAAATTAATAATTGTCTAAAATTAGTATCACAGCCAAAAACTCGTTAAAACTCGTTAAAAATTAAAAATTTTAAATAAAAATAATATGCAATAAAGTCAGCCCTGCGTTGAAATTTTATTATTTGAGAGATAGCGTTCTTCGAACTAAAAATGACAGATTTAATTGAATAGCATTCAATCAAATGCAGGATTATTTTTCTTTTCATTAACCGACTGCCGAAGGTAATGGCAGTATTGTACTTGTTCCAAAAATTCGATATTGAGTTTTTACCTGATTTACATGTTTACAGGTCTCCTGAGGCCAAAAAAGTAGTTTTCGGCAATTGGTCAATATGTGTGTATGTCTGTGTGTGGAATCTTCTGACTATCATATCTTCGAAACTAATCACGATAGAACTACGACATTTCAGAACTAATACATATCTGGAGAACAGATGATTTTTGCAACTTTTGGTGAAAACTGAAAAACAGAAGTAAGGCCCCGGAAACCGAAAATGGGACCATAAATCTGTATCATAAAAACATCTTTAACAATTTTCTTCAAAGTTGCTATATAAACATTCTATTAAATATCCTTTCGCATGAATTATTTGGTTAGTTCAGGAAAGTTGATAGGTGCCCTGTATAAACAGGCACATCGCTAGGTGTTCTGTCGCCCACAGGCAAGATTCAGTTTGTCACCTCTTTATACATTTAAACTTCACTTAGACGAATTTTGATATTTCGAAATTTCCTGTCAGCTTTCCTGTCCTTAACTCCATTTTCCCCTCTTAGTAATTATGACTTTGGTTTAACGAAATTTCAGTGTACTTAAAATAGTAACAAAATCAAATAATGAAAAACAAATTTACGGCCTACTGTTAACTTTATTTTAAAAGTTTTAGCATTGCCCCTTCTTTTTCCCGTGGTCACTTATTTTAAATCCACATTATTAAGCTGACTTATCCAACATTGCATAAAAAATGGATTTAATTCAAATTAATTTAGTAACATGAAAGTTTAAACAAGCTTACAAAACAAAAAAATAAAACACACATTGTCGAATCTTTTGAAAAGAATTTCTATTTTTAAGCACGAAAAACATCACCAAAATTCAAACTAGTATGTTGTGGCCACCACAAGACTTTCTTCTATAGTTCTTATACAAATTCACTAAGGGCAAATAATTTATTAAAACTATTATTTATTAAAGTTATCTAACATGATGAATGCAAACAATTTTCATCTTAAAGAAAACTAACACTAAACATCCAAAGAAATACAGTTTTACTGTCTATAAATAACATCTTAAAAAATGCGTTTTTACAATGGTTATCTCACATATCAAGTTTCGTACAGTTATATGCCATACCAATTGAGATATAGCCTTCCCGTTATTTCCAGTATAGCAGCACCATCTATTGACCTATAAGCATCCAACTTGAATCAGCATAACGTCTCATAATGGCCTTCTCACATATCAAGTCTTGTTTGATTATACGCAATAGAACCTGAGACAAAGCCTCCCCTTAAACTGCGGAAATCACTGTATAGCAGCGCCACATATTAGGTACTAATTTAGGTCAAGGTTCATTTACTTATAAATTTGTATACAATTCTGAGCAATAGTTCCGGAGATACAATTGCCACAAATATTTTGTCACACACACAGACAGACATTTTTTAAAAATAATAAAATCGTGTCCTAGATCTCTCAAAACGTGTAAATCCGTCGAAAACCGGAAGTAGAAAATTTTCACGAATCAAATACTTTCTTCTATTGAATGTTGTGGACACCACATGACTTTCTTTTACATTTTCCTATGCACATTCACTCAGTAAATTTTTTTTTTTTTTTTTGTTCCAAATGAAAAATCGATAACTTTATTTTAAATTATCGCAGATCGATGGTTCAACCATTCATTTTAAAGGTGTTGGCAAGCTCTTTTGAAAGATACCCATCATGAAAATTTATTCCCCTCCAGGGGGGAGGGGGGAGGTGATGTACCTACATATACGAATTTTTTTTTCAGATGACCATCTCTAATATAAATAATTCTTGTAAATATTACAATTATTATTAAAAATAATTGTCTTTATGCACATTTATACAAAATTTTGTCCTGTACCACCATATTAAAAATTTAGAAAAAGCGGGATGGCAACGCAACCTGTTAGACAATTTTTACCAAAAGTTGATAGGCACTAATTAATATCAAGGTGTAACTACATACCAACTTGTATAAAATTCTGTGCAGTAGTTCCTGAGATACAGTCGCCAAAACATTTTGTTACACACACACACTTACAGACAGACAGACATTTTCTAAAAATGGTCAAATCGTATTCTACAGCTCTCAAAACGTGCAAATCCATCAAAAACCAGAGGTCGAAAATTTTTACGAATCTAATACTTTCTTCTATTGAATATAGATAAAAGTAATAATGTGTTTTAAGGAGAATTATCTCTCTCTATATATAGGCAAATAAGTAGAAGTATATTTTTAGATTCCTTTAAAATGTTGTATCTTTAATGCAGTGTTTTGTTTTTATGGATTCTACTAATGGATTCCTATGGATTCTACTCATGGATTCTATTTCATAATTTAAGAACAATTCGGTATTTTTCTTAAGACCGCCCATGTAGAGCCCCAAAAATATATCTTCTTTATTTCTTTAGCAGCATTCGGTCAGTAATAGCTATTCTGTGTACTCATCTCTCATCTAATCGTCCAATAAGATGTTTCTCTAATGTATTTGTCTAGGCTAAATAGGTGCTCTCTTTAAATTTTCCAAGGAAATCAGACGTCGGACCCATACAAAGTTTATTTCCTTTTACAAATCGGAAGGCTTTATGCCTTCACATTTCTCATACCGACTTTTTCATAAATCTTTCTTGATTGATAGGCGAATTTTACTACCAGTAGTTTTCTCACCCAGTTTAGGTTCTTTTGGTTGAAAAAAAAAAAAAAGAACTTTTTTAGAAATATATATATATATATATATATATTCAATCTTGCTTACTTTTATTCCATTTTTCGAGCTTCATTTTAAAGATTCGAGTGCCGCGCTTAAGAACACTTCCACCCGTGGCCACAGTAGTGGCCACCGTTCTTTTCCAGTAATATGTACCTTTCAGTTCAATAGTAGGCACCATTAAATTTTGGCAGAAAAAGCGAAATAAGACATGAGAACTGATTGGAAATATACAGGGTATATGTTTTAAACTTTAATATAAAATTAACTAAGTGGCACAACACTGCAGCGGTTTACACTGCAGCGCTTCTTATAGCGCTCAAAGTTTAGTTTCAGCATATAAGAAATTAGACTCCTTTTCTTTTTTCTAAGATTAAATAATTTGTCTCTATATTTGATTAAATACAGTGCCTGATTAACGCACGGGACTTTAACCATAGTGCTCTGAAACTAAAAGTTAATGATATAGAGTATAATGCATTGTTTTCCCTATAATTTTGTACTTATGAACAGTCGTTTAAAAAAGAGTTTCTCGCTAAATTATTGAATTTAAATTATTGTTAATCTTGATATTTTATATGTTTATTTCTGATGGCAATTTTTTTTTTTTTTTTTAATTTTAATGGTGAAAAATTACTTTTTTAGAAGGAAATATTTCTAATTTTTTTTGTGTAATGCAATTTAATTCTAGTTGAATGATTTTTATATATATTTTTAAAAGGTATTCATCACCCATCAGGTTTTACTCCTAATTATAATATAATACTTGTTTATAAATCGCACAGAATCGAAAAAAAAAAAAAAAAAAAACCTTTATGTTATTTGTTATAAAAGTAGCAAACTACACCTTCATAATATTTTATGCGTGGTGCATGGCTGTATATATATATATTGTCGTGTGAGAATGATTAAACGTAATAGATTGTAGTGTGAAAGGCATTTAGGCCTATACCCCAGTTTAAAAATATATCTATCAACCATTTCAAAGTTTTTATAAGATTTACAGATACTTGATTTCCAAATAAGTACTAATATTACCAGTGAGTTCAGTAGCGTAAAAAGTTTTTAAAATTTACATAATAATTAAAATTAAATTATTTCTATATAACGTTAGATAATGAAAATATATATATATACACACACACAAAGTGGCTTATATTTATATGCTGTATACATACAGATTCATTCATAAAATTAGCTTTTTTTTTTTCTTCCCGAAGCTAAAATAAAATGAATGATAGCAAACAGGACATGTATGGCTTTAACTACGTCAATAATTTATAATTCAGGTTGGCAACACACCTGTGAATACATTCTGTTTACAATGCTTAAAAACTGATTTCGGCGTGTTTTATAAGCCTTAAAAAAGAATTGGAGAAAAAAAAGACCCATAATTTCTTGCCTTTTGATTTTCCTGTTTAACTTTACACCGCAAGTTAAACAACATCACACTTTTAAAGAGTGTTTTGGAACAAAAGGGAGCGGAATTTCAGAACCAACCTCCTGTCGGGAATTGGCCTTCTCTCTGTATATCTGTCTGGAAGCGTCGAATTGCAAAGAGCACACTTGGACGGTTTGCAAACACGAACTCTGATCTCGCATGATTCTTTTGTCTAGTCTTGGAGTCATAAAAGAGATTTTTGTTGGAAGGAGAAGAAGAAAAAGATGGATGTAAAAAAAAGGGGGAATTAAGAAAAAGTTTGCTGTATACCCACATAATACTCAAACGATGCTGTAACCCAAGAAAAAGAGTTGAAGCAAAATATGCGCATTCAGCTTTGAGTCAAAACAAAAAATGTATATATAAAAGGTATGAATAGAATGAAGAGTTTAAATGCTGAAAAATAAGCATCCGGGTTTAATAAAAGCGGGAAGAAAAAATAGCGCATTGAGTTTTTCTAGTATTTTTTTACGAGTGTTTGTAATTGGGCCATTTTGAGTTATTTACTACATCTATTTACGAAAAAAAAAATTATAAAAGAATTTAAAACTTCTTTTAAGAATTTTTTTTTTAATGGGTGAACAATTGAACAAACATTTGTGAATTAAAAACTAGCTAATTACCATAATTTTCTTTTTGTCGAAATATTGTCATCATATAATTATTATTAAAAAAAATGATAAATGAAATAAATAAACATAATGGCAGAAATTAAAAACTAAAATGTTTAAAACTTACGAATAAGTTTTTTGATACCAATTAAAAACCATTAAGTTTATATGATTAATGTTATGATTAAGCAATAAAACTAACTTTCTCAATTTTATATGTCTTTCTTATATATAAAACTAGTCAAAAATGATCGGACAATTTCTACTATTAGACATTCTTTAATAATAAATCTATTCAAGAATATCATCGAAAAATATTTATCTTTTCCCACATCTGGATTAAAACTATTTATTAAAGTCTTAATACATGCTATTTGAAAACATCTTCGGGAACATTTCAGAATATCTGTGTAATCACAGATACATATATGGCCATAATTAACAGGCCATATTTGGTTTTAGACATATTTCAGAATTTCTGGGAAAGTCCCAGACACATTCTTCTTTTACGTTAAAGATACAAAGAATATGTCTTAACCAACTTTCCAATAAACATTTAATTACAAATAGCTTTAGCCCTTTAGCATTCACTAGTGTCGAACTGAAACCAGCATTACGCAGTAATGTTTCAAGATTTCTTCCGTGTTTTAATCGGTTTTTAAACGTATGTCTCTTCACCGTTTATTAGGTAACAACACTACCCAGAAATGTAACCCAGACAATGTAACTCAGTGTAACAATGTCTCCCAGAAATCCATATACAAAAGTTCTATTAAATTTCCTAGCAGGCGAAAATGTACCTTTTTGCTAGGTCGATGCATTCGTGTCTAGTTTTTTCATCTCAGGAAGGAGTGTGCTATTATTTGAACTGAAGCATCTCCTGCAAATTTTTGCAAATTTATAATGATTATTTACAAAGTAATTTATTTAAAATATTAAATATTATCTGAATTTTTCAGGTGAACATATAGATGTTTCAAATAAAATTTTTTTAAAAATTAAAAATGTTAGTTTAAAATATATATATACTAGCAGACCCGGCCACGCGTTGCTGTGACTAAGTTATACGTTGAATTATACGGCTGTAAACTATTTAGTACAGTCAAATTATTATTTACGAACAAAGACGAAAACGTTGTAGCCGATGTAAAAACCCACAGGGTTGAGATTTGAAACTTAGGTCAAAATTTGGAAGCGATTGATAAAAATTTCCGTAGTGTTGATATTAAGCACAAATTAATTTTATTGTAGGGTCCTATAAATTTTAATGGAGAAGTGATATATATTATTTCTAATGCTACTTTGGATAAAATTGCTAAAATGACTAATATATAAATTAAATTCTACTAAAATTCTATTAAAATAAAAGTATAAAAGAAACAGACGATTTTAAAATCAATTTTTATGGAGGAGTGAAATATAATATATGCTATAATGGATAATTTTACTATAAAATGACCTCATCATTTTAAATATTTTAAAGAGGGCAACAGCTGTAGTTATAAAAAGGAAAACAATAAGGCTAAACCAGAAAAATAAGTAAATTTCATAAATATTTTAAAACTTTAAAATTGGAAATCTTATGAAATATTGGACATTTAAAGTAAATACATGTATCATTTTAAATAGAAAAAGATTTTGGAAAAGTTTAGTGTATTTTAACGAAGTGATGAGAAGTTTTTGAGTATGTTAAAATTTTAATAGTAAATTCAAGTTAATAAAGATGGGAAACATTGAGGATTATAATAAGAATAATTATAAGATTTAAAAAAAAAAAAAAAAAAAAAAAAAACTTTTTAGATACCTTGCTTTTAAATTTTAATATACTAATAATATACTAATTAAAAGGAAAATGATAAATATTCTATCATAGTTTGAAGTCAAATTTGTTTTCAAATGTCTAAATAAAATATCTGATGTAAGATACTAATATTTTGCAGCAGAATAGATTTCATTTCTGTCATCCTTGGCGAAAAAAAAAGAATATCGCCAAATTATCTGGCGAAAATATTTAATACCTTTCAAAAATCATGGTTATTTTAACAACTTATATTAAAAGAGTAATGAATAATATGAAACAATATTTCGTACAATACATATTACATGTCATACATACGTACAATGAATAATACATATTACATTTCGTACAATGCATATATCTGGCATGTATATTTTCGTGTTACACTTTTGATCACCAAATAATAATAATAAAAATAAAAAAAGCCAAGGGCGACAGAGTTTTGAAATTTAAAATTTAAATTTTGTCAATTTGACAGCAAAATAATTCAATCTAACACCCGCGATAACTAATACATATCTATACCCAAATATAAGGATTAAAATCGGGAAATAAATTTCCTCGATTTTTAATAATTTCTTACAAAAAATCCAGTGGGCAATTAGCATAGGAAATCTTTTTCTTGGCTGCACAGACGGTCAGTGAGTCACACTTCGCTTGCGTATAGAACTCATAGATATAGTATAGCATATATATAATAGAGTGATCATTGGGGAGAAAAAAGTTATTCCTTTTCATTTGTGAAAAGACGACGTTTTTACCAAAATATGGCCGTCTTTCCCCGAGTGAATACACACGGGAATACATACTAATATTTTAGCAAATAAAATTTATGAATAATTTATTTGCTAAAGGGGAATGGAAGACTCCAGATACAGTTTCAAATTCATATTTCTTTCTTTTCTTTCTTTTTTTTTTTTTCAATACCACTTAATGGCTGTTTCCAAAGCTTTTATTTTTTATCTTTTTTCGGCATCAAAAATCTTTCTACGATAACATGGGGATGAGAGATCTATATATATTACTATATCTATGATAGAACTACATTAGCACTTTATCAATGTGTATAAAATCTTTAAATTGATTATGACGTCAATTTTCGTGAGATGCATAATTTAACTTTTTATAATTTTTTAACGTTCACGTTTGATTAAATGTATTTATTTTTATGTCGAAAGAAAATGAACTCGTATTTTTTTTTTTTTTTTTGGCAACAATTAAATTAATGGAACTCACAGATATTTTGGAGAAACTTTAATAAAGGTCTATAATTAACAAATAATTGCAATAAAACAATATTGTGACAATAAATTGAGATAAAAACTATCCTATCTCTCAAGTTGGACCAAACTGCACAGTGTGCAAAATTTCATTAAAATCGGTTCCTTAGTTTAGGAGTTTACCCCGGACAAACATCGTGACACGTAATTTATATATATATACAGATATATATATATATATATTTATGATCAACTATATGTCTAATAGCCATTTTTGAGATTAATTGAGCAATTTTCACAGGAATACATACAGTGCACATTAAAGAGTTAAGGTAGAAACCCTAATAAATAAAGTTACCACCTATTTTGACAAAAAAAAAAAAAAAAAATTAATATTTTAAAAGCATTTTAAATTTTTGTCAGATTTATAACCATAGCGGAGAAATAGAGTTTATCCATTCTAAACAAATGGAAAATGGTGTTTTTGTATACATTTATAAGTATTTTCTCCTCTTTTCTCCAGACAAATATATTGGCTTTAGCCGTGATTTTTTTTTTTTTTTAATTCATTTATAGTTTATTGTTATTCACTGAAAAGAAAAAGGAAGAACTTCAGTAGTTAACTTAACCAGTGGCAGTCAATAAAAATAAATCGAGCAAAAACTTCGTTTTGCAATGAAATATAATGAAATCATTTAGAAAATAATTATGATACACTTAGACTGCAGTCATGCAAGGTTCGGTTCAATAGCATAGCATTCATAAACAATGCATTATCTGACTTATCTTAATATTTTTTATTTGTACTTTAAAAAAAGGAGGAAGGGGGGGGGGGGCAAGAGAATGCTCTGTTCTGTACCATGCAAGCGCATGCGTAAATATGAAAACATGTAAACTAAAAAACTGGATATAATTTAATTCCGATACGTAACGTCTGTAAGTATCTTTAATTAAATACTAAAAGGGCATACATGTTTACATAGAAACAAATATTTCCTTCAAACGTGTTTTTTGACATGTTTGTCATTTATAACTTGAATAGCTGCCGAATCTCAAGAAATTTTACAGAAACATGGACAAAATACACAATGAATTTTCTAGAAAATGTAAGAATAAAAAATCATTTATATATATATATATATATATTTTTTTTTTTGGGGGGGGGGAGGGAGAATGGACAGTTTTAGGAAGCGATTCGTGATTGCGAATTCACGTTCAATGGTCTATTTCTTTTCTTTCTCCTTTTTCTCTTTTTTAATGATTTTGTTATACAGTCGACAGCAAAAGTATCCGAGCACTAGCAAAAATTCCTATATAAAGAAAGTACATTTAATGCTGTTTTGTCAAACAAATCCTTGTCGAATCGTGTTCTTACACTGAATAAGAACAGGATTCGACAAAGATTTATTTAACAAAACTGTATTAAGTTTATATATATATATATATACAGAGGAATTTTTGCTAGTGCTCAGATACTTTTGCTGCCGACTGTAGAACTTATGTGATAAATATCATATTGTAATAATTATTTTGAATAATTAAATAACTAAATAAACAGCTGTACTATATAGAACAGATTCAATATAACGAAAACATTTGGAAAGAAAAAATCAGATACGTTAAGAGAATATGGTAATTTTGCAAAAGGGCGAATATAAGACCAACACAATCAGAAATTGTTTGAGGTTCATTTGAAGAGTGAAGTTGAAGTTGAAGTTGAAGTAATCCACCCAATAATAATTCACCACCGATGTTCATCGAAGGCAATAATTTGCCGTCTGCCGTATGTTTATGAGACAACCAAGTCAATTTATGCTGTCTGGCTTAGCAAGTTTTCTAGTCAAACGACAACCCCAGGGAGTCTCTTTATTCTGCTAACCTTGTGTGCATATGTCACTACTTGGCTTGTACCGATATGCATTACGGCATTTACGAAGTAGGAAATAAATACACTTGTCTTATATTTTTCACTGATGTCTGTGATGATAAAAACTTTTCCAAGAATCGGATCTGAAAAAAGTCTAAAATACGAGAATCATCTTTATCAGTAAAAAATATTTAAAGTCAGATGACTGGGGAGCTCTGCATATAATTTTTGAGATTAGAAACAAAGTTTCCAGATTATAATTAATGAAAGATTTGTTTTCTTTAAGTATTTTTTTCAACACAGGAAAAAAAAAAAAAGAACATTTACTTTACATTTCTAGAGTAATATATCTATAATTTTCTCTTGTAAGTTCCTATAATGCTAATTGGTTGAAATTGTAAACTAGTCATTTGCACATAAAAACTGAAAAAAATTTAGAAATTTAAGAAAAATTGATTTTTTCCAAACTTTTTTCTTGTTAAGATAAAATAACCATTATTCTTAAAGGCCATCTGTAGACAAAAGTAAACTAAGTACGGTACTCTGTAGAAAAAGTTTAACTCTATATTAATTATATTAAAATATATTGCAGTGGAAATGACGACCACACCGTCGATAACATTCTTTTTTTTTTTTCTCGATTAAAAATTAGTGACAAGAATAAAAATAAGTGACAAGAATGTTTATTTAATTACTACATTTTTACTTCCATTATCCTACTATCGTAGGTAATGGAAATATTGTATTCGGTCTGAAAATTCGATATCGGGTTTTCACCTGATTTACACGTTTTAAGGTCCCCTGAGTCCAAAAAAGTGGTTTTTGGCAATTGGTCAGTGTGTATGTATGTGTGTGTGTATGTATGTGGAGAATCTTCTAGCTATTATAGCTCAGAAACTAATAAAGATAGAGCTACGAAACTTTAGAATTGAAATACGTCTGGTCTACAGATGAAATTTCCAAATTTTGGTGAAAATTGAAAAAATGGAAGTGGAACATCGGAAACCGGAAGTGGGACCGCAAGTCCGTATCTCAAAAACGGCTCTAACGATTTTCTTCAAACTTGCTATATAAACACTCTATTAGATGTCCTTTCGAATGATATAGTTGGTTAGTTCAGGAAAATTGATAGGCGTCCTGTATAAATAGCTCAATTTCAGGCCTCGCAAAGGCGTTCCTTTAAAAACGGTTGAACGGATTTCTTTCAAACTCGCCATATTAACTCCCTTTTAAATATACTTTTGTTTGTAATTATTGTTTTCCGGTCAATAATTGAGTTTTGGTAAAAGTTGGTATCTCAAAAACGGCTCTAACGATTTTCTTGAAAATTTTAATATAAATCCTTTCCTTTTTCATGTATGACGTGGTTATTAGAGGAAAATTAACAGTCACCCGGCATAGGTAGTTTAGTTCTAAATCTCGGAAATTAGTGTTTCAAAAAATAACTCTACCATTTCCCCCCCCTTCATTTTTTACCTCGCTATATGTAGGCTTCTTTTTAAATGTCTTTACATGTGTATAAAATTTCTCTTACAGGAAAAATTTTAGGTTCCTACTATTTCTTTAGGTCACTTTTATGTCTTCTGATCACATTATCTCCAAAAAATACATATAATACGTGTAATAGTGGGTAATGGAAGTTGTGGGGCTGTTTCACACCAGATTTGTTTTATTGCTGTTTCTATTAACCATTTAATGTGTTGTTAGAGAATATTTATAAATACATTTAGAAGTGAAGAATTTTATATAAATGTAAAAACACACTTTTCTCAAGATTATTTAACTACTAAATAATAAATAAATAAATAAATAAATAAATAAAAAATACACTGTGTATATTTGTTTACCAACAGGAAAGAGAAAAAGGGTGATTTTTTAAAGTGATTCTTTTTTCTTTTATTTAATAATTTTTCAACAGTATTTAAAATTTATACCCATAATTCTGTCCACCTTGTAATTTTTAAGTTTGAAAGATGATTTTGAGTTTTCGAATTTTTGATGTAAAACGTTTTTTATCTTATTTTTCTGATTTAATAAGAGATCATTTTCTTTCAATTTTTGTTCAACTTTTGTGCATTAAGTTAATATGCTGATTTAAATATGAAGGCTTAACAGTTGCAAAGGACTAGTTTCACACAGTGGAAATTTAAGTGATAGAAAGAACAGATGTTTTTTAGCAATAATCATTTTAAAGCGTGCTGTTTCTTTTATTATTTATATTAGTTACAATGCTAGTTGATTCCGAGTTCTGCATGCATATTTATTATTATTATATATATATATATATATATTTTCTTGAATAACAAAACACATTAAAATCTAAATTAAAATCTTAATTTTAAATACAATGTATAATTATAATAATAAGAAAAAAGTAAGTAAATAAAGTAATTAAATAAAGTAAATAAAGTAAGGTAAATAACAATTAATAATAAGAAAAAAGTATTGCACTGATTATATTTGTTTAGCAACAGAGAAGGGGAAAATATTTTTTTTTTTTAAACTGACTCTTATTCCTACTTTCTTTTTTTTTTAATAGTTTTTAAAATTTATTACTATGCATGATTATGATCAATATTTTGTAATTTTTAAGCTTGAAAGGTGATTGTGAGTTTTTGAATCTTTGGTGGAAAATATTTTTCATTTTATTTTTCCGACTCAATAAGAAATGATTTTCAAAAATAAATAAATAAAATTTTGCATTACACATACACACAAATAATAATAATAATTAAAATGACAGTGCTTACACTGTTCTGTAGAATGTTCTAATTGCAAAAAGGGCGCCAAACTTTGTAGGAAGATTAAACAAGATAGAAGACGAAGTATTTCGGAAAAAAAAGTTCCAAAAGTCACCACTAGGGAAACATGTGGCGCTGTGTAATAAAAAAAGAGAGTTTTAAGTAATTGGAAAAGTGGGACAAATTAGCACGATGTCTCCAGTTTCAAAATAAGGAATGGAGATAAAAACAATGCATAAAAAAGACAGAATCATTAATTTTTAATTATAAATTACGACAAAAACTTCACTTAAATATATACATATTATATATATATATATATATATATATATATATATATATATGTATATATTGCGGAATTGTTTGTCTTCCCGTCTTGTTTAACCCTTTGCCGGTCCAATTTATTTTCTCTCCTCTGGTGAGTGTTGCCAAATCTAGACACTTTTTTGTTCAATATCCAGCACTAAATTATAAATGTTGTTTAATAACTTTGAAGGTTATTCGTCCATTTTATATGTCAAATACCACTCCTTAAAATTATTAGTGATAATTGAATAAAAGAGTCCCTAAATGTAGCAACACTGTTTAGAGCGCTTTAGAGCGTTAGGGCTGACAAAGGGTTAATCTTTCTGTAACATTTGGCGGTATTCTTGAAATTAAATCGTGCTACAGAACACTGTGAGCACTGCCAATTTAATTATGGCCACCTTGTATATTAATTAAGTTGTTTTTTAAATAAGTGTTGTTACTTATCCCTAAGCATTTAATTTGCTCTTTTACGATATTACAACACTTCACAAAATAGTCTATTAAGATGTTTACATTATTATTATTATTTTTTTTTAATCAACAATATATATATGTAATACAAATGAGTATGGCCAGATACATATAGACATCCATGTTGGCGTGTGTTTTATTTTATTTTATTTTATGCAACATGCATTATTTTATTTACAAAAATAAAATAAAGTAAAATAAAATAAATAAAATTTTGCCTTACACATTCACACATATATGCATAAACACACACACACAAAAAAAAAAAAAAAAAAAAAGAAGAAGAAAGAAAGAAAAAAACAAGAACGAAGATAATTACATTTATATTTAACTAATTAAAAACGATCGAATAATAATAATAAAAAAAATCGTATCGTATCGTTTATGTGATATTACTATCTATTTCTCCCTTTCTTTATTCTTCCGGAAAGAAAAAAAAAAAAAAAAAATCTTTAGTACCATAAACAATGTACATCTCGAACTGAGAAGCTGTAAAAAACAGATTTTCGAAAAAGAATTTATGCCGTTTCTCATGGCGATTAACGCGTTAAAAGCGAGGGAAAGCGACCAGGTGTCCCATTAATCAGGCCGTTCGAATGAAATCTTTGCCCTCCTTCTCCACGCCACTGGTATGAATGTCCCTCCTGTTTTCACTAATCATAGGTAGTGGCGTGACCCATGCCTTTACGTGTGATTCTTAGCGATTCCCAATTCCGATGCTCACGTGACATTCCGCCACCCCACTCGCACACACTTTGTGGTATCGAAGTGTAATTAACTCCGCCTGCAAACAACAATTAAGACCCTATTGCGTGTTTGCGGGGGACCTTTAAATTATTTCCTTGTAAATATTATCTCGCTGGAAGATGCAATAAAAAAAGGGAAGTGTTGTTTCACTGACAATTTTTGCTTTGTTCTTTTATACATATTTTATTTTGCTTTATATTTATTACAAATGTATCAGGATCGAATTGTATATGTAATGAATACCATCTGTGTCATTTCTCGCGGTTTTCGTATTAGATGAAGTAAAGAAGCATGGAAGTCTATTATAGTTAAGTAACTTTTGATATACACAGAATTGGAAACATGCAATAAAGTGTAATCAAATAAAACTATGTGTTGTTAGATTTCAACTTTTGCTTTTTTATACATATAAAACATTACCAAAGAAAAATAGTCAGTCAAAAACATTATTTATATTTTTATTATAGAATGAAAATATTTTGATTTAAAAGAAATTCTTAGTTATATTTATGTTTTATGAATTTCGTATTTTTTTCATTAACTTTTCTTATTTGTTTATTTTTTGTATGTACATAGAAGAAAATCTTAACAAAGATATGACTTGAAAAGTACACATATATATATATATATATATATATATTAATATATTTTCTGTATAAGATAATGTTTATTCTCCCATTCACCAATAATAATAAGAAGAAGAAAAAAGGAAAAGGAAAAGAGATAAATCTATTTTCTAAAGAAAAAATAACATTTTCCTTGATATTGAAAGATAAATTAATAATGTAACTTTCTATGGACCAAAATATAAGTAAAAAATATTACCAGCGTTTTGTATAAAGCTGGTATGGACACAAACGTAAAAGACAAATGGAATTTAAACTAATGTTGATTGTCTGTTTAGGAAATTTTTTATCATGGGTGTCGAGATGCACAGTATGAAACTTGTGATGGTAGGAGTATCGCAAAGATATCAAATTACTGTATTATTTTAACAGACTATAATAAAATTAATTTAATCTTCTTTATCGACCTAATTACACTTACAGACTGTTGCGGTGCAATATTTCTCTCATTATTATTTTTTTTTTCAGTGATAACTTATAGTAATGTATAGAAATAACAATAGAAGACTAAATTTAGGATAATACAGAATATAAAAAATTTAAACAATAATTGATCTAAAGTTATCTTTTAAAACCTATGACATTAGCATCTAACATAAATATAACTGTACTGATAAGTATAAAGGATTTAAGTCCAAAAATGTCGATTTTGAGTTAAGTACATAGTCAGACTCAGAAAAAAATTCTGTATCGATTGGTATAAAGGATTTAAATCCATGTTATTTAGTTTTTGAGAAAATCCATTGGTTAAAAAAGATTCAAGTCAGAAATTTATTATTAATCTTTGGTATAAAATATTTAATTCAATTTTTTCCCTTTATTAAATGTAGGCGGAGAATCACTGAATGGTATAAACGGTATAAATCAACATTATCCCCTTTTCCTAATAGATTCTTCTGATTAGTTTTTAGTTCACTTTATTTTCCGTCTCCTGGAAAATCAAGAATGTGGACTTAAATCCTTTATACTTTTAAGTATAGATATCATCTTAACTTTAGACTGAATTATATATTTGTTTATGTGTGTTGATTCAGATATTCAGTGACAGCCAAAATTAAAAACAAAGAAATATGATACACATAATTTTCTGTAAAAAACAAAAATGTATTGTTAATTCTTTTTATTCATTTCGACTTTCTCTTACCCATGGGGTCGAGAAAGCATTGTTTTAGGGTCAAATTTTCGAACATGCGTTTTTGTTATATTTGCATATTCTGAGGTCCCCTGAATACGAAAATCATCTTTATAGCGAATGGTCTGTGTGTCTGTCTGTGTGGATGTCTGTGTGTCTGTTATCAGCATATCTCAAGAAAAAATAGTAGCAGAAATTCCAAACTCGGTATTCTAAATGTGCATCATATAGGGATGCTACAGCAGGCTTTTCATTGAGATGAAGCAAATGGTTCGTGTACACGGACATTCAATATTATTCAAATACGGTACGTCTATGGGGAAATTGCAGGTAAGTAGAGTTTAACATCTATAGACTACACTAACAAAATGAAACGAATATATATTTTTTGTTATAGAGATAGTCAACTGGGCAAAAATTTTTTGTGTATGTAGAAGCTTTGAAGCCCCCCTCGAGGGGAGTAAATTTTCCTGATGGGTATCTTTCAAAAGAGCCCGCCAATACATTTAAAACGAATATTTGAACCATCGATCTGCGATAATTTAAAATAAAGTTATCGATTTTTTTCATTTTTAGCAAAAAATAAAAAATAATAAATAAATAAATAAATAAATAAATAAATAAATAAATAAAATAAAAATAAATAAATAAATAAATAAAAAATACTGTAATATTGAGAATAAATTCAACTTTTTTTTTCTTGCATATTGAGTGTTATACTACTTCTCTAATATGGAAATCGTCTGTATTATCATAAAAGATAATTTTTTTAAATAGCAATTTTAACAAATTATTTTTTAAAAATAGAATTTTTTTTAATAACCGAATTAAATTTTATATAAATGTAGGTGCATTAATGAAACGGGGGGTTGAGGGGGGGGGGCGGTAGCCCCCCTCACACAGAACTAATTATCATATAAAACACTTCTGAAGCCTAATTTGAATTGTTTAACATAGGTTTACATAACAGTACTCGTTATCTTATTTTTTATCTCCAACTTGTGTATGATAGTATTAAATTTCAGGGTAAGAGAAAGTCGTGTGAGTGACACACCAGATTATTTTATTTAACATATACTTCCTTAAAAATGAACATAAATATATTAAAAAATTTAAGTAGATTTTTTAATAAGTAGATTTTTTTTGTTTGATAAAAATATTTCTTACAGCGTAATATTAAACATTTTTATTAAACCTAAAAACTTGGACAGCTAAATGTTTCATATTATTATGCATTACAGAAGTCTTATTTATAAGAGTATGTTGTCGAAATCTTATTAGATATAAAATGTAAGACGATTTATAAAAGGTCGAGAAATACTGCCGATACGGAAGACAGAAGTCGTGTTTAAAACACCTAAAATAGTATTAAATTTTAACGTAATAAGTATTTTGGTATTCCGAATTAAAGTTGCAATATATTCATTGCGTCAGAAATACAGGGTATGAATAGATTTGCTTCATAACTTCAATTCAAATAAAATAGTCTAAAGTTGTTTTGAAACATATTACTTTTCACTGTGTGGAATATGATGATGCCTCGAGAACTACTTACAATACTCATTCATTTAGAGATTTGGAGTATATATTTAGGAATACAATGTCAGTAAGGATTACAAACTGGTGATCACTTTTGAACCTCTAGTTACATCTTGTCAGTAAAAATAATACTGCAAGTATGTCGCTATTGTTAAAATTTTTAGTTCATTTCAAAGTAAAACATCTTATATTTTCAATTAAATAAATGAATTGAGACCTCTGTTTTTTACACACAAATTATATCTTTGATAATGCAGTTCTAAAACGCATTAAATTTTGCAACTTTACTTGTGAATCAACTTGCATTCTTCTTCTTATGTAGTATTCTTCTTTTTCAGAAAGAATTTTAAATAAGTTCTTTATAATAAACGATGAACAATTTGTTTACGAAGCTTAAATTATTGGTTTAGATGTGACAAAAATAAATAAATAAATTAAATTAAATTAAATTAATAAAATAAAATAAAATAAATAAATAAATAAATAATCAAAAATTAGACATGAAATCATTTATTAAGAAAGAGCATTCATTTTTCAGAAGAAGATTATTAATGTGATAATTTTTACTAGAAGAATTTTTAACTTAATAATAATAATAATAATAAAGAACCAATTAAACTAAAAAATAAACTAAATTTTAGAAATTTTATTTTATTTTATTTATTTTTTATTATGAAAGTTCATAATTTAATTTTGAGATATGTACACATGTTTAAAGATGCTTATCATACATAGAAATTCAATGATTATATAATTATATGTGTGAAATTTTATCGATAATTTAAATTAAAACTATAAATAATTAAAATAAATGTAAATTTTCTAATATCGTATTGTTAATACAAATTTCATTGATCTTATTATAAAATGCATAGCTTCTTTAACGAGTAATCTGTATTAAATAATATAAAATACATAAAAGTCGTAAAATATATTTAAGGTACTAATTATTTAAAATTTTTATGTTTTCTCTTATGGATATCATTTTAAGAAACGAACAAAGAAAGACAGGGTGACTAGCAATTAAAATTTTCTAAATTCTCTGACTTCCCCTGACTATTTTTCGAGATTTTCTCCCATTATTCTTTGACTCTTACTGTTTATGTCCCTTGAAATTTTCACGACATTAGCGAAAAAATTTAGTGATTTAAAATATCATTAATAATTTAATGATTAATGTAGCTTATTTTCACAAAAGAATGTCAGAATTCTCTAACCTTTAAATGAAATTCCTTGACTGTTTCATGACTTTTGCAGATTTTTTAAATTCCCTGACTTTTCCGTGATTTTTTTATTTTCCCTGACTGCTAGCCACCCTGAAAGTAAAGAAAGTCATTTTAACTCAATCTGCAATTTTATTGTTCTGTAAGTATATAAAAAAATATCTTGAAACTTTATCAAAATTAAAAAAAAAGTAATAAAAACAATGAAGCTTATTTATTTATACAGAAAGTTATTATCTATCTCATTTGAAACGATTCCGCTCTTCATTGCTGCTCTGTTCAAATATGAAAACCTAATTTGGATAGCAGCTTCACCGGCAGTCGAATGGCGAAAGTCTGGAGATCTCTTCAATTCAACGTGAAAACAATAGAATTATCACACTCGAGCCGGTACTTTGGACTAATAAAAATTACGCGGACCAGGACAGAATGCATTCTCAATTCCTGATTAGAATCATCACCCTCATTTGCTAACTCCTCTGCATCGAGCCAACCTAGCAATTTTGGTGATCATTTGTAAAATTTGTTGAAACAGCCACGCTAGTCTCTTTGTGATCGTTTCAGTTTAATAAAAAGTAATTGGGTCGGGATGCGTGTCGATTAGACATTCTATTTCTGTTCAATTCCGTATGGAAATAGTAAGGACATACTCTGAGTTGTTTAGTCTTTAATTTTCGATCTCTGGCATACATTTGCCTGTTTTGAATCTTTTGTGAATGGTTGTTACTGAATTCGAGAGGTGCAATTTGTTTATTTGGTTAAAATTGTCCATCACGTTTGACTAAAGGTGCGGATAGATTGGGAATTCAAATAACACATGAGAGCGATTTATTGAAAAGTGCAATTTGACTATTTTAAATGTTTTGATTAAAATGGATTGGAGAAACTAATAAAAACAAATTGTATGATTTATTAATGATTTCTGCTCATAAATAATTGTTCAATAATTTTAATTGTTAAAAAAAAAAAGAAAAAAAAAAAAATGGTGTTAACTAGTCATTCCATTTCTGATAAATTCTGTATGGAAATAGTAACCACATATTCTCAATTGTTCAGATTTGTTTTTGATTTTCGATTTTTGGCGTCTGCATTGAATTTTTATGAATGGTTGTTACTGAATTTGAGAGATGCAATAGATTTATTTCGTTAAAATTGTCAAAGTTTCATTAAAGATAAATGGATTGAGATGCTAGATCAAACTGAATTGACGAAATTAATACAAATTGTAATTTACCGTCCATTAAAATTGCAACACCAAGAAGGAATGTGAGTATCAGAATGATATTTATTGGGCACATACATTATAGTAGGAAGAATAATTGATTAAAATTGCAGGAAATTTGGAGTAATATGTACTGAGAAAACAGTACATAAAGCAGCGACCTTTGTGACCAAAAACAGCACTTATCTGCATAGGTATTGAATCAAACAGCAATTGGATGACATGTACGGGTACTCTCTAAAATATAAAGAGTGAGATCTCACTCTCAAAGAGTGGTATATCACTCTTTGAACATGCCAAAATGGAGCCAACCTCTAAAGAGTGAAAAGTCTCTTTTCGAAAGAGTGAGATTTCTCACTCTTTATTAAGAGTGAGATTATTCAGAACAATTTAAAGAATATGACAGTTTATTTTTCCTTAAAAAATTGTGTACACTAGACAATGTTGCTTCATTTCACCTGGCGAATCGACTCCTATTCAACGGTGCAAAGAATGCAGTTTGGATCTGTCGGGAATCGAACTCAGGCCGTTCCCGTAGCAAGCGAGTATCTTATCCACTGAACCACTGAGCACATATACAAACTGCTTAATTTACATTATTAGGTCATTCTCATACGTGATCAATCATATTTTTAAACTTTTACTTCATTTATCAACAATATAAAATTAAAGAATTCTAAAGGTTATTTTCCAATTTAAATTATTTTGAAATTGCTAAAATTAGAATTATTTTAAAAGCTGTATATTTGAAAAAAAAATCTTAATGACAAGCAGTCATTTAAAATAGCTTATGCGGAAAAGAAGTTACTCAAGTGTACATGTTAAAAATAAATAAATAAATAAATAAATAAATAAAATAACTGTTCGCATACAAATCTACAGAGTTTCCTGAATAAGTCGCCTGTTCAGAAGTATAAAACTTGCTGTTGATTTTAAATATTAGTAAAATATTATAGCCAAATTTTTGAATATTTCACATGTGTTAGCTGTCAATAAATATAATAAAAATATAAACTGTTACAGATTTTAAGGCGTTGTGCATTAAATATTTGCATTGATATTTTCTTTTATACCTTATATATTTCTAAATAAAACTATTTACTTTCTAAGACTAATTTCGTTATGTTTCTTGTGATTTTCGATTCTCCATTAATAATATTACTTCGATTTTGTCAATCGTATAGAAAAAATAATTTACCAAACTATCTTTTAACATAATTATTTTCTTTTTTGTATTCTTCAAAAATCTTCAATACGTTCTGTTAAACTAATAGATACATGAGATCGTTCGGAAATAGTCCTTCATATTTCGAAAGAAATATGATAACCAGATGGCGCCAGCAATTTCTCACTCTACAAAAGTTTCATCTTGCAATAGATGACGACCTCACTCTTTGTGACAGAGTGACTATACGTCACTCTTTCACAAAAAGTGAGAAGTGTCACATTTTCCAGAGTGATAATATTGTTTTCTCACCTTAATTGGTGTCAAAATAGGGGTCACTTTTTTAAGGAGAGAGATTCTCACTCCAGAAATTTTAGAGAGTAGAACACTTCATGAAGCTTCAACATGATGCCATAATTCATCGATCATAGTTACTGGTGAGTGCATGGGGCCAGTCACTTTTCAACGATTCAACAGTCATTTTCATTGGTGCAAGATCAGGAGAACGCGCTGGGCAGAGCAACAGTCGAACATATGCTGCATCAAGGAAGGTCCGGACAATATGGATAACTTGCGATCGTGCATTGCCATGAATAAATATTGGCTTCAGAGACCTTGAATATACGGCAGAGCGAAGGGCCTTAAATCGTCAGAAATGTAATGACTGATATTCAGAGTGGCGGACATGAAAACAAGAGGTCATCGAGACGTGTATTCAGTCGCTTTTCAACGATTAAACAGACATTTTCAGTCGAAAATATTCTGCATCAAGGAAAGTCTGGACAATACGGAAAACTCGCGGTCATGCATTGTCCTGCTTAAATATTGCACTTCGGAGGCCTTAAATACAGGACAGATCGATGGGCCTTAACTCGACAGAAATGCAATGGCGGGTATTCAGAGTGGCGTGCATGAAAACAACAGTTAATCAAGATGTGCATCCAATGGTACCGCAAACCATCACTCCAGGTGGTGACCCAGTATGCAGCTACCAAAATTTTGATTATCTTCAAAACTGCATCACTGATATGGGTGCCTTTAATGTGTGATCAATGACGAACCTGGACACAGGAATGGCGTGAAGTTGCCTTTCAGACAAATCCCAATCCTGTTTACCGTATCAAAATTGTCTTAGCCGTATTTAACAACATTGTGAATAATGCACATTGCCAGCTGGGATTCGACATGACCACACTGTCCATCACTTGCAGTAATGTTATGGGGGCCCATTGGATACACGTCTCGATTACTTCTTGTTCGCATTCCCGGTACTCTGAATAGCGGCCATTAAATTTCTGGTGAGCTAAGGCCCGCTTTTCTGCCCTATATCCAAGGCCTCCGTCGCGCAACATTTAAGCAGGATAATGCACGACCGCAAATTGTCTGTATTCTACGGGCTTTCCTTGGTACAGAAGTGCTGAACCGTTGCTCCAGCCGGCGCGTTTTTCTGATCTCACACCAATGAAAATGATTGTTTAATCATTGAAAAGCGAATGGCCCACCACCACTCACCAGTAACTACGGTTTATGAACTGTGGCTTGCTGTTGAAACTCCATAAAGTGCTGTATCCTAATATGTCATCCAATTGTTGTTCGATTCAATGTGTAGGCACTTAAGTGTATTTATTGCTCCGAGAGGTCGCTGCTTTATGTACAGTTTTCTCAGGACATGTTACCCAAAACTTCCTGAAAATTTAATCAATTGTTCTTACTACTGTAATGTATGTGTCCAATAAATATCATTCTGATATTCGCATTTCTTCTTGGTTTTGCAATTTTAATTGACAGTAAGTGTATGATTCATACATTCAAAATACGATTTTTTTTTATGGTTTCTGCTCTTGGATAATAGTTTAATCATTTCAACAGAAAAGAAGTACTCTGGTCATTTCAGCTTAATTGGATCGGAATGCATCCCAATTATACATTTTATTTCTGATCAATATCGTATGGAACTATTAAGGATATATCTGACATATCTGTTTTGAATGTATTGTGAATGGTTGCTATTAAAATTTGAGAGGTGCAGTTTGTTTATTTGGTTACAAATTGACATAGCACTTGATCGTGATATCTTGAAAACTTAATTTGAATCTTATAAAGGTAGATTAAACTGAATTAGTGAAATTATCAATAATAAAAAATGTTTAATTTACTAGTAATTTCTGCTATTAAATAATTGTTTAATAATTTTAATAGTAAGAAAAAAAAGTATTAGTTTCAGTTTATTAAAAAAAATAATTATGTCAGGATTTATATAGATTAGACATTCTATTTATGTATGGAAATACTTGTATAAGGACGTACTCTCAATTTTGATATGTCTTAAATTAGAAATTCATCCAAATAAATTCAAACCAAACTATATTAGAATTATATATATATAAACGTAAGCATTTAATATTAACTTATTTATATATCTATTTTTAGATAATCGTTCAATATTTATAATGATAAAAGAGTAGCAGAAAATATTGAATTTTAATCTTTTTTTTTTTTTTTTTCAAAAATTTAGAATTCATCCTCGCCTTTAGAAATATTATTCTTTTAAAATCTTCTAATATTTTGTTTTTATTATATACTAGTGTGGTAGTCAATATTATTTTTGTATACCGAGGAACAAGTTTAAAACTACCATTCCCATTAAAGTATCCGTTTCAAGATTCACCGTTTCGTTTAAAAAATAATATTTAATATTCTTAAAATATAATTTTTTTTCTTAAAGCTCTCTAACACTTTTTTTTTTTTTAAGAAACTACATAATTAATTAAAAAAAAAAAAAAAAAAAAAAAAAAAAAAAATAATAATAATAATATTAGGTACATTGTTATAGATAACTATTTAAAAATTTTTGATGCCCATTTACATACTAATTTTTGTTTTATTAAAATATAGAATAATATTTTTTTTTTATGATATGTAAAATAAATAATAGTTATCGTTGTTTTTTTCTTTTTTGAAAATGTATTATTCAAGAATATTCTTCTAGGAATATTTTCTAACTGTCTCCGCTAGTATTATATATTTCTTAATTTTCACGGGTTCAGTAATGGATTCTAATGCATGAAATGTCTAAGAAAGGGTTGAGCGAAGCTATAGCCTTCAGATTTATATCCAAAAAAGAAAGAAAGAAAGAAAAAAAAAAATCCCTAGTCTTCTAAGATTGAAGTTATTGCTATTAAATAATTGTTTAATAATTTTAATAGTAATAAAAAAAAATTAATAGTTTCAGTTTATTAAAAAAATAATTGTGTCAGGATTCATATAGATTAGACATTCTATTTATGTATGGAAATATTTGTACAAGGATGTACTCTCAATTTTGATATGTCTTAAATTAGAAATTCATCCAAATAGATTCAAACCAAACTATATTAGAATTATTTATATATATAAACGTATGCATTTAATATTAACTTATTTTTTCTTTTTTTTAGATAATCGTTCAATATTTTTAATGATAAAAGAGTAGCAGAAAATATTGAATTTTAATCTTTTTTTTTTTTTTTTTTTTTTTTTTCAAAAATTTAGAATTTATCCTCGCCTTTAGAAATATTATTCTTTTAAAATCTTCTAATATTTTGATTTTATTATTTACTAGTATGGAAGTCAATATTATTTTTGTATACCGAGGAACAAGTTTAAAATTCCCATTCCCATTAAAGTATCCGTTTCAAGATGCATCGTTTCGTTTAAAAAATAATATTTAATAATCTTAAAATTTAAATTTTTATCTTAAAGCTCTCTAACATTTTTTTTTTTTTTTTTTTTTTTTTTTAAGGAAACTATATAATTAATTATTTAAAAAAAAAATCAATAATTAATATTAGATACATTGTTATAGATTATTATAGATTAATACTGTTACATTTAAAAAATTTCGAGGCCCATTTACATATTAATTTTTGTTTTATTAAAATATATAATAATAATTTTTTTTTATGATCTGTAAAATAAATAATAGTTATCGTTTTTTTTTTTTTTTTTTTTTTTTTTTTTACTTTTTTGAAAATGTATTTTTCACCGGTTCAGTAATGGATTCTAAAGCATGAAATGTCTAAGAAAGGGTTGAGCGAAGCTATAGTCTTCAGATTTATATCCAAAAAAGAAAGAAAGAAAGAAAGAAAGAAAAAACTAGTCTTCTAAGATTGAAATTATTGCTTCTAAAAGCCGCATGACAGCAAATCATCGTCGCATCATGTCGCATCATTTTTTTTTTTTTTTTATCTCATTTGTGAACGAGCATCAACGATCCGTGAACGTATTTCCAGTAACACTTAGGGGAAAAAAATATATATAATTTCTTTTTTTTCTACGAATATATGAAAAAATATTAGGTCTCAAAAAATACAATGCTAAATACAGATTGGCTGTAAATTTATTCTGTAATATCTTACATAAATTCATAATCATTTAAATTGCATATATAAAGCTCAATCTATATCGCGTAATCATGAAATCACTGTCGTATATTTAGTGAATTTCTTACATTCTGTAGAAAAAGCATCGTCTACATGTATATTTAATGAATTTCTTTCACTCTGGAGAAAATAAATAAATAAATAAAATAAATAAATAAAACATTTTCTTAAAAAAATCTAACAATGAATTTGTTTAAAATGAAACATATAAACACAGAAAAGAAAAAAATAAAAATATTAAAAAAAATATTTCATTAGATAAATTCTTATTTTATAGAAAAAATAAGAGATAAAAAATAAAATAATGTATCAAAAAAGGTAATGAAACGTTTTCCAACTTTACGCGGTATCCTTTTAGTTATATAGTAAAAATTAGAGTATGACAGTTAATGTTTAAGATATATTATTAAAAAAAGAAAAAATATGTTTGAAAATAAATAACACAATAATATGGTACTGCCGTTGTAGGTAAACCAAAGTCGTTTACGTGCACAAATATTTAGACCTTTTTTGCATTATCCTTATTTTATTTTTATTTATTTATTTATTTTTTTAATCAGTATAATAATTTAAAAAGTCAAACTGTCATAAAGTTTTGAATTCGTTTTTGCATAATTATCACAAACAGCTTGTACTAATTACAGGGAATAATTATTCTTTAGTATTAAAACTATTATATAGTGTAAATTATCAAAATTCTACTTTTTATTCGTAACATATTACGTAAAAGAATACGTACAAATTTTTGTTCCCACGATATTAATTAAACTAATTTGTACATTTGTTAAATAATTAGAACTTGGAGTTAGAATAAAGCTGCGAATTTTTCAACACAATTTAACTTGATGTTAATTATACGATATGTAGGGCAAATTCACATTTGTAATAGTTTACAGTTTAATTTATATTTATACTAATTTGTAAAAAAATATCCAAATTTAGTAGATATCAGGCGAATTTCAGTTTAAAATGAAAGTAAAATACAAAAATTAACAGGTCACATTTAATTTAATTAACTAATTTCTTTTAAATTCTGGTTAAATGCAGCTTTTGAGATGAATTTTATTGAATCATATTCATTGTTTAAAAAAATAATTGAAAGCCATGCTTATAGTTGCGTATAATCAAACATATTAATAATATACAAAGAGTATAATTATAAAAATAATTATACATCACAATTGAAAATGGGTAAAGATTTTTCTTAATTTACTTCGACTCATTATAGATCTTGTCAGATCTTTCACATACTTTTATGAAGTATATTAGGAAGATGAAAAAACAGGAGTGAAACATCGTTAAAAAATATTCCTAAAATAAAACCACACTAAAAATTACTAAAAATTTTTAATCTCGCTGCCAACTTTTAGCCATACATTTCACGGTGAGCAAGGAAATTTACGGAAAATAAACGTTAAATTGGGGCAGATACTGCAAATAAAGTATAAAATGTACCTATTAACCGTAAAATTTACGGTTAAAGTTTGGCAGAGAGATTTCAATTTTTTACAGTGCAGGTTTCATTATTCATTATATTATGTTCACTTTAATATTTATTAAGAGCCTGGTGAAAACAAACACTCATAATCCATATATTTAAAAAGATTTTGTTTTAATAGTTGTTTAAAAAAGGTCTCGCAAAATTTTAAGAAATCAAATGATGCAAATTTATGCCAATCCTTATTTTCATGAATGAGAAATACTTCAAAATTTACAACAATTGTAATTCTTAAATATTGACGAATAACAGGACAGTTAGTTCATACAGACATTTTTTTTTTCTCTTCGAAAGTTATTACAATATATGGTGTTTGTAAATTAAAAAAAAATAAAGTGTAATACATTTCATATATATACTAAGGACCAAAAATATCGTAAGATCGGTAAAATTTTTAAATGAATACACTTCCTCTCTTTCTTTCCTCTTCTATAGAGAGCCTTCTTCTTCTTCTTCTTCTTCTTCTTTTTCCCTTCTTTTAAAACAAAATTGAATTTAAAAATAATAATATTTTGTTTTTACAATATTTCTGATTTTTGTTTAGCTCCAAACAGATGGTAAATTTTATTTTAATCAGGAATTTATCAAGGAAGTTCTGAAATCTGGAAAAGTGCCTAACCAATAGAAATCAAAATATTTCCCGATTTGTTTTTGTACTAACGATAGACAAACTGAACATTCTTTGTAATTTCACTTTCAATAGGGAAAAATCAAATTTTAAAGCTTTACTTTCGTTGAAGTTTTTCCTTTTAAAATAAAATATTCTGGAAACGTATGATATCATTTTCTAGAGTCTTAAAAATGTTATATCAATCAAAAAATTACTGAAAAATACTTTATTTTCAGCAGCTAAAACCTGAAAAATCTTTGTGTTTTTTTGCTTTAATTTACAAAATACTCATTTGGATGATTCTCTCTCTCTCTCTCTCTCTCTCTCTATATATATATATATATATATATATATATATATATATATATATATATATATATTATATATATATATATATATTACTAAGTAAATAAGCCTCTTTATTTGGTAGAATATTTATGTTTGTAAAAGTGGCTGGTTTGAAATTTAGTAAATAATGCTGCTGAAGTATGTTACAGTAAATATTGCTATATACGTATACATATGTATAATATTACAATTTACATTAACGTTTAAGTTTGAAATTGCAAAGCAGAGTTTTTACAAGTTATTTCTATTTTACGTTTAAATTTTAATACGGTTACAAAATTTTAAGTTATTAGAAAGTCTGAATTTTCGATATTTTTGTATTTATATTAAAATATCGAAAGTATAGACGTTCTAATGTTGAATAACTATTATATAACTTAATATATACTTTTAAAATATTAATGTTTAAAATTCTTATTATTTGTATGCACAAAATATGAACGATATATATATATATATATATATATATATATTAATATGTATTTTTAAAAGTATGAGTAAAATAGTTTTTAAACGTTGTTAATTATAACCAATGAAAAGTTTTAGTGCATTACAAATGCATTTACTAAGAGCATATTAACTAATAGTAGTAGTATGTTTACTAATATTTTAAATGTTTATTAATAGTTTTAGTGTGTTATAACAAGTCAAAAATTTTGATTATATTTTTTTCTTATATATCTCCACAACATCACAACTTTTTCCGTCATGCCTAAAACGGTCATATTATTTGAAAATTGTCGTTCGTTTTAGTATAAAGAATAATTTAAATATACGGAATTTGGAATTATCCATCAATATTAAGATTAATACATATATACTATATATCAGGGGTAGTCCCCAATTTATACCTAGCGTCTACTTTTGTATGTTTGTTAGCAGCAAATTTTTTAACCGCCTACCGGTACCACAAAAACGGTGTTTTATAAAGTATATAAAGTATTAAAGTAACTTTTAAAGCATATAATAATTTTTAAGCACTTTTCTATTTGAATGTTTTTTAAATGTCAAGAAAAAAGAAAAAAAAGAAAAAAAAAAGAAAAAAATGGAAAGAAAAGAAAAAAGTGCTTTTGAATTGGACAAAACTCCTACCACCTACTATAAAAGCTGGAATGCTCACTATTTGGGGAGAGGGACTGAGCTGACCACCATTCCTATATATATGTTGGGCATTATGAGCAGACGCACGTTTACAAAGATAAGACATTTTGAATACTATACATTTATGAAAATTTTAAAAATATTCAATATTTTGTTCGCGATAATAAATTTAATCTCCAGTTTCCTAAAATTCAATTTTCTTATTTAATTTTTCTTGATGATATTTCTGATATATTTTACTGCACTTACTTTCTGTTACCCCCCCCCCCCTCTATTCTGCTACGATGTCTACAATTTTGTTTTCTGCCTCTTATAATAATCATTAACATTTGACGTTACTATTTCTTTAAAGCTGAATTAAATAAATTCGTACATAAAATTATTTTATTCTAAAATTTATATAAGTTTACTGGACATAAATGAGTATAAAAAACGGAGATATCTGTATCTTCTATTTTTTTTTTTTTCATTCTGCTGCCGTGAATATATTTGTGATGTACGATGTTGATTACGATTTATTTACAGTCAGTTGTAATAAGCATTAGTTTCTAACGTTACCATTTCTCTTAAGCTGAAGGAAATTGAATTAAACATAAAATTATTTTGCTTTAAAATTTATTCACATTCACTCAACATAAATGTAGATGCCATACGGAGACATCTGTATTCTATTCTTAAAATGAGCGGCTAAAAATCCTTTTTCCATGGCATCACTTAAATCCAAAAGGGAGCTGCGATGCGTTGAAATGTCGAAAGTCGTTAAGTCAGAAATAGCAGAACCCCCTATTAATGCTTAGAATGCCACATGGCTCTGAAATCTTTCTCTCCTTTTGTTTCCACAATTATTTCGATGATCGTTGGCATCTGACCCTTAAATGATACTGCATCTTTCAAAATATAAAGAAAAAACATAAACTCTAGAACGAAAACAAAAGAAATTGAGTAACCTGACAAATCAATCAGGCAGCAGATTACTCGGATGGAACCTGCAATTTAAAAAACATTTCGTCTGGAATTTGCAGGTAGTGGTAACACATGGCCTCCTCAGCTAACTCCTACTCCACTTTTCTGAGATTATCGAATTCTTCAGGAACCTTAGAGACTCTGTCGTCGAATTATTTCTGAATTTCGATTCCGCAGGGAAAAGATAAGTAGAATAAAAGTCAAGGTTAAACTTTGGTTGTAAGGGAAAGGAAACTGTAAAATGTTGCCCGCTACAAATTTGAAACAAAACTGGCTAAAAGTATTTTAAATTACGTAAAAAATATGTTTTTTTTTTTTTGTACGATATTGCAAATTTAGTTTATTGTGAAATTTTAAAAATTTTGAACTTTTTAAATTTAATGTAAACATTTTGTTTAAATTGTTAATAAAAAATATAGAAAAACAGATCTGTATAATAAATGCAAAATTTATGTAGAAACAATCATCAGAAAAAGGCCTCGTTTTCACGCGATGTAAAAAACAAATCAATTTATTGACGAACAGTGGACGTCTTTGAAAGAAGTTAAAATAAATATAAGTAGGTGGTACTACTTATTTCATGTACTAATTAAAAAAAAAAAAAAAAAAAAAAAAACACCCTGTAATGCATTTTTAAAAATATTAAGATGGTTATTTACGGAAAGCACCGAGTTATAATTATTTCCCTGATGTATATTCAATACATCAGACTTGGATTTTTAAAGAGATTGGCTGAGAGAATATCTTATTGTTTTAATTTGTAATATTACGCATCATATCTATCTATAATCAGTACATTGATTATGATATGATTTCAAAGCACTATGAACTATCACAAAATCTATCAGATAGCGAAAATTACCATTTGTGCATTTAATCATTTAAGCATTTAATTTAATTAATTGGTTACCAAATTGGCTTTTGTAGATTTGTAGGGCAAATTATTCATCTGTTTATTTTTCGTTCTCCTTATAGTTATCATAGTATATGTATGTATACATATATATATATAACTTTTTTCTGAAATCGCGATTTTCATAATTAAATGTTTAAGTATTTTTTAATTGCTATTCATATTAATTTTTGTAATATATGTTAATGAAAGTTTAATTTGCTAATATTACCAAATGTATTTTTCACACCAGGATAAGGTTTAAAAGTAATACATAATGAATAAATATTTTGAGGATAACTGTTTAACTAGCTGTGTAGCACATGAAGTACTTTGTCAGATTTATATGCAGTTGCGGTTCGTAATTGAGGGCCAGTGGAGCACTGCCCCACCTAATTTTTTTCTCGATTAAAATAATAATAATTCTTTTGTTTTTTTATAACTGTTCAAATATATATATACAAAATAACAAGTTTATCTAACTTTTTTCTTAATATTCTTTCATTATAAATTATTTGTTAATATATTTTTTCAGCTGTCACAAATCACTAATGACTGACCGACTGCTACTTTCCTTCCTTATCTTAGAGAATGGGGCCGTTTACAAACGGCCCGAAATTGGCGTGTTTATTTGTACAGTTTATTCTACTAGAACATCGAGTTAACACATTTGGCGACGAACTGCTTTATCAGTGTAAGCACGCTGTAATTTTCTCGTCGATGGGCCAGCAGAGAGTGACCCTTTGGAACAAAAGTGTACGAAAAAAAAAAAAAAAAAACTGTCTCCTTTAAAATTTGTTAACTATGCAATTCACGGATAAAATTTGGCGACTTCTGCACTACGCTTTTTTTTCCTCATTGATTTTTCGGTGAATTTTTTAGAGTTATATATATGACAGTTTAAAATTTTAGTGTTTAAAGTAAGAAATCTGGTAATAGTCAAATTTTTTTCTAGACTAACCTTTGAGGTAAAAGTCTGTATAAGAATTTAAGACCTCTTTAAGTAAAGTATTTTGAATTTAAATGAGGAAAAAAAAAAAATGAAAAAAAAAAAAAAAAAAAAAAAAAAAAAAGAAATAAATATAAAAATGAAAAGAATATGCGATTTTTCCCCCCTTCTGAATAGTGTATTAAAACTTTTATGTAAAAAAAATTGTAAAATTTTTAGATAAATAATTAATGGATTTAAATGGATAAATGTATTAAATATCTGCATAAAATTGTGATTTATTATTATTAAATGATTTTTTTAAAATGCGATTTAATAGAAACATCCGCAATGTTTCTTCCTTCTGTCTTTTTTTTTTTTTTTTTTTTTTTTTTTTTTTTTAATATGTATCCACATTACATTAATCATGACTTTCTAAATTCCATTATAACCTCTTACAGATTGGTTAAGGTTTATTTTATTTATTTTTTTTTAAGATAAGAAACATGAATATAACACTTGAAATTCTATAATTAAAAGATTTAGAGATATAATTAGCATAAGCTAAATAATATTTCACTCTGAGACATTTGAATTTAAATTGTAATGGTATGTAGTGTTAGGGTTAAAGCCATTTGACTAAAAGAGGGTCCTAGACCTGTGTGGTGTACTCTCTGTAGAGAATCCTTCTAAGTGTTACATAGCCCTTTTTATTCAAGTTTTGGAGAAAACCATAGTAAACTCCAAATGTATATGTTGACGAAAGCGATCTGGTATCGAACTTGGCAATTTCCGTCTACTAGCTTCCAGATATTTAAATTTTGATATTTCATTGATCAGAACATTGCAGAATTTTGCAATTGTATTTATAAAACTTTGATTTTTGAGATAATTTTATGTAATGTTTTCCATAGTGCGCCATCAAAAAAAAAAAAAAAAAAAATTTTTGTTTTACACCCCATTTTATTAATGTTTGTTTGCATGTTTGAATAATGAATAGTATTAAAGTTAAATTACGCATCATACGATGGATCGTGCCCCACCTGGGAAAATTTGCACGAGCCGCTACTGTTTACATGACTATCAAAATAGACTATATCATCTAAGAAAATCTGTAATTATTTATGATTATTTGTCCTCCGATTCAAGTATGAAATCATTAGTAAATAATATTATAGTTTTAAAAAATTAAAGAACACGCTTTTATAGAAATGTGAACTAAAAAGCACAAAATATCTATCTTAGTATTAAAATGCAGGGTAAGAGAAAATCGTGTGAGTGACACACCATAATATTTACATACATTTAAATCTTTAATTAAAATAATTTAGAATTAAACAAAAACTATTTTTAAAAAATCTCCCCTGAATGCGCTCGAACGCTAGACCTTTAGGTTCGTAGCGCGGCTCTTTACCTCGCAACCACGTACGAAAGGTCTTTTTTTTTTTTTACAATATAGATTTTTTGTTTGCTCCCAGAGTGGTTAAAAATATACAAACATACATAAAAACAAACATACATACAGGTGAAGCTAATAAAAGCGTGTTAAAAAGGATAATTGTTTTCAGAAATCTCTACTATAGAAGAAATACGCTCTTAAAATTTTAAAGGGACTTCCATTAAATAATTCATAAAATAAGTTTTTTTTTTATAATAACACACAAACATAAGCAATACTAAGAAAATATTTTTTTTTAATTAGACAAACTACTCAATAGTAATCAACAAATTTTTGAATGTCTATTCTGTTACGTTTAAAAGCAATGCACGAGATGTCTCTGAATGAACATTGAACTAGATGAACTGTCACATACTTTTTTATTCTAAATAATATTAATTATGTCATTTTTCAAGTGACCGCGTCTTTATATTGTACAAATACCTTGAGACCACCTCCTGAACTCAAGAAAGAAAATAAAAGCATATATACAAAAAATATAGAAAAACATTGACAAATGTGTTGCATTCTATGTGTTTTCCCTTTAGCGTTGTGTTCAAAACAGGCCAAAACAATTTTAGAATTTATTCAAAAATGTTCTTTAGAGCAATCTTTGTTAAGCATTATTACAGTCTACATGTCAAGAATAATGAAAAAAAAATGTAAAATGTTCATTAAAAAGCCGTGATTTTTATGAGTGTGAGAATTTGTAATCCTTTCCTCAAAATATGAGAGATAATAGTTGGTTGAACCGTCTCATCAGAAAGATGATATTATTTCCCAGGATTTGAATGGAATGAAATTACTATGCATTTTATTCCTAGAGCATTTGGAATTAAGATAGCAGCTTTAAGGCTTGTTCGTCATTAAAAAAAAAAAAAAAAAGTGGATATAAAAAGTTTATTAAATGTAATTTACACTTCAAGTAATTCTGTTGTGCATTCTCCTACGTTATGAAGGACAATTTTAAATTTTAGGGTTCACGAACCCTTGCAAAATTATAGCATTCATTTACGATATGGAGATTTAAAAGTAGAGATCCTCATAACCTCTTATTAAAATTTTGGACTCACTAACAGATAATAATTTAGAATATTCAAACTTCATTTATCTACAATATGTTTAGAAAGTGTATCTGTTAAGTGCGAGTTTCACACATGTACTTATATTAATTACGATATTTTTAAGAGGGGGGGGGGGGGGGAGAAGGTGGCAAAAAAAAAAAAAAAAATTCTTATTATAAACAGGAAATGATATTTACACCCTAAATTAAATTTAAAAGTTCAAATATCAAATTTGGATTACGTGATTTTGATGAGATTAGATAGTAAATCGTATATTCGTTTGTCAGAGACGATAGAAATTTCCTTTCGAATATCTTCTAAAATGAGGTCAATTTTATGAGAGTATATTTACATAAGAGAATTTTTCGACCATTATTATTTTTTTTTTTAATGATGTTATATGAGACGTTTTACAAAAATATATTTCATTTTCTGAAATTAAAATATTTGCTTGCTAACACCACCACCACCACCAACAACAACAAAAAAAAAAAAAAAAAAAACTAATAAATCTCTTTTAATCATCCATTTTTCTTTTTTGCTATCTTTTGCCCATAAATGGTAAAAAAAAAAAAAAAGTATTGTGTTGAGATAGAATTTTCGAATGATTTTTTTCCTATAGTAACATGTGTTAATATTCCTTCGAAAGCAAATGCTTAGAAGTTAGTACTTGTTATTATTATTTTTTCTTTTCTTTTTGTGTTTGCGGCTATCAGTATAATTAAAAAAGAAATATTAGTAGGAAATCTGAATTTGATATTCTAAATCTGCATAATATGGAAATATTACTTGAAACAACTTACTGAAGTGGGATTAAAATTAGAATACAGGGACACGCAAAAGAATTCAGATATAATGCATCTATGGGATGAAATTTACCGTTTGTATATACATATTTTATATGCATAAAAGAATATTTCTTATAGAATATGGTAGGAAACACATTCAATTTTCGTTTATCACAGAAAAAAATTCATGTATTACAGAAACTATGACTGAATATTGCTTCAGATACATTTCAAGTTATAATTTTTTAATGCACTAAATTTAAGTGCGCCATTTGTTGCACGTATATAATTTATGGACAGAGCTATTAAAAAATAATCGAGCAAGTCTCAAAGCTTGAACTAGGTGAATATTCCTTGAACAGTTGGAAATATTTATTTTTTTACTATTATTATTTTTTTTAATGTAGTAAGAACCTTAAGTTGCCTGTCAACTTTTAAAATACAATTTTCGGTCAAAAATCTGATTTTCTATTTTTGATTTAATATTAAAGCCTGACACGCTACTCATTTCGAATTGTGTTTCTATCTTGCTTATAACTTGAGTTACAGGCATTTTAATATTAGTCACTCACAAGTTTTAGAAAGGCAACTTAAATGTTTTAAGAATGTTGTTATAATAGGGGTTAAGCAGGTAGAGCCTTCCACAAAAAATGCATGTCAAATAAAATCGAAAACTACTTTCAAATTTAAGATACAATGAAAACATTTTAGGCATTTCTAAATCAATAACTTTTTTAATTTAAAATTATGTACTACAAACACAATAATACTCTTAATATTATATTTTTTAAAAAAAAAAAAGTGTTATAAATATTTTTTAATTAAGGATTAAAAAAGTTAAGCAATTATATAGTTTTTTCTTCGATCCTTTTTTCCCCCTGTAAAAGCCAAAAGAGGATTTTTTAATTAAATTACAATACTTTTTTTAGAGAAAAATGTAATCTATAAGATTTCTTTAAAGTGGACTAGTTACGATTAAATTTTGTCAAAATGATACAATAATGATAGAGAAAGAAAAAATTTCTTAGATTCATAGTGTAAATTAAATAAAAAAAAAAAAAAAAAAAAAAAAAAGAGAGAGAGAGAGAGAGATTATAATAATCTATAAAGGTTAATAGTAAACTCTCTTTATATACATTACACTAACAACATATGTGGCATCAAAAACGACGATACTTCTACACTGCAAATGGATATAGCCAAATGTAAAAGTAGATTTTATAAATAAAAGCGAATATTTATATATATATAATTAGACGGATTAGGTCCATCTGCAAGATTGTGTTAAATGAAAAAAAAAAAAAAAAAACTGTTTTTTTTTTTTTTTTTTTTTTAATTAATTTTTATTATGTAGCATTCTAGTATATTGGGATATATATATATATATATAACTGTTTTTTATTTAACGTTGATAATTTCCGAAAAAGTAAAATACATAAGGATAAAAAATAATTTTTATACACATGCAAGATTTAAGCATGCAGACTCCGTTCATTTATCATTTGTCTGATTAGGTCATTTGATAGAAAAATGTATTTTTAAGAGTTGCTTTTCTACAATTTTTGCAAACGTCATATTAAACCTAGCAATATTTTAAAAAGATAAGTAGAATATGAACTATTGTCATAAACTGGTTAAAGACACAGTAATAAAAAGTTTAATCAAAATAGGTACTAAGTTTAACAAAAAAAAAATCGTGCCAAAATAGAAAATAAATAAATTAAAAATGCATCGCCAACCTGGGGGCAAAAAATTTAAAAGATTCTAAATTATACGACTTATAAAGAACGTTTTCAAATATTTTTCTAACTTGTTTATCTTAAATGTCTGAAGAATAATGATTGAAGTAATTGCTTATTTTTGAAATCTAGAACAAATCTTTATAATAATATCTCTCAAGCTCAAACATAAATCATCTTTCAATTAGAATGAAAAAACTACCGTGGTCAGAATAAAATATTGCGTAAGTGTTTTGAATTTAGCTTCGTAAAGTAAGTAATTTAGTTGAACTCTCATTGACACAATTAACTTATCATTTTCATTCCTAGAATAATGTCTCTTGCAACTTTTGCAGCGTTTTTTATAGTCACTTTTTAACCTGACACTCATTGATATGTTGTATTTTTATTGTCTGGCATCTTTTTAGATAGCTTTCTAAATAATGAAGTGAATTCTTGAAAATTTCGAAGTTCAACAGAGTATGATTTGCTGCTTGAATATGATAAAATTTCTCTACAGAATAACTATTTTTTTTTTTTTTCTTCTCAACATATGTAAAAAAAAAGTATTGTAACAAGGACAAAATTTCGATTTTGAGATTTTGATGTTTCTATTCATACGTTTTGAGGTCCTTTGAGTTCTTGGTTGCTTTTTTTACGGTGATGTATGTATGTGTGTGTATGCATGTGAGTGAACACGATAGCGTATAAACACTTTGATCTATTGAGTTGAAAGTTGGTACTTATGTTATAGGTCACCGTAGCACGAACTTTATTGATTTTGGTAAATCTAGTACTTTTAGTTTTTTTTTTTTTTTTTCCGAGGACATACGAGTAAAGAAGAAGTCCTTATCATTATAGCCCCAAATTATTTAAAGTGCGATAGTGTCTAAATTCCTTATTGAATTGAGATGAAATTTATATACATGTTATAGTCACAGTCACGGATTTTGGTGAATCTAGATAGATTTTTACAGGGACACAACGGCAAAAATTGAACGGTTCATTATAAAAGTGGTGTAACTCCATATTTTTAAAATATGTATATTTTTGCTTAATTGTATTACATTTAGTCCAATCTTTGATTATAAAAGTGAAGAAACTCCAATAATTCCATTAAAATCCCATATAAATGACATTATTCGTTATTTAAGTTTCTGAGTTACTTTAAATTATATTTAATATAATTTATAATTTTTTATAATTCTGAGTTGTATTAAACGCAAAAAATCGATAACATTTACTGAAACTTGCCTTTCTTCTATGCGCATAAATTTACAAAATGCTCATTGTTTCAAAATACATTTACAAGGAGATAATTCACTTTGACAATGAACGACCCAATTACTGAAGCACACAACCACATTTTTCATATATATATAGTTTGATCGCTAATTTTTATCATCAGTTTACTTTTTCATAAGTAGTATAAGACTAAGATCATGAATCAAAAATATTTACTTAACAAAACTCTATTAGGTGTCCATCTTTTAAGTAAGATATATTGGTAGTGCTTCAATATATTTTCTGCCGACTGTATTTGAAGTGCGATTGGGTTAAATTAAACAACATACTATAGGAAGAAAAATACTGAAACACCCTAATAAAAATTTTCTCTTTTGTTTATTTAACTACTTCTCTTACGAACATTTCTTTATACAACCGTTCATTATTTAATATTCGGAAAATCACGTAAAGTTACACTTTTTTTTTTTTTATCTGAAAAAATACTAACTTGGTCTTTTTATGTTTTGCCTGAGTTATTTTTTGGACTGCATGAGACACATTTTATTTTCAAACAAATTTTATTATAGTTTTGAGAACTAAATAATTATAGCCGAGAACTCAAGTGATTTTTAATTTTTTGTAACCATATGTGGTGTAGAAAATTTTGAATGGGGATTGAAGTTTTGAATTTTTATATATATATATGTATATATAGTAATACAATAATATCAGTGCAAAAATTTTTGAAATTTGTTGTTGTTTCTTATGCCACTCTGAAATTCCGAGCCCCGGTAGTGGAACTAACTGGGTTTAAGGCAGGAGGGTTGCGTCATTCCGTTTTTCAGAGGAACGCCCACTAGGGAGGAAGTACGTCTTAGCTCCAGAAGCTGGCGATAGATGGTAGCACCAGCAAACAACAGGAACTCGAATTTTTGATCCGGGACAAGGCTGAGTTAAAACCCATGTTCCGGTACCCCCAGAGGTATAATTTTTGATGGGAACTTGGAGGACTTTGCGACCACGACGGAATTTAACGTGCACCAGTCGCCATTAGCGTACACGACGGTCTTCGGCCGGCTCGAGGACCGAACCCGCAATCTTTCGATCACGAACTCGCTACTCTTACCGACCAGGCTACCGCGGCCCTTTTATTTAAAGGCCCTTGAAATTTAAAGATGATATAACTTCAGTATTAAAATAATTATTCGGATCATAAGCGAAGACTACCCATATCAAATCAAAAAAGAATTAAAGAAAAATCGAAATGAATATTGGAAATTGGAATGAGAAAAAAGCATAATTTGCATTCTAACGTTTTCAAGGGCCTGGTAGAATGCAAATATGCTAAAAAATGGATGTTTTTCAGTCACCAAAAGCTAAGAATTTCTTTGTTCCCAGGCGAAACACCCATAGTAAAACCATAAAAACGAAGATCAAAATAAAACTATTACCTAAAATGATAATCCAAAACCATTTAAAATTGTAGATTAAAATAAAAATACAAAATTACTTAATAAATTATAATTGAAACGGACGCAACTCTATATAATAAAAATCTCAAAATCGTTATAAAATTTAGCAATTAAAAGATACATGATAATACCAACATCATACACATTAAGTTATATAGATATATAGATATAAATTGAATAATTTAGTACCATTATAATACTAAACAATCAAAAGATAAATGAAAATACTAACATTACAAAATTAAAAGAGATTGTAGTTCATTTTAAATGTTGTCACAGATTTTTTATAATTTAATTACAATACGAATTATTAGTTAATCATTTTAAAATACTTACGCAGAAGTGAACTTCTATAACCGTAACACTAAGCCTATCGACGAGAGAAATGTTTACATATTCCATTAAAGTTATCATACTTAAACCATCAACGTTATGGAAAAAATAATTGAAAATGAGAAAAGGATTAAACATTATCAAAGGTATGAAATCAAAAAAGAAATTCTTGAAATGAGAATTGGAATAATAAATGCTGAAAAATAGAAATGTTCGCTCGTCAGGAAACTTGCATTTCTATGAGCAAGAATACGCAAGATTTCGGAAAACTATATACTACAAGCCAAAAATATAGTTCAAGTTTCTATCTTGCGACAAAACCAAATGAAAAAAAACTAGTATGTTGTGGCCACCACAAGACTTTCTTCTATATTTTCCTATACATATTCAATCAGTAACAATATTTAAAAAAAAAAAAGATTTTTTTTTCCTTTTTTTTTTTTTTTTTTTTTTTTTTTGGTTAAAAGTAAAAAAAATCGATAACTTTGTTTTAAATTATCACAGATTTATAGTTCAACCATTCGTTTTAAAGGTATTGACGAGACCTTTCGAATGATACCCATCTTCAAAATTAACCCCCCTCCCGGGGGGGGGTACTTCCCCCCCAGGGGGGGGGGAAGCGATGCCCCCCCATGCACAGAATTTTTTTCCTAGTTACGTACTACTATTATCAATAATTCATATTAATTTTACAAACACAAGTGTAAAATAACTCTTATTATGCACATTTATACGAATTTTTGTCCTATGCTGCCATGTTAAAAATTTAGATAAAATGCTATCACAGCGCCACCTGTTGAGCTATTGATCCCCAAATATAATCAGCAACAGTTTATGTCGGGGACCAACTAAATACCAAGTTTGGTAAAATTTCGTTAAAAAAAAAAAAAAAAAAAAAAAAAAAAAAATACGATTATTTTTCTAAGTTTTTTTTTTTGTTAAAAGTAAAAAAAATCGATAACTTTGTTTTAAATTATCACAGATTTATGGTTCAACCATTCGTTTTAAAGGTATTGACGAGATCTTTCGAATGATACCCATCTTCAAAATTTAACCCCCCCGGGGGGGTACTTCCCCCCCAGGGGGGAACCGATGCCCCCCCCCATGCACAATTTTTTTTTCCTAGTTAACTACTACTATCATCAATAATTCAAATTCATTTTACAATCACAAGTTTAAAATAACTCTCATTATGCCCATTTATACGGAATTTTGTCCTATGCTGCCATGTTAAAAATTTGCATAAAATGCGATTACAGCGCCACCTGTTGAGCTATTGATACCCAAATCTAATGGGCACCAGTTCATGTCAGGGTGCAACTAAATACCAAGTTTGGTTAAATTTCATTCATATGTTCGTGAGATACAGCGTCCACAAAAAAATGATACAGACAGACAGACACACAGACAGACAGACAGACAGACAGACAGACAGACACACAGACAGACATTTTCTAAAAACTATCAATTCGTGTTCAGGACATCCCAAAACGTGTAGATCCGTCAAAAAACGGAGGTCGAAAATTTTCGCGAATCCAATACTTTCTCTATATTACATATAGAAGAAAGTAAAAATGAGAAAAATCATCAACACAAACCTGCATTGAATCAAGTAAAAAGTATTTTTTAAAAAATCCACATGTCAAGCGAAACCAAACTGAGATAGTAAAAATTAACTGGTTTCCATCCGAACAATACTAATAAGTAAAATATTGACTAGTAAAGTAACAATTAATCGATAATGGTTCTACATAAGAGCAATTATTGAATTCATTAAATTATTGTTATTAATTTAATTAATACAATAATTCTAACAACATGTTAACTAGTAAAGTAACGATCACACCAGACTATTTAACTAAGTTATATCGAAGACAGGCCATAAGAGAGAAAAAGGTATGTTAGTGAATGTATACATTTAAGCTTTTTATTTTATTAAGACAAACTTTTATAAGTAATAAAATTTTCTTTTTTTATTATTTAAACGAAAAAACGTCTTTTTTTTTCTTCTTCTTCTTTTTTTTTTTTTTTTTTTTTTTTTTAAATTTCTGTGGTTATCATTAAGACCCTAAAATCTTTGAGCTTTTAATGTTATCAGTAAAACTCTGTCTTTATTATTTCAACCTATCGCACTTGATAATGGTCAGATACTCAAATTGAATATTATGTGTTTGTTTAAAATTAATAATAAATATTTTTTTGGCTACAGACAATAATGTATTAAACATCTTCTGTAAGGTCGTCATAGGGAAAAAAAAAATCCAATTTCTTTTAAAACTAATTTTGATTATAGTCCATGCATAATATATAACCAGACTTGACGTAGAACAGAAATATAAATATAAATATCAACACAACGTTAAAGACGTCAATATAAAACTTTTAAGCGCAGAATGCAGTTTCGGTAACGTAAATCGTACCGCCATGAGTGCAGAATGATGGTACGCTTTACGCTTTTGAAACTGATGATGGTACTGCTGACGGTACGCTTTACGCTGCCGAAACTGAAGTCTGCGCTTAAAAATTTGGTCTAACCAATAAAATGTATAGTGATAAGACAAACAATTAAGTACAATAGATATTGGGGAATAAAAAGGCAAAAGGTAATTTCAACAGTTTTGATAAACGATATTATTATTATCATTTATTAATTTATTTTTACGACATATTTTACGCATATAACGATATACCTATTGATTATAATTTTATAAAAAAAAAAAAAAAAAAAAAAAAAAAAAGAGGTTTTTTGACCAATATTTCAAAACTGTGGACTCCATTGACTACTTTCGTGACTCGGCTGTTTACCTGGCATAGTCCGGCAAAGCCCGCCATTTATTAGAACCCCCCTCCTCTAATTCAAAGAATAATATGCTTACATATAAACGCACGTGCTATTCCAGTAATTAGCTGCTCGCGTGGCTTCAATGTTGGCGCGATTTTTATTACTTAGATGGGGATGTCTTGTCTTTTTAGTGATTAAGTTTTGTATTGCAGCATTTGCAGGATTTCTCACGACCGATAACGCGACCGGAATAAATAGGGATCGCGCCCTTTCTCATTTGTCTTTTTTCGTCCCTTTCAAATCTCTCTCCCCCCCCCCCCTCCTCCGCCTTCGTCTTTCTCTTATTTTTTGTTATTTTGAAAATGATCTTAATGTATTTTATTTCTCCTGACGATATCATTTTTACAAAAACTGGAACAATACAGATTGTGTATTGCTTAACCTTTGACATTTAAACTTTTAATGTTATGTATTTTTATTTATTTATTTATTTTTGTGATTATTATTATTAGGATGAATCATAATTTTTGAATGAAAAAAAAAGGTTTTATATACTTTTATGGAATATCGCATTTTAGTGCTGGAAAATTTAATTAAAAGTCTGGTTTTAAGATATGTAATAACATGTTAGTATATAATCATCCATTTTTAATATCTCCTGTTAAAAAAAAAAAAAAAAAAAAAAAGAAATAAGAAAAGGAAAAGGAAAAAAAAAAAAGCCATTTTTTCTATCTGTGGTTAATCTTCAAATAGCGAATTTATGACGCACTTATATGTTATGAATTTTTTACAGCATACATTAAATAGTTTTTCAATTTATTATTGCAAGATTTTTAGATGATTTTAATTATTATTTTAATTCTCATATTCACACTTTGTTTAATATACGGCTTTTCCAGAGGAGCATGAATAAAATGTGTTATCAAAATTGAATGTATTCTTTAACCACATTTTTTGCAACCATGGGAGCTTCTGCACAAGTCTCACTCAAAGAGTCCAGTGTTTAAATAGTGGTGATAACCTTTGTTTTTGAGATAAAATAGCGATAAGAGAACACCGTTTAAATGGATTTTTACCACATCTCAACCTTTTGGTCAATTTAGCACACCTCCAAGCTTTTGGAATCGTCCTTAAAGCTGGGCGTGAGAAACATGGTTACACTATAGAAATGATAAAATTTATTGTTTAATAACATCAATAAAAAGAAAATATTTTTTATTTTGAAGTAAATTCGATTTAAGGAGAGATATTTTCTTCCAAGGAATCATTTTAAAATATAGAAAATTTGAGTTATACAATGTTAAAAATTTCGCATAAGGTTAAATTAAACTTTTCTGCTACTTTCAACCAGGTTAGCAGCGAAGAGGTTATAGCTGATAAAGGTAACCACAGATTTGCTTCCTTGAACAGTTGATTTTTAACAAACTGAAAAAATAATTTTTAATTCATGTATAGTTTTTAAATTTACCCTTTTAACGTACACTAAAGATTTTTTTTTTTTTTTTTTAATTGTTAAACTTAAAATTGGCTGTGTGACACATAGTTCACTAAGAAAAAAAAAATATGCTGCTTTCTTCTAGGAGGGATAGTTAGTCATTTTCTGAATCCTTAAATTGCAAATATGATATTAGATTTCCGAGTAATGCGTATAAAATAAAGACATAATCTGGACAGACGAAAGGATCAAGGATTTCTGATCTATACTTTCTAGATGGTGAAACAGTATTATGAATATTATGAATATTACAAATCCTTTGTATTGGAAAAAATTCTCCTAGAATTGGGTCATAAAACAAAACTACAGTTACTAAAACTCTTGTGTTCGAATTTATTTGCGGAGATTTTTTAAATAAGTTTGAAAATTTCTATGGATATAATATGTTTAGGGTGCAAAAAATGGATCAGTTTTAAACCATTCATCCGTAATTGGTTATCTGAATTTAATGTCGAAGAATATCGCCATTCATGTAGATATACAGTCGGCTGCAAAATTATTCGAGCACTAGCCAATAATTCCTATATTTAAAAAGTACACTTAAGACTGTTTTGCTAAGTAAATCCTTGTCGAATCATGTTCTTAGACTGATTAAGAACATGACTCGACAAGGATTTATTTAACAAAGCTGTATTAAGTGTACTTTTTTTTGGCAAGGATTATTGCTAGTGCTCGAATAATTTTGCAGCCGACTGTACGCGTCGAGGAAGAGATTCTCAATAGAGGAGAGATCAGGATTTTTTCTAAATGGCCCATCTAAAAATTGAATTTTTTTTTTTTTTTTTTTTTTTTCTGAAATCAGGATTTTTAGATAGCCAATGTAAAACTTTAACATTTTTGATTTGAAACCAGGATTTTATAGATCTGACTTTTACAAATTGGGGCTTTATCCTGTTGGAACAACCACTTTTCTGTAAGCAAATAAGTTGTATTCGGTAATCTGTGATCTTTAATAACTTTTTTATAGGCCTCTGAGTTCGTTCTTGTTTAAATAAATGTCAGAGATCCATTGCCATTAAAAAGAAAGCACTGACGTGTCTTAACAGATGCCCCATCAAAAAGACGTCTGGAAAAAAAAAACTAGCTATTCACCCCCCCCCCTAAATAATAGATATAAAATTCTGCACAAAATAGAGTTTAATTTAGTACGACAGGACTTATTTTAATCTATTCTTCCACACGATAACTATGTTTCATTCCCTAGCATCACTTACTATATTCCTTTCTTTGGTATAAATTTCTTTGGTATAACTTTAGCATAGGAGCCTTTTCGCGACTTTTAAATTTTTGCTGTCATTTTGCTGTCATTAACTCACTATCCGACCGCCCAGAGGTCTTTTACTTGGGGGTCCATTTGATTTACAGTTCAAAGAGTTTTAATTAAAAATAAACAAAAATGTTATTGAAAATAAAATTTCCTAAACATTTTACTCCTTAAAGCAAAATCAAAAGTTTTAAAAAGGTAAAATTTTACTCGAATATGCAATTTTTGATAAAATAGTAGGAAAAAATTTATTTATTTATTTATTTTTCAAAGAGCAATAAAAACCATGGAAAAATTAACTGGTAGGGGGCCTGCATGCACTTGGGCCCTGGGTCTAATTCTGGCTTGTTCGGGCTCTGATCTTAACGAGAAAAGTCCGAGCTATTTCGGTGCCAAATTTCAAATTTCACCAAGGAGTTCTATACTGAAGCTATTCCATTCCTTTGGCACTGTTTTTATTTTTATCCTTTTCTTGTTTTTTCTTTTATTTAAAAAATGTTTGCATGTTCATTTTATTTTTCGACATAAAAAGAAACATATTTACTTATTTATTTATTTACTTACTTATTGCACCTTTTTCCGTTTTCTTTTTCATTTTAATAATTTTAAAATTAAAATGGTGTTTTTATTTAATAACATTTGAACTAATTATGCTACTGTACTAAAAAAATACAGCGTTAGCTATATTTTGTCTTGATTAATAATTGTACAAATTTTTGAAAAAATCTAGTAATCCGGGCGGATAAAATGACAAAAATTCAACTTTATATATTTAGATAAAAACAAAAATGTTTGCACATGCATTTAAAGTAATAGATAAAAATTGATAACGACGTTGATTAAAAGAAACAGTGCAATCTGCCGTACTAAGAAAAGTCGTTTTCCAAATCCTACCAATAATATCTTCTAATATCAGGACCATCTGAATCCCATTTTATTATGTCAGAAAATTGCCTAGATTCCTTGACAGCTTTAAGTCATTACGTTTTGAGCGAATGATAAACGTTGCAATTTATGTACAAATAATAATTTTGGGTAAACAAAATTTGCTGCATACTCAAGTTCCTAGGTCTTTTTATAGTGTTATACGAGTAGATAGTTTTTATAAAAACATTTAATTCTGTTTCTTAATAATATTCGTACCTGAACATTTTTTTGTGAAGAAGCTCTTCTTTCATCTCTGGCTGACAAAGTTTCTGACCTACCTTCGGTGTTTCTTTTGTTATAATTATTATTCAAATTTAATAAAATTTGTTACAGCAGTTTTTAACCCACCAAACTCCCCATTAGCAACAGAATGGCTAACTCAATCCTAATAATGTAAAAGAAAAAATTTTTCCTTTTTCAAATTCCGCCAATATTTTTGCGCCTGACGCTATTATAAACAAAAAAAGTAAATCTTTAAAAATTATTATCTTCTACAAAAATTACAACGTTTATATTCTATAGCATAGAACTTATTTTAGAGCATAAAATTAGTCTGTGAATAGATAAATGTTTAGTAGTGGACACAGTTTCTACACGGTCAAATTATGTTAATTCATATTTTTTTTTTCTACGCAATTTTAATTATAGTCTTTATCGATTAAACATTATGTCAATTACAAAAATTTTATAAAATTACCAGATGGTTCGAAACTGTTATAAATTCTGGGTAAAGAATAATTATTGGAAAAAAAAAAAGTTACGCAAAAAATATTGTGGAAAAAAATATAACGCGCAAAACTCAAGACAATGAACTTACACCAGTAAAAATAATACTGATAATAATATTAGTAATAATAAAAACGCACAAAATACTGTGGAAAAAATGAAAAAAAAAAAAAAGAAAAAAAACTAGCTGGCACAGGTGGACTCTGCTCAGTTCCCCATCATATGCAGTTTTCCTAAATTTCTAGTACAGAACATATTATATTCATGTTAGGAGAAATGAATTTGACCAAACGATTGACACAGTGACAGAACTAAATCCCCGCCTAATAGGCTACCCACTGTTCAGTTTGATATATACAATCTTATTCTAATCTATTAATTTATTTTATTGTGATCAATTTCGTAGTTTGTTTTCATGCTACTATTTCCAATCCAACAAACCCCAAAATGCACATTTATATGAAATATCGCCCCCATTTTGCTATGCTGATAAAATCTTAAACGTACAAAATTTTCCTATTTGAATATTTTTAGTCAATCATGTTCAAACAAGTATCATAAATGTTATTTTGAAGTTGTCTAATATATTTATGATCCTCAAAATGGACGTTTATGCTCAATTTTGCCATATTCTGCCATTTTAAGTAAATCGTAAATTCCAAATAACTTACGAATTTTTTAAATTGGAAGATTCATAGTATATTATATTCATTCCAGTTTTCTAAATAATATTTCAAAAGTGGCCTGACATCTTTACGATGAAAATATCCCTCAAGATTGACATTTATGTGAAATTTTGCCCTATTCTGCCATGTTAAGAAATTCGTAAATTTCCAATAACTTACGAAATTTTTATATTGGGAAATTCATAGTCAATGACATTCATGCCAGTAACCTGAATAATATTTCAAAAGTAGTCTGACATCTTCACGACGAAAATATCCCTCAAAATTGACGTTTATGTGAAATTTTGCCATATTCTGCCATGTTAAGAAATTCGTAAATTTCCAATAACTTGCGAAATTTTCAAATTAGCACGTTTGTAGTTACTGGTGTTCATTCCGGCATCAAAGCTGATATTTTAAAACCTGTCAAATTAGATAAATGCGTCAATGAGCTGGTATGTAGAACAGGAACGTGGAAATCGTACACGGCTAGCGGCTTCTTACCTAATGTTTCACATTGTTGAAATAAAATAGGGATGAGCTCTTTATATATTCTGTTTTACTAGTCGCTTTCTGCTCGCCTAGCGGTCAATAATTCTAAATAAATGTACTTTTTATTTTATTATATCTTTCCTGTTTGACTCTTAAGTGAATTAAAATCATTTAACATCGGTTTCCACTTTTTTAAAAATTAATTTGCATCATCTTCTACATCTTAAGACTCATTAAAAAAAAAAAAAAAAAAAAAAAAAAAAAAAAAGTTTCAAAGTTCAAAAAGCTTGAATAAATTATTTTCATTATATTATTTTTAATACTTTTAATATTATTAAATTATTCATTATTTATTATTATTACTTGAATTGTTCTTTTTTAAGTTTTTCTCTGACTTATCTCATAGTTTTGAACATAACTCGGTGATTCATTGTGGAGGCCTAGTAATAAAATTGCGAAATCCCCAGTTTGCAATTTTTGCATTGTATTACACTTTTTTTTTTTTTTTTTTTTTTTTTTTTTAATTATCCTTTAAAATTATTTAATTTGTTTCAAATTATGAATAAAATTTATTTTTACTCAATACATTGTTGTAATTGTGATATCATTTTCTCTGGCTGAAACATCCTTTTTACTATAACTGCATTCATTGCTCCAAACCAGGATAAAAATTTATTTCTTTTATATCATTACATTATTGCACCTATGACGTTAGTACTACATTATTGTTATTTTGACGTTAACGTTACTCTCCAAAAAACTTGGGCTTTTATTATTAAGAAGATAAGAAATCGTAAGAGCAATTTCAGGATTTGATAATATTCATATATATATATATATATATATATATATGGTATTCAGTAGTCTTAAATCTTTTCTTACTAGGCTTTTACTACGTTGTAAAAAATTATTACTATATATACATATATATATATATAGTAATACAATATTATCAGAGCAAAAATTTGAAATTTAAAGATAATTTAATTTCAGTATTAAAACAATTATTCGGATCATAAGCGAAGACTACACAAATCAAACCAAAAACAGAAATAAAGTAAAATCGAAATGAATTATTGGAAATTGGAATGAGAAAAAAGCATTATTTGCATTCTAACGTTTTCGAGGGCCTGGTAGAATGCAAATATGCTAAAAAATGGATGTTTTTCTGTCACAAAGAAAGCAAAAGCTAAGAATTTCTTTGTGCACACACACATTTATAAAAAAAAAAAAAAAAAAAAAAAAAAAAACAAGAAAAAAGAAAGAAAGATGCACCAAGAAGGAGTAATGGAGTAATGCAAATTGACACAAATTGACATACGTACAGGTTTCGATGTAAAATGCAAAATTTTAAAGTTTAGCTGCAAGAGCATCTTAACTGCACAAATGGCAGAATATTAAAAATGAGAAATTTGATTTCAGGTCATAAATTCTTTGAGAATTTTATTCCATCTACTCAGATAGACAGAAATTATGTCTCAAATACAGGTGTGCAAACAATATGCGCAAATATCAGCATTTGAGAGAAGTGTGTAGTTGGGCTCAAAGAAGCCGGTTGCTCTAATCTGCGAATTATAGAAAATCACATCTCATAAAGAGGCATTTAAAAACACGCGTCATTGTATAAATTTGTTAAAAATTGCACTTTAAAAACACGTATACATTTTCTTTAAAAAAAGGTATATTTTAATTAAAAATAAATAAATACAACTTATGATTTATGGACTGACTGATTGAAGCTTGACTGTAACTGTAATTTAGCTTTATTATGATATATAGTGAATGTGTCGCTCTGCACTTGTTATCAAACTTTGTTTTAATCTGTCCTGATGATGCCCAGATAAGCTGGACGAAAAGCTTTGACCAAATATCTTTGTAATTTTTTTAAATGATTTTAATTAAAATATATTTTTTAAAGAAAATGTATACGTGGTGTTTTCAAAGTGTAATTTTTAACTAATCTGCGAATTGTTTGAATATTGGATAGGAGCGATGCCGCTATTAAATGATATTGATAGGAATGGGTGAACCATGGCTGAACACAGCGTCAAGGAGGAAGCAATCGACCTAGAGAGTGGACAGAACGTAAGAATCTGTCTTCGTCAGAGCGGTACTTAAAGCCCCAGTTCATTATTATCATCGATCCTACGTGCAGTTGGTACTTCAGTGACTTCAAAGACCATTAATAGGGTGGCTCAGAGAAATGGGTTTGAGCTCACGGAGCCCCTTGTGCGGACTATTATTAAACTTTTTATACCGAAAAACAAGCTTGTAGTGATATCAGGATCGTTCGAACTGGAATGTCACTGAATGAGTTATTGTCTTCAGTGATGAGTTCCACTACGATCTGAGCCCCGATGACCAGCGAAGACGTGTTTGGAGACGTCCCGAAAAATGGGGAGGGGGGGGGGAAATTCCAACCTGACTGTTGCCAGGAATGATGGTTGGAATGTCATTTCCTTTCATAGCAGGACCCCTTTGGTTCTCATCCGTGGCATCTTTACAACGCAGCGGTACGCCGACGACATTCTACGTCCCGTTGTGTTACCCTTCATATCACGCAATCCTGATCGTATATTTCAGCATGATAATGCCCGCCCGTGCACAGAGATAGTTTCTACTGTTTGTTTTCTTGCTTGTCTAGCATTATTTTGGCCAGTAAAGTCGTCGGATCTGTCTCCCACTGAGAACGATTGGAACATCATGAAAAGGGTCCTACAACCAGTTCGAAAATTTGCCAATTTAATGCGCCAATTGGACAAAATTCAGCATATCTCGCAGAAGTATATCTGCCAACTCTGTCAATTAATGCCTAGCCGAATAACTGCTCACGTAAGGGTCAGAAGTAGACCAATGCGTTATTGATTTGTTTACTTTGTGAAGCCATTTCGCATGATTAAATCATCCAAATTTTCTGAAAACGTAATAATTTGTTTTTCTCCACATGTATATCACATCTACCAATTTTCGTTCCATTTGGATAACTCCTTCTTGGTGCGTCTTTTTTTTTTTTTTTCCCTTTCTTGTTATAGAAAGTATATATATATCGGAAATACAAACATATTCAGATTATAACTATGTGGTATTTTACATACACTAAGGGACGATAAATAAATAAAAAATAAAGCCGCACTTAGGTAATTTTTATTTTTATTTTGAAATTAGTCCAATTTAGTTATTTAAAAATAGAGATGAAATGGATAAGGATTTTGACGGGTACCACATATCCGTATCCAGCAGACATTAGTGTTTTAGATATTCGATATCCAGAAAAATCCTTATCTGTTATAAACTCTACATTTAAATTTTGAAATTGGTGATTTTTGAAAAAATAAAATAAAATAATAATAATAATAATAATAATAAAATAAAGTAAAATAAAAGTACACAAGTGACTTTTTTTTTTTTTTTTTGTTTTTCTGTTCTTTAGTGTATATATTGACCAATCTGAAATCCAAAGCAAAAAACGCATACATTAAAAAATTATTTAAAAGTTTTTTTTCCATGTTCTGTGCTACAATCTACTGTATAAAATAACTCGATTGATTTTTGTTCTAAAGATATATTTCTGTTATGATATTTGCAAATAACCAGAGGTCCCATATTCACGAACTGAACTAAGACCTTTTCATTCGAAATGTAATTGGAACAAGAACCGACGAAAGTTTTCACATTCATCAAGCGTTCTCCAATTATCTTTCACGTACCGTATCAAAACGTTGCTCATCTCTCTTCAAAGTCTAATCACAAACTATTGCGTGACGTTTGTCGACATTTCTTAGATACCGATTGGAAATGGGAACATTACCCCTTTTATACTACCTTAGCATACACTTCTATTATAAACACATTTCAGTCATAACTATAACTACACACCCGATTTTATAATTAAGGATTGCAGGATTCTGATTTTTTTTTCTTTCTTTCTGGAGACCTGACATGATACTTGATGCGAAAATATAATAAAATATTAAAAACAGGCAAAGTATGATGGCTTAAAGATAAGCTTAATAGTATTTCTATCTTTTTTTTTACTCGTGTATTTATGCATGTGTTGTAGTTGATTAAAAGCTAAATCTATTAAACTTTATTTTACTTCTAAATGATGAAATTTACGTAATATCAGTAAACAGTTTGGTTTGTTGGGTTGATTAATATTGTATTAGAGCTGCCCAGTGGCTTATTGGCGATACTGGTATAGGAAAATTACGTTTCATTTAAAATTTCGCTTTAATAGCCATTGTATTTGTTAAAGAGTTTCCACACACACGCATTCAAAATGAATAAAGAAAGAAAAAATAAAGAAAGGTGCAAAAACACATATTCTCTAAAAACGATAAAATATCAACCTATGAAAGAATAATAAAATATTGTGTCGGTTATCTTATTTAAATCATAGATATAGTAATTTATATAGATCTATCATCCCATGCAAAAATTTTTGATGCTGAAAAATTTTTTTGGCATCAGCCATATAGTAGTATTGAAACCATTGAAACGCGACAATTGTAATAGAATAGAATAGAATGTTGATGAATTTTCAAAATGTCGAAATATTGCATCTTTTAATTCTTCTAATAAATTTATGAAAACAAATGGATAAGTTATAATAAAGGTAAACTATATTTGACTAAATTATGAAAAATATAATTTTTATAATCAGTTGTTTTGTTATTATTATGAAATAAAAACTGGTTTGATTTTTAATGGAATACGTTTTTTAAAGTTTGATATTTTTTAAGATTTTATATTAGTAAGTAATATAAAATTTTCAAAACTCTTTTAAATATAGTTAGCAGCGGCGCAGGTAAAGAACGTTAGTTTTAGTATGTAAAAAGAGTTTAACTTTAAATGTGAACTAAATTAATAAATATATAAAAGAAAGAAAGAAAGAAAAAGAAAAAGGAATTTGAAATTGTATCTGAAGTTTTTCATTCACCTTTAGTACATAAATTATTCATAAATTTTACTTTCTAAATTATCTGTGTGTATTCACTCAGAGAAAGACGGCCATATTGTGTACTTTTCTCAGAGTAAAAAGGAATCATTTTTCCCCCCAATGATCAATCTATGTCTTATTACTATATCTATGATTTAAATAGAAATTTCACCAGATTGATGATTTTATGCCAAAATGATTTTATATTTGGCAACAAATTATACGGCTAACCTAAAATAGTAATAATAGTTAAAAAAAAAAAAAAAAAAAAAAAAAAAAAAGAAGAAGGAGAACTTTTTGGGGGAGGGAGATTTATGCTAAGATCTTTCTCATGTATATGCTCTTGTTCGATAATATAATCGTCTTCGATAAATGAGAAGAATAATTTATTTACACATAAAGAAAGAAGATAAAAAATCAAAGATAAAGGATTTTTTCTTTTAAATTACGATTACTGCAAAGAATACAATATAAAGCTTGCTACACTTTTCATGATAAAAATTGTACATGGCAAAATAAATAATTAAATAACATCTCTGAGAGAAATTTTTAGAAGAATTATTTCGTTCAATTACATTGGCCATCTATCATTGCAGTTTACATTTCAAAAAACAATAAAAACATGTAATATATAATATTATCCTATATTACATATACTGTTTTTTGAATATTCAGTTTCATAGCGTAATTTATCAGTAGTCTTGCATATTGAAGTGATGTGAGAATTCTCTTACATTGTTATAAAAATAATCAATTGTTCAGTAATAAAATAATTCCATATTTGAAAACAAACAAATGTATATGTCTATTATTTACTGATTTAAATTTGAGATAATTTTTTCTTAGTAATGTGTGACACTTATTAATCAATCTTTTTCTAATATTTTTATCGAAAACAATAGTTAATAATTGTTATAATTATTTCATTGCAAATATGAAAATCTATTTAAAAATTGCATGTATAATAATAACTGAATCATCCAAAATTTATGAAGTTCCATTTACACTGCTTTCAAATTACTTTCATTGCTACTTAAACTCATTGGAATAACAATCTAGTTAGATGTTGGATTAGGAAATTTTTATTTGAATACTTAAACGAATAATTACTAATAAAATTTTCTTTATTAAATTAGTGATTTTTTTTAGTAGATTTACAAAGTTTTTAGAATGCTAAGATGATTTTCTTTTTAATTGTAATAAATTAAGTTCAAATAATTAAGTTAAAAATTATAAGCTTGAGAATATTTTATAGTAGGTTCAGTAACTCTACAACCTTTTTTTATCCACATTAAATTTTATTACGTCTGGAAATTACAGCTTATAGTGCATTCCGAACTATGAATATTCCTAATTACATCTAGATTCGAACCCAGGACCTTGCATTTAAAAACTAGTGCGATAACTGTTCATCTACCAGACGTACAACGAAATATAGATAGACAGATTAGTTTTGGGATTTTTTTGTATTTTTAAATATAATACTAAAGTTTCGCGCTTTTTTAGTTTTTCTTTTTTTTATTGTCTTTTTAATTGTTTCTTAAACTACAATAAATAGTCTTGCTGTAACTATATTTTTTCCTTACAAATAATAATAATAATGATAAATAAATAAATAAAAAAAAAAAAACTTTCACGAGAGTGATTTTTTCGCAAACTACGTTCAATACGATCAATTCCTTGAATAGTTATGAATTTTTAAAATGTCTACAGACTTATGGGACACCCAGTATATATATATATATTTATATATATATATATATATTAATGATATTAGTCAAAACATAGTGAAAGCCGAACAACAGATACAAGATCACTGAAACCACATACACCAATAAGAATAAATTTTCGTCAAATTAAAATTACCTTAGAAGACATATTATATTTGAAACAATTTTTATTTATTGATACCGAAACAAAAGATACAAACAAGCAATGAGAAAATAAACAATTAAGACACTATTTTAGACAAGATTTAAGTAAGGGAAGTTCTCTCTATATATTTTATTATTTAACCATTTGTATCCCACCGGGACTTTAAAGTCCCACCATAAAAATTCCTCAATATAGCCTAAATTTACTACAGGATTTTATTGGAACTTCAAAGATCCTATAGTTTAATATTTAAGCTTTCCCTATAGTTAAGCTATAGTTTAAACTAAATTTAATATGAAATGTTTCTCATGCAGCAAAGAAATATAATAAATAATCTGGTGTGTCACTCACACGACTTTCTCTTACCCTGAAATTCAATACTATAAATGCAGGTTGGAAATTAAGAGGAAACATAACGAGTACTGTTATGTAAACCTATGTTAAACAATTCAAATTAGGCTTTGGAAAAGCTTTATGTAATAATTAGTTCAGTGTGAGTGGGGATACCGCCCCCGTCAACTCTCCGTTTCGTTAATGAACCTACATTTATATAGAATTTAATTCTGTTATTAAAATTAAAAGTTTACTTAAAATTATACACACAATTTTCACACGCAACATTCATTGAAACTTATCAATCTTAATCAAACTTTTTCACAAAGAAACTTATATTAACTTTAAAATACAACATTTGGATCTCCTAAAATTACTCGTTTTTAAGTTACTCTAAGAGACACAGACAAAGATCAAATGTTAAAAAACTTGACTACGGTAATCAGGAAGCCTCAAAACGTGTAAATATACAGAAAAAAAGCGATGAATATTTAGCTTAAAACATACATTATTTACCATATCTCTATGAGGAATTTATTTTAATTCCCGAACAGCTTTCCTGAAAATGGTAAAATATTATTAATAAAGCACATCCACTAACAACAAATAACTAGTGTGTTCTGGTCACAACATGACTTTTTTCTATAATTTCCTATACAAATTCACTCAGTAAAAATAATTTATTAAAATTATTATTTAAAAAAAATATCTTCCATGATAATGCAGACGATTTCCATATTAGAGAAGTAGTATAACACTAAATATCCAAAAAAAGTTGTATTTATTTTCAATATTGAATTAAAAAAAAAAAAAAAAAAAAAAAAAATTCTTGTTAAAAATGAAAAAAATCGATAACTTTATTTTAAATTATCTCAGATCGATGGTTCAATCATTCGTTTAAAGGTATTGGCGAGCTCTTTTGAAAGATACCCATCATGAAAATGTACTCCCCTCGATGGGGGACTTTCCCCCTAGGGGGGAAGGCGAGGGTCCTTCATGCACAAATTTTTTTCACAGTTGACTATCTCTATTACAAAAAATATATAGTATTCGTTTCATTTGGTTTAGTGCAGTCTATAGATGCTAAACTCTACTTACCTGCAATTTCCTCCATAGACGTATTGTATGTGAATACTTTTGAGTGTCCCTGTACACGAACGATTTGCTTCATCTCAACGAAAAGCTTAGTGTAGCATCCCTATGTGATACACATTTAGAATACCAAGTTTGGAATTTCTTGTTCTATTGAATTTCTTGAATTATTTGCTCTTGAGATATGCTGATAACAGACACACAGACGGACACATACACACAGACAGACGCACACACAGGCCTTCGCTAAAAACATGATTTTCGTATTCAGGGGACCTCAGGACATGTAAATATAACAAAAACTCACTTTCGAAAATTTGACCTTAAAACAATACTTTCTCCACCGTAAGGGTAAGAGAAAGTAAAAGGTTTTAAACTATTTTTCTTAAAATAGGGTAATTTGGGATATAAAGGGTTAAGTAAATTAACTGTTTGAAATATTTTTATTTTACTTTTTAATGTTTTTAATTTGTATATTAATTAATTACAATATGTATTTCTTCCAAAATTTTCATATTTTTATTTATTGAAAAGTTATGATTTTTAATGGCATCAGTGGTTATATTAAATATAAATAAACACCTCTCAGATGCTTTCTTAGCTATATTAATTCGTACTCTGCTATTACTCCTATGTAAAAAAATATATATCTATATCTATATCATTATATAAAGCTCCAAAAATTGTTTGTTTGTGGAGGGTAATCTCTGAAACTACTGAACCGATTTTAAAACTTTTTTCACTGACCAAAAGCTACAGTATGCCATATTGTTATAGGCTATATTTAATTTTGATAAAATACATTTTAGTTTAAATCTGAGCATTTTAATTAAAATCCCCATAGAAGCCGTAATTGAAATGGAAATAATGAAATATTAAAAAAATTAGCTGCTGCCAACATAAAAGAAACATTTACATGTTCATTTTGTTTTTAAAATATCTTGACTTGAAAAGAAAAGAAATATATTTGCACGTGAATTAAATTGAAATTCATATAAAGTTTTTTTAATTGTTAAACTTACATGTTAAATCTGACATCATTATAGATTTAAAAGTGTTTATTTTTCTAATAATATAATTTGATATGATATGATATAATATAATGATCTAAGCATCAATGTTTAAACCACGGAGTCTTTATTACTCCGTGGTTTAAACTGATGTGTATAAACGAAATTGGCAGAAATTGGAATTTAAAAATAAATAAATAAATGAAATAAAATAAAATAAGAAATTCTATTTTAATTTATAATTGTTGCCAAAAAGATTTATGAATTAATTTATTTTTAGACATATAATAAAATATATTTTCACGCAAATAATAATATAAAAAGTGAATTAAAAAAATACCATCTGTATTTCATTATGCATTTTTTTAAAGAATAATACGCAAGCGAAGTGATGACGTCACTGGCCTTCAGTGGATGCAAGTAAAAGATTTCCTGTGTTAATCGCCCACTAGATTTTTTGTAAAAAATTATTATAGATCGAGAAAAATTATTTCCCGATTTTAATCCCCATATTTGGATATAGATATGTATTAGTTATCATGTGCATCCGTTAGATTAAATTATTTTTGTTGTAAAATTGATAAAATTTGAATTTTAAATTTTAAAACTATAGAAAAAAAATGGCAAATTTCCATACTCGATTGGAAACATAAACATTTCATTTCAAAGGATGATATTTACACAATAAATATCGAACTAAAAAACTAATTAAAAGGGAAAGGATAAATATTCTATCATAATTTGAAGTCAAATTTGTTTTCAAATGTCTAAATAAAGTATCTGATATAATATACTAATATGTTGCAGCGGAATAGATTTGATATCCGTCATCCTTGGCAGAAAAAAAAAATATCGCCAAATTATCTGGCGAATATAATTTAATTCCTTTCAAAAATCATGGTTATTTTAACAACTTATATTAAGAGAGTAACGAATAATATGAAACAATATTTCGTACAATACATATTACGAAAATATACATCTGGCATGTATATTTTCGTATTACGTTTTTGATCGCCAAATACAAAAAACGCCAAGGGTGACAGTTTTGAAATTTAAAATTAAAATTTTGTCAATTTGACAGCAAAATAACTCCATCTAACGCATGCATACAATAACTAATACATATCTATACCCAAATATGAGGATTAAAATCGGGAAATAATTCTTCTAGAATTTTAATAATTAAAAAAAAAAAAAAAAAAATCCAATGAGCCATTAACATGGGAAATCTTTTTCTTGCATCCACGGGCGGTCAGAGACGTCACCCTTCGCTTGCGTATTGAGAAGTTTAAATTTATTTGGCGACTATTTTTAGCAACTAACAGTTATGGCAAGTAGCTCAATATACATAGCGCATACAGCCATTACTGAAATGTAAATAGCATTTAATTATTTGAGTTAAATTATGTTGATTGGAAACCTATTTAATATATCTATGCTCTATAGCTATACTAATATATAAAGAGGAAAGGTTTATATGTATATGTAGAGAACGATCGCTAGAACTAAAAAGCCGATTGCTTTTTTTTCTTCTTTTCTTTCACTAATCAAAAGTTACACTGTCTCTCTCTAAGTGCTAGAAGCTATAATAAATTTTGGTAAAATAATTTTTTAATTAAAATTTTCAATATTTTAATTGAAAACAAAGCATAGATTTGATATCTATCGTCATTGGCGATTTTTGTATTTGGCGATCGAAAACGTAATACGAAAATCTGTATATTTTCGTAGTAAATGCGAGATGTATGTTTTTACTTCAATTACCCTACTACCGTAGGTAGTGGAAGTATTGTATAGGTTTTGGCAATTGGTCAGTGTGTGTGTATGTGTGCACGTATGTGTGTAATCTTCTGGCTTTCATATCTCCAAAACTAATACAAATAGAACTACTAAACTTCACAAGTGATTCAGGTCTGGTGTACAGATAAATTTTCCAAATTTTCATGAAAATTGAAAAACCGGAATTGGGTCATCGAAAACCAGAAATGGGACCGTAAGCCCGTATTCAAAAACAGCTCTAATGATTTTCTTCAAAGTTGCTATATAAATAATCTATTAGATGCCCTTTCGATGGATATAGTTGGTTAGTTCAGGAAAATTGATAGGCGTCCTCTATAAACAGCTCAATTTCAGACCTCGCAAGTGCGTTCCTTTAAAAACGCCTGTACGGATTTTTTCAAACTCGCCATTTTAACTTCCTATTAAATATCCTTTTGTATGTTATTATTGTTTTTAGGTCAATTATTGAGTATGCTAAGTTTTGGTAAAAGTTTGTATCTCAAAAACGGCTCTAACGTATTCTTTAAAATTGTTTCATTAATCCAATTTAGATAACCTTTCTCAAGTATTACGTGCTTATTACAGGAATATTAATGGTCATCCTGATTCGGTAGTTCAGTTTTAGATCTCGGAAATTCGTGTTTAATAATTAACTATCTATTTTTTCCCTTATTTTTTAACTCGCTATGTAAACTCTGTTGTATGTGTCTTTATACGTGTATCAAGTTTCTCTTACTGGAAAATCTCAAAAAATGCAAGTAATATCTCCAAAAAATTGTATATAATATGTGTAATAGTGGGTAATGGAAGTCGTGTGGTTGTTTCACACCAGATTCCGTAATAGTATATATTGTACGAATATTGTTTCATATTATTTATTTCTCCCTTAATATACATTATTAAAATATTCATCAATTATGGAAAAAATTAAATATATTTGTGAAATGAACAAATAAATAATAATTAAAGCTATTATGACGTCAATTTTATCAAAAACATTTTCATGTCATAGGTTTATTTTTCAATATTTTTTATTCATGAGTAATGAAATGTTTCTTTTTATGAAATAAATAAAAAAAATAAATAAATAGCATTAAGTAAAAATTGCCAACATTTAACAACTAATTAAAAAAAATAATTGTAAAATTATATTTTGACTTTTCAGTTAATAATATTGTCTGACTATCCGCGATTGTAATGAAATGCTTGCCCTCTGGTGGGCTAAGGTAAATATATCATACCACTAGCTTTCACGCTGAAACAACGATAGAACAACAAGAAAGAACAATAAATAAATACACGTGGCTATTATATTTACTAACAACTGCAGTTGAGAAAGCTCCATATATCGATCATTACAAACGCGGATAACATATAAACTGATATATTTCTTGATTTTTTACATGTCAATCCATCTTTAACTAAAATTTGTTCATCAGTGCGAAGCCGGACGGGTCAGCTAGTCTATATCTATATCATTATATAAAGCGCAAAAAATTGTTTGTTTGTGGAGGGTAATCTCTGAAACTACTGAACCGATTTAAAAACTTCTTTCACTGACCGAAAGCTACAGTATGCCATATTGTTATAGGCTATATTTAATTTTGATAAAAAAAAATTTTAGTTTAAAATCTGAGCATTTTAATTAAAATCTCCATAGAAGCCGTAATAGAAATGGAAATAATGAAATATTAAAAAAATTAGCTGCTGCCAACATAAAAGAAACATTTACATATTCATTTCGTTTTTAAAATATCTTGACATGAAAAGAAAAGAAATATATTTGCACGTGCATTAAATTGAAATTCATATAAAGCTTTTTTAATTGTTAAACTTACACGTTAAATCTGACGTCATTATAGAATTAAAAGTGTTTATTTTTCTAATAATTTAATTTGATATGATATGATATAATATCTAAGCATCAATGTTTAAACCACGGAGTCTTTATTACTCCGTGGTTTAAACTGATGTGTGTAAACGAAATTGGAATTTAAAAATAAATAAATAAATAAAATAAAATAAAATAAGAAATTCTATTTTATAATGTTATTTATTTTAATTTATAATTGTTGCCAAAAAGATTTACGAATTAATTTATTTTTAGACATATAATAAAATATATTTTCACGCGAACAATAATATAAAAAGTGAACTGGATTTTTTGTAAAAAAATAATAAAGATCGAGGAAAATTATTTCCCCATTTTAATCCCCATATTTGGATATAGATATGTATTAGTTATCATGTGCATCCGTTAGATTAAATTGTTTTTGTTGTAAAATTGATAAAATTGGAATTTTAAATTTCAAAACTCTAGAAAAAAAATGGCAAATTTCCATATTCGATTGAAAACATAAACATTTCATTTCAAAGGATGATATTTACACAATAAACATCCAACTAATAAGCTAATTAAAAGGGAAAGGATAAATATTCTATCATAATTTGAAGTCAAATTTGTTTTCAAATGTCTAAATAAAGTATCTGATATAATATACTAATATGTTGCAGCGGAATAGATTTGATATCCGTCATCCTTGGCAGAAAAAAAAAAATATCGCCAAATTGTCTGGCGAATATAATTTAATTCCTTTCAAAAATCATGGTTATTTTAAAAACTTACATTAAGAGTGTAACGAATAATATGAAACAATATTTCGTACAATACATATTACGAAAATATACATCTGGCATGTATATTTCGTATTACGTTTTTGATCGCCAAATACAAAAAACGCCAAGGGTGACAGTTTTGAAATTTAAAATTAAAATTTTGTCAATTTGACAGCAAAATAACTCAATCTAACGCATGCATACAATAACTAATACATATCTATACCCAAATATGAGGATTAAAATCGGTAAATAATTCTTCTAGAATTTTAATAAATAAATAAAAAAAAAAAAAAAAAAAAAAATCCAATGAGCGATTAACATGGAAAATCTTTTTCTTGCATCCACGGGCGGTCAGTGATACTTCGCTTGCGTATTGAGATGTTTAAATTTATTTGGCGACTATTTTTAGCAACTAACAGTTATGGCAAGTAGCTCAATATACATAGCGCATACAGCCATTACTGAAATGTAAATAGCATTTAATTATTTGAGTTACATTATGTTGACTGGAAACCTATTTAATATACCTATGCTCTATAGCTATACTAATATATAAAAAAAGAAATGTTTATATGCATATGTAGAGAACGATCGCTAGAACTAAAAAGCCGATTGCTTTTTTTCTTTTTTTTCTTTTTTTTTTTTTCTTTCAATAATCAAAAGTTACACTGTCTCTCTCTAAGTGCTAGAAGCTATAATAAATTTTTAATTAAAATTTTCAATATTTTAATTGAAAACAAAGCATAGATTTGATATCTATCGTCATTGGCGATTTTTGTATTTGGCGATCGAAAACGTAATACGAAAATCTGTATATTATCGTAGTAAATACGAGATGTATGTGTTTACTTCAATTACCCTACTACCGTAGGTAGTGGAAGTATTGTATAGGTTTTGGCAATTGGTCAGTGTGTGTGTATATGTGCACGTGTGTGTGTAATCTTCTGGCTGTCATATCTCCAAAACTAATAAAAATAGAACTACTAAACTTCACAAGTGATTCAGGTCTGGTGTACAGATAAATTTTCCAAATTTTCGTGAAAATTGAAAAACCGGAATTGGGTCATCGAAAACCAGAAATGGGACCCTAAGCCCATATTCAAAAACACCTCTAATGATTTTCTTCAAAGTTGCTATATAAATAATATATTAGATGCCCTTTCGATTGAAAAGTTGCTTAGTTCAAGAAAATTGATAGGCGTCCTCTATAAACAGCTCAATTTGAGACTTCGTAAGTGCGTTCCTTTAAAAACGCCTGTACGGATTTTTTTCAAACTCGCCATGTTAACTTCCTATTAAATATCCTTTTGTATGTAATTATTGTTTTTAGGTCAATAATTGAGTATGTTAAGTTTTGGTGAAAGTTGGTATCTCAAAAACGGCTGTAACGTATTCTTGAAAATTTTTCTTTAATCCAATTTAGATAACCTTTCTCAAGTATTACGTGCTTATTACAGGAATATTAACGGTCATCCTGATTAGGTAGTTCAGTTTTAGATCTCGGAAATTCGTGTTTAAAAAAATAACTATCTATTTCCCCCCCCCCCCTTATTTTTTAACTCGCTATGCAAACTCTGTTGTATGTGTCTTTATACGTGTATCAAGTTTCTCTTACTCGAAAATCTCAAAAAATGCAAGTAATATCTCCAAAAAATTGTATATATTACGTGTAATATAGTGGGTAATGGAAGTCGTGTGGTTGTTTCACACCAGATTCTGTAATAGTATATATTGTACGAATATTGTTTCATATTATTGATTTCTCCTTTAATATACATTATTAAAATAATAATCAATTATGGAAAAAATTAAATATATTTGCGAAATGAAAAAATAAATAATAATTAAAGCTATTATGACGTCAATTTTATCAAAAACATTTTCATGTCATAGGTTTATTTTTCAATATTTTTTTATTCATGAGTAAAGAAATGTTTCTTTTTATGAAATAAATAAATAAATAAATAAATAGCATTAAGTAAAAATTGCCAACATTTAACAACTAATTAAAAAAAATAATTGTAAAATTATATTTTGACTTTCCAGTTAATAATATTGCCTGACTATAACACATAAACTGATATATTTCTTGATTTTTTACATATCAATCCATCTTTAACTAAAATTTGTTCATCAGTGCGAAGCCGGACGGGTCAGCTAGTCATTATATAAAGCGCAAAAAATTGTTTGTTTGTGGAGGGTAATCTCTGAAACTACTGAACCGATTTAAAAACTTCTTTCACTGACCGAAAGCTACAGTATGCCATATTGTTATAGGCTATATTTAATTTTGATAAAATAAATTTTAGTAAAATCTGAGCATTTGTAAAATCTGAACATTTTAATTAAAATCCCCATAGAAGCCGTAATAGAAATGGAAATAATGAAATATTAAAAAAATTAGCTGCTGCCAACATAAAAGAAACATTTACATATTCATTTCGTTTTTAAAATATCTTGACGTGAAAAGAAAAGAAATATATTTTAACGTGCATTAAATTGAAATTCATATAAAGCTTTTTTAATTGTTAAACTTACACGTTAAATCTGACGTCATTATAGAATTAAAAGTGTTTATTTTTCTAATAATTTAATTTGATATGATATGATATAATATCTAAGCATCAATGTTTAAACCACGGAGTCTTTATTACTCCGTGGTTTAAACTGATGTGTGTAAACGAAATTGGAATTTAAAAATAAATAAATAAATAAAATAAAATAAAATAAGAAATTCTATTTTATAATATTATTTATTTTAATTTATAATTGTTGCCAAAAAGATTTACCAATTAATTTATTTTTAGACATATAATAAAACATATTTTCACGCGAACAATAATATAAAAAGTGAACTGGATTTTTTGTAAAAAAATAATAAAGACCGAGGAAAATTATTTCCCCATTTTAATCCCCATATTTGGATATAGATATGTATTAGTTATCATGTGCATCCGTTAGATTAAATTGTTTTTGTTGTAAAATTGATAAAATTGGAATTTTAAATTTCAAAACTCTAGAAAAAAAAAAAAGGCAAATTTCCATATTCGATTGAAAACATAAACATTTCATTTCAAGGGATGATATTTACACAATAAACATCCAACTAATAAACTAATTAAAAGGGAAAGGATAAATATTCTATCATAATTTGAAGTCAAATTTGTTTTCAAATGTCTAAATAAAGTATCTGATATAATATACTAATATGTTGCAGCGGAATAGATTTGATATCCGTCATCCTTGGCAGAAAAAAAAAAAAAAATATCGCCAAATTATCTGGCAAATATAATTTAATTCCTTTCAAAAATCATGGTTATTTTAAAAACTTACATTAAGAGTGTAACGAATAATATGAAACAATATTTCGTACAATACATATTACGAAAATATACATCTGGCATGTATATTTTCGTATTACGTTTTTGATCGCCAAATACAAAAAACGCCAAGGGTGACAGTTTTGAAATTTAAAATTAAAATTTTGTCAATTTGACAGCAAAATAACTCAATCTAACGCATGCATACAATAACTAATACATATCTATACCCAAATATGAGGATTAAAATCGGGAAATAATTCTTCTAGAATTTTAATAATAATAAAAAAAAAAAAAAAATCCAATGAGCGATTAACATGGAAAATCTTTTTCTTGCATCCACGGGCGGTCAGTGATGTCATACTTCGCTTGCGTATTGAGATGTTTAAATTTATTTGGCGACTATTTTTAGCAACTAACAGTTATGGCAAGTAGCTCAATATACATAGCGCATACAGCCATTACTGAAATGTAAATAGCATTTAATTATTTGAGTTACATTATGTTGACTGGAAACCTATTTAATATACCTATGCTCTATAGCTATACTAATATAAAAAAAAGAAAGGTTTATATGCATATGTAGAGAACGATCGCTAGAACTAAAAAGCCGATTGCTTTTTTTTTTTTTTTTTTTTTCTTTCAATAATCAAAAGTTACACTGTCTCTCTCTAAGTGCTAGAAGCTATAATAAATTTTGGTAAAATAAATTTTTAATTAAAATTTTCAATATTTTAATTGAAAACAAAGCATAGATTTGATATCTATCGTCATTGGCGATTTTTGTATTTGGCGATCGAAAACGTAATACGAAAATCTGTATATTATCGTAGTAAATACGAGATGTATGCGTTTACTTCAATTACCCTACTACCGAAGGTAGTGGAAGTATTGTATAGGTTTTGGCAATTGGTCAGTGTGTGTGTATATGTGCACGTGTGTGTGTAATCTTCTGGCTGTCATATCTCCAAAACTAATAAAAATAGAACTACTAAACTTCACAAGTGATTCAGGTCTGGTGTACAGATAAATTTTCCAAATTTTCGTGAAAATTGAAAAACCGGAATTGGGTCATCGAAAACCAGAAATGGGACCCTAAGCCCATATTCAAAAACACCTCTAATGATTTTCTTCAAAGTTGCTATATAAATAATATATTAGATGCTCTTTCGATTGAAAAGTTGCTTAGTTCAGGAAAATTGATAGGCGTCCTCTATAAACAGCTCAATTTCAGACTTCGCAAGTGCGTTCCTTTAAAAACGCCTGTACGGATTTTTTTCAAACTCGCCATGTTAACTTCCTATTAAATATCCTTTTGTATGTAATTATTGTTTTTAGGTCAATAATTGAGTATGTTAAGTTTTGGTAAAAGTTGGTATCTCAAAAACGGCTCTAACGTATTCTTGAAAATTTTTTCTTTAATCCAATTTAGATAACCTTTCTCAAGTATTACGTGCTTATTACAGGAATATTAACGGTCATCCTGATTAGGTAGTTCAGTTTTAGATCTCGGAAATTCGTGTTTAAAAAAATAACTATCTATTTTTTTCCCCTTATTTTTTAACTCGCTATGCAAACTCTGTTGTATGTGTCTTTATACGTGTATCAAGTTTCTCTTACTCGAAAATCTCAAAAAATGCAAGTAATATCTCCAAAAAATTGTATATATTACGTGTAATAGTGGGTAATGGAAGTCGTGTGGTTGTTTCACACCAGATTCTGTAATATTATATATTGTACGAATATTGTTTCATATTATTGATTTCTCCTTTAATATACATTATTAAAATAATAATCAATTATGGAAAAAATTAAATATATTTGCGAAATGAAAAAATAAATAATAATTAAAGCTATTATGAGGTCAATTTTATCAAAAACATTTTCATGTCATAGGTTTATTTTTCAATATTTTTTATTCATGAGTAAAGAAATGTTTCTTTTTATGAAATAAATAAATAAATAAATAAATAGCATTAAGTAAAAATTGCCAACATTTAACAACTAATTAAAAAAAATAATTGTAAAATTATATTTTGACTTTCCAGTTAATAATATTGCCTGACTATAACATATAAACTGATATATTTCTTGATTTTTTACATATCAATCCATCTTTAACTAAAATTTGTTCATCAGTGCGAAGCCGGACGGGTCAGCTAGTTTATATATATAACACTATAAATTTATGGCTAAATATAGCATTTATTGTTTCATGGAGGGAAAAAATTGGGAATGAAAGAGTTAACAACGATAGAAAGTGAAATTGCAAAATCCATTTTTCATATGTTTTATTAAATTATTTATGCTAAAATATTTCTATCATTCCTTTTATAAAGGGTTTCCTAATTCGTACTTTTTATTAATTTTTGGAGTAGCTGATTTATCATATTACATTTCATTGAACAATCTTTGAAATATATATTACAAGAAATCTATACAATTTTTTTAACTAGTGAATCCATGCTGTGCAAATCACACTTATTTAAATCAGAAAAATCATGCTGTTCAATTACTTGTTGTTATTGATGACATCAATGCACGCTGGTTTATTTTATTTCGGAAGTACTTTTAATATTCTACAGATGTTATTATTATTATTTTTTACAATTATATAACAATATTGGACAATAATTATGACTTTGGGTATGAGATATATTAAAACTTCCCAATCGAAATGTAAAATTATAAGTTCTTCATTATAAGATATGTAATTACTGTAATTTTTTGTATACATGTTTTACATTTAAAATGTTTGCCTGTGCCATAAACACAGCAACTTGTTAACAGAGTTAAAACTAGCATAATATCTATATAGCTAGTTAAATCCTCTGAATTTACGGTGATGTGAAAGTTCTCGATCGTATTTTCCAGAGTATCCCATGAGTTTGGAAAATCAAAATTTTTAACTTTCATGATCCCAAAATACATACATATATATGTACTTTATAAGTATCTTTTGCCTTGTATAAGGCTTCATTTTCATATGTAGTTCTTTGCTCAAAAATTCTCGTCTTCCTTCTTGGTGTTTGATTACTATAATGATCAATTATTATTATTATTATTATTATTATTATTATTATTATATAAACACACACACAACTTTTGATTTAAAAATATAAGTGTTAATCTAAATGCGAACTTGAGCTAATTGCTTTTGTATCGGAATCAGATTCACGCTATTGCGCATGTGTCATAGCTACTGTGATTTTATAAGAATAGAAAACAGAAAAAGAAGGTAGATCGTTAAAATCTTCGTTCTGATCTTTATTATTTTCTTTCGTCTTATCATCTTCGGTGTTCCAGCACCTGCATAGCGAACTCTTTAACTCTTTCGGCGATGAACTATTTTTGGAATAATTCCTGTATGTTCACAAATGCATCGGTAAACAGACAATACGCAGTAAAGAAATCTTTTACTGCATTATTCAAAAAGCTTAAATCTAAATGCAAAGGACATATATTAAAATATGAAAGCCAATAATTTTACACGGATATTCGTTCTTATTTTTTAACATAATACTAAAATTTAGAATTTTACGTTCTTCTTTTTAATTGTGCTGTAATTATAACAATTGGATATTGACATTTTTAATGATCACTAGTTATTGAAATACCATGGTTAAGTAAAAATATATTTAAAAGTCATATCATAGAAATCATCATTTTATTGATTTATTTTGGATATCGACAATTTATTTACAAGATAAAAAACCATACCTATTAACATGAAAATCCACTGTTTATCTAAACAGGCATTCGTAGTCATTTTAATTAAATAAATCTTTTATTGGATTGTTTAATAAGTTCATAGATGAAAAAACATAAAATTTAATATTTCAAAATGAATACTAATAATTTTTACTCGTCAATTACAATCCTACTCAGTAAGAACATTTTGCTTACTTTGTTTAGTTACTCTTTGACTTTCTGTATTTTTCTGACAAATTCAGTATCTCTTTTTGTCCATATTGCCCTACTATCTCTCTAGTCCATCTTGATGATTTCCCTCTGGACAGTCGATGATGTCCTGTTGCGGACGAGACTCGTGGGAGTTGTGCCCACCCTCATCAACGTGACCGATTGTTAGTCATTAATAACCCACCTTAATTTACTTGTTGTGTAATTCTTGATCACTCTCAATAATTCTTAATCACAATTTGTGTCCTTTATATTTATTAAATCATATTATTTATTATTAAATATTTATAGATTTGTTTTGACATATTTTCTTTTATTATACTGATAACTGCTAAAAAACTTATAGTTTCGATTAATTTAACAGATAAAAATTTCAAATTATATAATATGTTTTAATTATTAATTTCCTGATGCTTAGTACATTTTTGAATCAGTACTGATTTTAAAAATATAGTTTATAATCGGTATTTTCTCCCCATCATACTTTTATGTACGTGAATCTTTGGTATTTGTAAAAATTCTTAAACCTACCTCCCAGCCTCCCCCTTATTACTTTCTTCTATCTTCAATAGAAGAAAGTATTGGATTCGTAAAAATTTTCGATTTCGGGTTTTTGATGGATTTTCACGTTTTGAGAGATGTAGAACACGATTTTACCATTTTTAGAAAATGTCTGTCTGTCTGTCTGTCTGTCTGTCTGTGTGTGTGTGTGTGACAAAATTTTGTGGCAACTGTATCTCTGGAACCACTGCACAGAATTTCAAACAAATTGGTATGTAGTTGCACCTTGACATAAATTAGTGCCTATCAACTTTTGGTAAAAATCGTCTTACAGGTTGCGTTGCCATCCCGCTTTTTCTAAATTTTTAACAGGGTGATATAGGGAAAAATTTTCAAGATGGGTATTTTTCGAAAGGTCTCGTCAGTACCTTTAAAACGAATGGTTAAACTATAAATCTGTGATAATTTAAAACAAAGTTATCGATTTTTTTTACTTTTTACGAAAAAAAACTTAGAAAAAAATTCTTTTTTTTTTTTTTTTTTTTTTTCTCTCCCCTTAATTTTATCAAACTCCCACGGTTTCCGTGTTCTGACAAACTTAAACTAGTTTTTGCTTTTTTCCCCTAATTTTGTCGAAGTCCTACGGTTTCCGTGTCTTGACAAACTTTGACAAAATTTTGGGTAAAATGTGAAAATTATTCTAAGTTTGTCAAAGTCAAAACACGGAAACCGTGGGACTTTGACAAAATTGGGGGAAAAATGCAAAAATTTGTTTAACTTTGTCAGAACACGGAAACCGTGGGAGTTTGATAGAATTAAGGGGAGCGGAAAAAAAAAAAAAAAAAAAAAAAGTGGGACTTTGACAAAATTTTGGGTAAAATGTGAAAATTTGTTGAAGTCCCACTTTTTTTTCCCCTCTCCCCTTAATTCTATCAAACTCTCACGGTTTCCGTGTTCTGACAAACTTAAACTAATTTTTGCCTTTTTCCCCTAATTTTGTCAAAGTCCTACGGTTTCCGTGTTCTGACAAACTTAGAATAATTTTCACATTTTACCCAAAATTTTGTCAAAGTCAAACTTTTTTTTTTTTTTTTTTTTTAATTATTGTTACTGAGTGAATTTGTATAGGAAAAGATAGAAGAAAGTCATGTGGTGGCCACAACATACTAGTTTTTACTTTCTTCTATATTCAATAGAAGAAAGTATTGGATTCGTAAAAATTTTCGACCTCGGGTTTTTGATGGATTTATTCGTTTTGAGAGCTGTAGAACACGATTTGACCATTTTTAGAAAATGTCCGTCTGTCAGTCTGTGTGTGTGTGACAAAATTTTGTGGCAACTGTATCTCAGGAACTACTGCACAGAATTTCATTCAAATTGGTATGTAGTTGCACCTTGACATACATTAGTGCCTATCAACTTTTGGTAAAAATTGTCTTACAAGTTGCGTTGCCATCTTGCTTTTTCTGAATTTTTAACATAGGGACATAGGACAAAATTTTGTATAAATGTGCATAAAGAGAATTATTTTTTTAGTAATCATTATGAACTTTATAAGAATTATTTATAATAGAGATAGTCAACTGGGAAAATTTTTTTGTATGTGCAGGAGCCTCGCCACCAACCCCCTCCCCGGGGGGGGGGAAGTCCCCCCTCGAGGGCAGTAAATTTTCATGATGGGTATCTTTCAAAAGAGCTCGCCAATACCTTTAAAACGAATGGTTGAACCATCGATCTGCAATAATTTAAAATAAAGTTATCAATTTTTTTTTCAATATTAACAAAGAATTTTTTTTTTTTTTTTAATGCAATATTGACAATAAAATTTGCTTTTTTTTTATATTTAGTGTTATACTACTTCTCTAATATGGAAATTGTCTGCATTATTGTGGAAGATAATTCTTTTTTTTATAATAATTTTAATAAATTATTTTTACTGAGTGAATTTGTATAGGAAAATATAGAAGAAAGTCATGTGGTGGCCACAACATAATAGGTTTTTTTTTTTTTTTTTTTTTTTTTTTCGCATTTGTACATGTCTCACTATTTGAAGAATCCGAAAATACCAATATCGATGTGGTATCTGTCTTTAGGTTATTCAGTTTGTTAGTTTGTCAGTTAAAATATTAGTCTGTGTAGAAATAATCTGAAAAATGAATCATCTGAAGAAGTCAGATCAGTTTTAAAATATCGTTTATGATATTGGCCAAAACTCTATAGATTTTTAACATTCTACAGTAAAAAATGGCATCAAAGCAGGGTGGAAGGGGTAGCCTAATGTGTGTGGTGTTTCAGTTTCAAACCTCATAGGGCGACTATTTGAGTTTCTTGCTCTTATCATGAATAATCTAGTAAGAGTTATAGAAGGAATTAATGAGGATAATTATATGATGGGGTACTGAGCATAGTCTACCAGTGGCAATTTCTTTTTAAATAAAATGTCCACCTACTAACATTTTACAAAATTAATGGTTCTTCTTTTTTTTATTTAACAGTTTCAATAGTTATCTTTTTTTAGGAATTTTGATTACATCGGTATTATTCCTAAATTATATATCTGTCTTCATATTACATGTGGGCAGAAAAAATTCTTTAATTATGTGTTATGTGCTTTACCAAGGCATTTGACACTATTATACCAATTTATGCCAATTAGAATATTACATTTATTACAATTATATTGAATTTAAGCCGCCAAGACTCATTTTTTGAGATATTTTGTATCATGAAGATTGTATGTAAATGGTAGGAAAAAAAAAAAAAAGTCAAATTTATGTGTTTACTGTATTATAGGAAAAAAATTACGCATGTGGATATATTTTTCCTGATTATCTGAGAAATGGGATTTCTGAGAAATGTAAGTTATTTATTGTTTATAAAAACATATAAACCAATAATTGGAAGTAATTGAGTTTATTGGGATTTTAATATAAAGGCCTAAAAAACATCTATATTTGAAGTTTATAGTTTTACTTGAGGCCACATAAATAAATTTTTCGTTGTAGAAACGGCTCACGCTTCATTCTAGAAATTAAAAACTGGAACAGAAAGACATGTATACACAAAAAAGAAAAAAAAAAAAAAAAAAAAAAAAAAAAAACCAGACAAAATGATGAGAAAAGTGGACTTTTGTAACAGGATGAAAATCGTGAAAGCATAAATGTAATATTTAGGCTTCTTCTGAATTAAAATAACATTTTGTGATTGCTTTGTTCAATACTATGTTAAGTATAACACGTTGACCATGCCAGTTTTGGATGAATAAAAGTGAAATATTTTTTAAGCTGAGTGGCATCATCTCATTTCCCTTCCTTTTTTATTTTATTTCCATTGGTTTCAATCTACCTCTACAACATTACTGATGCACGTTTTTTCCCCGTCATTTTAAATTATCTTCTGTCCTCCCATTATCCCCTGAATGCTTCAGCTGATGACATCCAAACTCAAATGGTCTGATTTATTTATTCATCTTCAGGTCAAAATGGCATCATCACCTATTTCACACAAGTGAAACAAACGGAATGGAATGGTTGAATATAATGTACTTTTTTTCATTGATGGCAACGACAAAATGAAGTGAAGCGATTTATTTTAACTTTCTCTGTAATGTTTTATATGGTGTTGTTTCGACATTTATTTTTTTTATCTTTTGTCAGAATCTTGTAAAAAATTGTAAATCGCTGGAAGATGACGCACAGAAAAAAATAAAGAAATTACCAAAGCTTTATTTAAAAAACTGCCTTTTATTGATTTATTTATTTAAATATCTTAGTACCTCTGTGGTCTCAAGTAACTTAATAAACCGCAATGAAATAATTCTAAATACATAATGCAGGTGGTGAAAATTTTAAAAATTGCAAATAGGAATTAAAGAAATATAAGCGTGGTGTCATAATTCTAAACGTAAACTGGCAGTTTCTAACCATTGAAATTATATATGTTTTTTCTGAAAAGTACTTTTACAATAAAATTCACAATAAAGTACTACATTTGCAATTTTAAATCTTTGAACTATGTAAGTGTAGAAGGTTATTTTGTATTTGTTATAGTTATTTTTTTAAATTTATAATCTTTTATCAATGTCTTTACAAGGATTCGTTAATTATTAACAACTGAATATAAACTTCTAAAATGATATTTCCCATTTATGATTCCAGTTATGGAGTCAAAAGCAAAATTATGTATTTAAAATATTTAGACATATTGGAACCAAACCACTGTGTACCTTAACGGTAGTTGGCGTACGTAAAATCCTACATGGCGACAAACTCCTCCCTGTTCCCATTCCAAATAATACCTCGGAGAGTTATCGAGAGGGGGGGGGGGGGTCATTTCCTCCATGGAGTGTCAAAATTGTGATGGTACGTCTACGGACAATCCTTAGGAGAGAGTTTAAGACCATCGCTATTTGCCCATATCAGGGTTTACGTAGTGTGAGTGCGAAGTAAAGCCCACTCAATCACTCGATTTTCTTCATCGATAGATTATTATGACAATAATAAATATTAGAGTTATAATTATTTAAAATTATAATTTTATATTGTTAAAATTATAATATAATTACAATTATACAATCACAATACCTAGAATTGGAAGCTTGCAATTGATCTAAATTTTAAAGTATCTCAATTACAGAAAATTCTTCTCCAGTATTAAATGCTATCAATAATAAAAATAACACAAGCATATCTTCTATTGGTAAGAAATATGAAAATAAACTGTTTCATTTTCCAACAGTAATTTTGCTTTAAGGTGAAAAATATTCATAATTATATAACAATGTATATTTGTTTTATACAATTTAAAAATTACCAATATCTAAAAATGTGCTGATGTCTTAAATTGTTTCAGGTAAAATTACGAACATATTCGACTATGAGGATTAGCACAGCCAAGATTTCAAGTAGAGTGCCTTTAAAAATTTGCGTGGAAGTAGATTTAATCATATGAAGGTAAGTCTTCTAAATTTTTACAATATGTGAATAAAAACTTATTATTTATTTATTTATTTTTTTAGCGAGTTTCGCAAAAAAGTAATATTTTTATTATATTGGTTTAAATGTTAATTAAAGTTGAAAGCTTCATTATAGGGAAATATACTTAAAGAAATAACTTCCAACTGTAATTTCACTTGTTCAAAAATTAGTTAATACTTAATGTGAAAAACTTCATTTGAAGGACTACGTAATAAAATAGAAATTGCCAACTGTAATGCATTCATTTACCTTTATGGAAATATGTAAGTAACGTACAAAGTTTACACAATAAAGTATATTAAAATGAATTATTTATAAATAAGACCCTCTTGGAAGTATCAGTTTGACATAATTTTGTTGTAAATCATATATTAAACATTTAAAGTAAGTTTGCAATATATCTGTCTCATTGGCAGTGAATATGATTGGCAAATATTTATGATTTCGATAACTTTGTTTGAACCAGGTTTTTCATAATTAAAACCAGAGTATTAGAACGTGTTTAAAAAAAATTAACTGAATATTTATTAGTTTTAATAAGGAAGACGGTATAGTTAAAACTCGATCAGAAAATAGAAGCAAAGAACAATTATCTTAGTAGTTGACTTTTTAATCTAGGTACTAATGAATGAGAGAAATTTTACGCTTACTCTGAATTACCTACGATTGCAGTTAGACCCGAGGTGTTGATTACGTCACACAATGCATAAAAGTGTTTTGAGACGAATGGAGATATTCTTAATTTTTTTTATTTATCTATATATAGACATTTTCGCGTTCTTTTGACCTCTTGTACGGATCACATCTATAATATAGATTTAAAAAAAAAAAAAAAAAAAAAAAAAAAAATTCAAGAAGCAAATATGCCGAAGCGGAAGAACTTGAAGTAGAATTAGAATTATAATTTTGAGAAACTGTGAACGCATATATAGATAGTTCTTGCGCAAATTATCATTTTCAGATTTAAAAAAAAAAAAAAAATGGTAAAGTTAAATTTTTTTTCAAACATTCTAAAATCACTGAAATGTCTCCTTACTTTATTTATTTTATTCTCTGTAGAATAAAAATTAATTTAAAATTAATTGCATTTATTTTCAATAACGTTTTTATTTTAACTACAGAATTAATCTAATAATTTGTCATTTAACCAAAAATAAACCGTATTATTATGCATTGATAAATCACAGAAGAAATTCTTTAAAAAAATGACGGTTAAATACACTTTTTATAAATTACATATGCCTATAAAGTGTAAAATTAATATAAAAATATTGTTTTTTAAGAGGACTACAATTAAAAAAAAAAAAAAAAAAAAACTTTATTATAATGTCTAAAAAAGGTTCTTGTATTTTTCATTTAAACGAACCAATTTGCGTTTTGGCTTAATAATTCTGCCAATTTCTTTAATGTTTTTCCGCTAGCTGAAATATATACATGATTATTTTCTTAACAACACTATAATCAGGGACAAAAGCGTTCCTATATTTTCCCCGCGTTTTATTCTTTTATTACCACTATCTCAGAACAGTATTTTTTAAGTAATATTATAATTTCAAGAAAAATTTCTGTTATAAAATAGAAATTTAGAAATTAGTAATTTAAATGAACTAAAACAATCTTTTTTTATTGCCCGGCACTTGGAAACAATATGGCAGATAAAGTTGGCAAACAAGCATATGAAATGCATTTATGAGAATTACTCTACAAATTTAGTTCGAATTAATTCAGTATTTCAAAATTTATAGTGTTGTCAAATTACGTGGCTGCCACTTGGATCAAAATGGCGGAGCAAGTTGCTCAGATAATAATTCAAGATATTTGTAAGATAAGTCCACTATTCAACTTTAGTTTGAATAAATTCGGTATTTCAAAAGTTATCGTGATAACAAATTCTCAAAGTTGGCACAATTTGGAAACAAAATTGCCAAGCGACTTAACCTCCGATATCATTTAAGATATTTGAATAATAAGTCCATTGTCCAACTTTGACTCAAATTGATTCAGTATTTCAAAAGTTATCGGGATAACAAATTTTCAAGTGGCACCGTGATATAAAGTTACAACCACTTGGAAACAATAGAGCGAAGTGAGATGCCTAGCAAACTTATCTAAGATATTTAAATGAAAAGTCTACTTCGCAAATTTGATTCAAATTGATTCAGTATTACAAAAGTTATCATAATGATAATTTTTCAAGTGACCATCACATGGAAATAAAATGGCAGAGCAAGTTGCCTAGCGAACTTACAGTTGGCAGTAAAAGTGTCCGAGCACTAGCAAAAATCCTTATATAAGTCGAATCCTGTTCTTAGTCATAAAAGTGATATTTTTTAAAATGTTCAATGGCTCATAGATAACGTTAAAAAAAAAAAAAAAAAAAAAAAAAAAGAGAGAGAGAGAGAAGTATTTACAATTATTATTTTGTTTCTTTCATTTGTTTTATTAAAAACCGTAAACAAATCATAAGGTACCAGACAATATATTCACATTCTATATTCAAAGGCGCTATCAAGAAAATTTATTTTTCTTAAAATGTTTTAATTTAAAAGAATTTTAATGCATGATTTCAGTTTTGTACTTTTTAACGAGAAAAAAAAATTAATAAATACAGAAAATAAAATCAGACTAAAATTATGTTTTTTAGAATTGTAAAATTTTACGTGAATAAATCATTTCTCCACGTGATTTGAACGAATGTTTGAAAATTCCCCAGGCAATATATTTTCAACTTAAACTCAGAAATGCATTCAAGAAAAATTATTTGTATGAAAATGTTTTGTTCTAAAAGTGCATCACACTATATTAAGTTATTTGTAAATTTTTAATTTATCGGAATCTAAAAAATAAAATCAGTCAATATTTTTATAGGTATAAAATTGCAAAATTATTTGATAATAAATCCCTATCCAAATCTGAAAGTTTTAAATGCCAGTTAAAGTTAAAGTGAATATTTGTTTTGAAAATAAAAGATACTTCAGAAGTAAAATAAAACAATTTTAAAGCAGTTAAATGTGAATAAATTATATTTTCAATAGACTTCAGCCTTACGTTATTAGTTAATCAATAATCAAATATCGTTTCAGTTATTTTCTTCTTTAAAAATCAGTTATGATTTTCTGAAAATTTTTTATAGACAAGCATTTTCAACCTAAATAAAATGTAAAGAGATTAATCAGCTATACATAATTGTAAGGATAAATATCAACAAAATATTTCCATGCCAAGTTACGTGAAAAGATTTTAGGAGTTCATCCCCATAATACGTATAACTGAATGCAGAAAATTTCTGTATATGTAATAAAAACTTAATAAGATATTCAAATAATAAATAATCATAATAGTCACAATTTTTCTTTCCGAACATACTATGTAAGGAAAATACTGTAATCATGATTTGCGAAATGGATTTTATATCTCGCATAGAATGGTCGTAGAATGTTGGGAATTTATGAGTGTAGTGAGGTCCAGTTGTACAACTCTAACTTTGGTCTTGACACGAGCTCCTCATTTAGAGACATCTAAGATTTTACACAATTTTTGTGATGTATATATGTGTGTGTATGTATGTGAGCGAACATGGTAGTGCCTAAATGCTTTGTACGAATGAGTTTAAAGTTGGCAGGTATATTATAGGTCATTGTAGCACGAACTATATAGATTGTAATGAATCTAACAGTTAATTATTATTATTATTATTTTTTTTTTTTACATGGACACAACGAAAAATTCTTTATCATTATGGCCTAAAATATTACTTAAAGTGTTGTTAATGAAATTATTTAAAGTGTGATAGCGTCTTAATGCCTTATCCGTATAGATTTTGGTGAATCTAGCACCTATAGATTTTTACAGGGACACAACGAAATATTCTTTATCATTAGGACATAAAGGCTTAAATTATTTGAAGTGCAATAGTGTTAAACATCTTATTCGATAGAGCTGATTGATTTCAGACTTCTCTTATTTTATTTTTATTTAAACAACCGCTGATTATATTATATAATGTTTGGAATGTCGAGTGGATTCACTCCAGGTTTTTTAAAACAGCACTAATTGTTGCGTACAAATTGTTATAAATACTCACTTAAAAATTGCATCTTTATAAAAAAGAAATTAAAGAAAACAGAAGAAAAGAATTTTTAAAAACAACTCAACCAAACTCAGAACGGGTTCAAACGTTCGAATGATATAACTGAAAAGTTATAAGGAAAATATCACTGTTACCATTCCTTGAATTGCACAATCAGAAGAAATAATAACAAGAAGAGCATTAATAATAAAATAAATAATAAGTTATCTGGAAATATATATATACAGGGGGTTCCAAAAGCCTCCCCCCCCCCCTCCTAACTAGAAGATGAGTCGGAATTGTGAAAAATGGCGAAACACGTGTTCAATGAAATCGAGAGGGACCTCTTTTGGTGAAAAAAGTTGGGGCCCGCGGGGGCTAGGAGGGCCGCTAGTGAGGGCAATTTAAAAATAATTTCAAATAAGAAGGTATATCATGTTATACATCCCTGGAAACATCTCTTCAAAACAATGAATTTGATGTAAATAGTTTTGCTATACGATGATTATCGAGGAAGATACATGAGTTTTTAGACTTTTGAAATGTGAATTTTATACTTATGTATCCCGTTTAATAATCATTGCAGGTCAAAACTGTTTATATCAAATTCATTGCACTGAAGAGACGTTTTTAGGGATGTATCACAAGACATACTTTGCCTAAAAATGTTTGGGCCTGGGCAAGGGGGTGTTCGTATAGTGCGCTACTGAGGGCAACTTTAAAATTTCAAACAGGAAAGTATGTCTTGTGATGCATCCCTAGAAACGTCTCTTCAAGACAATGAATTTGATATGAATAGTTTTGTACTGCACGGATTATTAAAAGGGATACATAAGTATGAAATCCACATTTAAAAAGTCTAGAGACTCAAGCATCTCCTTTAATAATCATCGTAGGGCAAAACTATTTATATCAAATTCCTTTTTTTTTTTGAAGAGACGTTTCCAGAGATGTATCACAAGACATACCTCACTGTTTGAAATTTTAAAGTTGCCTTTCCTAATGGCCCCCTTAGCCTCCCCGGGCCCAAACTTTTTACACCAAAGACGTCCCCCTCTCGAATTCATTGAACATGTGTTTCGCCATTTTTCATAATTTCGACTGACTTTCGAGTTAGGAGGGGTGTGTGGAACTTTCGGAAAACCGTGTATATATATATATATATATATATATGTATGTATGTATTAAAACAAAACTATAATAGCGCAGAATATTGTTTATTGCCAACAGAAAGTAGTTTATTTTATTTTATTTTATTTTCTAATTATTTATTTTCGCTACTGTTGTAAATTAACGTATCACAAAATTCGGAACAAGCGCTCCCACCTGATCAAATGCAAACTCGTACGATTATAGAATATTATCTTTATTGTTAGAGTTTTGATTAAGACCTCCAGCTTCTCTGTTATAATATCGGAGACTTACAATCCACTATTTCAAAAGCTTCAAATTACTGACATTGATGTTTTCTCTGATTTTTAGGGGGCGTTTACTCGGAATTTTTTGATTTTTTTTTTTTTTTTTTTAATTAAAGACTTATTTGTTACGTTATACACAGCTATAGGTAATGATAAAAAGAGCGAAATTCATATATCATAAAATTAGAAAAATATATCTATAAATATAATGTTTAAGTATTTATAAATCCCGCTTTTAAGCTTTAGAAACATGTTAGACTGTACAACATTTAATAATATGGAATAGATATCTTTGAAGACTTCGTATAGATCTCAAAATAAAGTATTTTTTACTCCGACTTTCTTTCTGAGTTTAATCTTTCCCTTGAGCTTTCACTGGAGTCATTCTAAAGCAATTTAGGTATCCTGTATTTTATTCAACCGCATTGTTTCTTCATTTTCAAAGACTTTACAGAAATGGCTTTTTGGTACGTGGCGCAGTTATAAAACCTTAAAAGAGACATTCGGGATTCTTCGATAAGAACCAAACACTTGACCTAACACGAAAAAACTTAAATCAGTATTAGTTTGTAACATATCTGAAACTAAAATCTAAATTTGTTAATTATCAGATGTTCTTGGTAAATTTTTGTTAAGTGATTTACTTCGTACGTGGAAAGTAAAGATCTGGTTTTTCGCTCTGTCCTTTTTAATAAGTTCATTATTAATTTGAAAAAGAATTGAAAATAATCTTATATATATATATTGTTTTGATAATTAATAAAAAGGTTTATTTGAAAAAATTGTAACATTACATATAACTTTAAAACATTTCTCTAAAGAGTAAGGTTAAGGTAAGTTTTGTTAAATTTTAACAAAATAATAATTAAAAAACATTTATTCATTTATTTATTTTATACTTTAGATTATGGAATAGTGTAAATTTATATGAAGATTACTAAAAGATTTCAGAGGAATAAAATTAAAAAAAAAAAAAAAAAATAATAATATACATATTAAATAAAAAGTGAGTAATAAAACCAACGACTAAATAGATAGACAGAAATAAAGAAAGAAATTAATAAATAGATAGATACATAGATATCTTCTTAATAATAAAAGCCCACGTTTCCTGAAACAAACTCTGAAAACTGTATCATGGTTAAAACAATGTTTTGGGATAAAGAAAGTAAAGTTTTACTCATGATTTTCATGTGCACATTTCAACTGTATAAAATAACGAAAAAGAATAATTTAACGAAAACTCTTATATCACAATCGCAACAATACATTCAGTTAAAGAAAATAAAATTTTATACATGGTTTGCATGGTTTTCGAAGATTCGTTCGTTGGTTCAAATGATAAATAAATTATAAAAATTCATTGGTCGATTTACAGAGATTTATTTCATCATAGTGTCTAATGGCTGTTATTATCACAGAAAACAAAACTTGATTAACCAGAAATCATCCATAAGACAAAGCTTAAAAAATACAAAAGAATTTTTATTTTACCATGTTTTTATTAACTTCGATTCTTGTTTGTTTGTCCAGTACAAATCTTGCAATCCATTTTTAACTAACTTCCCGACTAGCTAGAAATTAGAAATTTTCAGGATAGCTCAAAACACGGTGGCAATATATTTTTTAAATACTTTTAGTCAACTGTTTCAAGTCCCTACTGCCTTCGGCAGCGTTTATATGATTCGACAGACAATTTATTTAACTAATTCCCCGACTAGGTAGACGTTTGAATCTTTCAGAATAGTTCAGAACACGGTGAAAATGTATTTTCTTAATACTTTTAGCCAACTGTTTTGGGTTCCCGATGCTTTTGGCAGCGTTACCAGTACAAAGCTTGCAATCGTTTTTTTACTGACTTCCCGACTAGCTAGACATTTGAAACTTTCAGGATAGCCCAGAACACTGTCACAATACTTTTTTTAAATACTTTTAGTCAACTGTTTCAGGTCCCTATTGCCTTCGGCAGCGTTTATATGATTCAACAGAAAATTTATTTAACTAACTTCCCGACTAGCTAGACATTTGAAAATTTCAGAATAGTTCAGAACACGATGAAAATGCATTTTTTAAATATTTTTAACCAACTGCTTCGGGACCCTGATGCCTTTGGCAGCGTTACCAGTACAAAGCTTGCAATCGATTTTAAACTAACTTCCCGGCCATTTGAAACTTTTATAATATCTCAAAACACGATAGCAATGAATTTTTTTAATACTTTTAGCCAATAGTTTCGGGTTTCCGCTGCCTTCGGTAGCGTTTATATGATTCAACAGGAAATTTAAAAACATGGTATATAAAAAGTTCTTTTTATCTTGTAATTACTCTTAAAATATATTCTTTTCGTTGTCATACAGATATTTAATACGTCAGAGGAAAATAATAAGAATAAATTAAATGTGTAGAACTCTACTACGTCACGAGAAGTTTGTTAATATAAATAAATAAATAATATAAACAAATAAATAGTCATATAGTTATAAAATTTGAATTGAAGGATTACAATGTCTTTTTAATTCCTTGGAGACGTTTGAACTTCAAAACATATAAATATCATGATGTAAGAGATTCAAGACATTTGTTTTGAATATCATATAAACCAATGTTTAATGGTCTGAACTGGCAAGAAAAATTAATTTGGAAATGCATACGTAAAAATTGAGCACTACGTGTGTGCTCTTGCATATACATAGATATTTATATTAAGAATGGCACTCACTTGCTTCTTTTAGAAAAAAAATGCTTGTGCATTATAATTTTACATATTTTACTTTTATTTATCTATTTAGTTAGGTAATGGCTATAGGTTAGGTAGTTTTTATACTCTATCTACTATTAAGTATTTAGACAATTTCGAATTTAGACGTTTTGTTAAATATCTAGAAAAATTCTTTAAGGATAATCTTGAAACTTTGGGAGTATAAAGAACATATTATACCTTATATATTTCAGTGAAACGTGTGCCCGAAAGAGGGAAAAAGGAAAAGTAAAAAATTAAACAAAAATCAAAATGTTTTGGATCATAATGTAAGATACTAATGCTTGGAATACGTTTTGGCTGTAGCATGTGATTATGAGGTTCCTTCTTATTATCTGCATAAATTCTTATGAGGCTACCACATATAATCATGGAGATTTAATGGTTTCTTTAAGAAATTGAAGAAAATAATTGCCATTTTTTACAGTATAACACGTAGGGCATAAACCGCTGCAAAACTATTTTTAGGAAACTTGGCGTACTTCATCAGACGCAGCATACTGCAATCAGAATACAAAAATGTTAAATATCTTTCTAAATATGAGCATTTTCACTCAATAATTTTTGACTACGTGTGAGCAAGCTTTAAAAAAAAATTTCATTTGGATTATTTAATAGCCAAAAGTATTGAGTTACTTACATGAAAGGTCCAAACAAATATCATGTAAATTCAAAAAGGTGTGAGAATTACAATGAACCGGTTTTCAGTTCATCTCAAAATAAAAGATAAATTATTAAGGGGTTTTCTTACATCTTTAATTTGATTCAATCAATGCCCAATGGTAATACAGTATTAACTAAATATAAATAACTATTGATAAAATCTCCCATCATCTTCCTTCCTCCCCCCCCCCCCCTTAAAATGACTTTGCATTGCGTCTAATAGCCTACGTGTTACATTTTTTTTTTTTTTTTTTTTTTTTTTTTTTTTAAGTGGTATTTTTTGTTAATTTTTTTTTAAAAAACGTTGTATCTCCATGAATATATGTAGTAACCTTATAAAAATTTATACAGATAATTAGTCCTATTTTCATAATCACACGATACAGACAAAACGCATTTTAATAAATAGTTTTTACAGGGTGATCCAAAACATTTTGATTTTTGTTTACTTTTTTTCTGAGTTATAATACGTTATTTATATTCTCAAAGTTTCAAAATAATTTCTAAAGAACCTTTCTAGATATTTGTCAAAATGTCTAAATTCAAAAATGTCCAAGTACTTATTGGTAGATAGTGTAGGTTAAAACCTGTTTTAAACAAAAACGTTGTTCTATGATTCAAGAAAACTACTCAAAAATAAAATTTCTAATATAAAAATTTATATTGCAACATAAACTCTCAAATTGGTGATAGTAATAATAATAATAATAATAATAATAATAATAATAATATCAATTAAATGTGAGTGAAAAATTCATTGAATTATTTTGACAATCCAACAGTTGATCTAAGATGAAAAATTTTAATTTTTACTATAAATTATAGCAAGATTTAAAATTATTAAATATCAATTGCTCGTATATTAATGATAAATTGTAAATTGAAATGTCTAATGCATGAGAAAATAAAGATATTTTTTATAAGAATTGCATGACATTACATAGTTTTCTTTCCAAGAAAATTGTTATTTAGGATATCATATTATACTAGTATCCTGTTTAGTTCAGCTTAGTTTTGTAAAAGTATATTTCTATGATTCAATTATAAAACTATGTTTTGCTTCAAAACATTACAGGAAGGAAAAAAATGTATATATGGGGAATAAAAATAATAAGAGTAATAATAATAAATTAATATATTTAATTGATTTTTGATAAGAAATTCAATGAATTCAGTTAAAAGAAAAAGCTAAGAGAAATGTGTCCTCATTACCCAATACAAATCAGGTAACTCTAGGAGAGATGGTCATAGAGAAGAGATGGCCAGTCTAAATATTTCCTAAACTTTGTTCGTATTGTATAGTTCGACGAGTTCATTCATTGCAACGTGCAGCTATGTTTTTTGATTATAAAAAATAAGTGAAATTTTAATGTTTATTTAATTTAGTGGTTGAATATTTTTCGTTGAGTTAGATATCTGAATATTTTACAATACATACAGTCGGTAACAAAAGTATCTGAACACCAGCAAAAATTCCTATATAAAAAAAGAAGAGTTAATACTGTTTTGTTAAATAAATCCTTGTCGAATCATGCTCTTAGACTGACTAAGAACATGATTCGACTAGGATTTATTTAACAAAACAGTAATAACTCTACTTTTTTTATATAGGAAATTTTGCTAGTGTTCGGATACTTTTGTTACCGACTGTACGTTTCATTTTTCTTATTATATAGAGTTTTAAGGTACATATATAGTCTTTGATTTTAAGCCTGAAACAAGGGCGTACAGTGGCGGAGTGACTCTTTACGGGAGAGATGGACACCTTTAAAACATTAAAACTCATGATGCACCTTCACCAACAAAAGTACTTTATTGCACCAGTTCTTGATGTAACCATGACAAAAACAGTTAGAAAACACACCAATAGTATTTATGGCGCGTTTAATGGCAAATAAGTAGCGATGGTTTTATGTCACAAAAAATATTGAAAAACGTCGGACACTTTCATCCCAAAAACAGATAAAATTATGAAAAGTTTAAAACTTTGTAAAAGTTCTAAATTAAGTGGAAGAAAATACAAAAAACATAACGTTTCCAGCATCGAAGAAGAGGTAGTACTTCAGAAATTATCAGCTTCTATTGACTCCGACAGAATGGAAAATGATGTGGATCACTGTATTGGTTTTGGAGAAGAATACAATTTCCCAATCAAAACGAGTGGCTGGATAAAATACATAAGGAGTTTAAAGTGGTTCTATGAAACGTGTAAAAACCATCAAGACCATTGCCAAAAATATGATAACATTTTACGAAAAGTGAAGGATTGAAATCATACTTCAAATTCTGTTTATTCGACTATTATTCACTCATTTTCCGCGATGAAATTGTATCTTTACAAACTGCTATATATTTTTCATGATTAAATATATAAAATTATTATTATTATTATTATTATTATGTATATATTAATAAGCAAGCATAAAATTTGTAGTCCCTTTTTAACATATTAATTATGGGAGTAGAGGGTTGAAAACGGTATCATTCGAAAGGTATGGTTAGCCGGAAGGTGCGAATACAAATATTATTTTCTTACGATGTCAAGAAGGTATTTAAAAAAACATTTATTTTTTATGCATTTTCCCACTTTTTTCCCTTTTATACACGTATTCCTTTACATTAAAAAATATCTAAAAGTAGAAAGTTGTTAAATCTGGCAATTTCATAAAGCTCAAATAAAACCATGGACACAGTAATTTGTATAATGTAGCATCACCATACGCAAGCGATGTGATGACGCCACTGTCTGTCCATGGAGCCATGAAAAAGATTTTCTATGTTAATCGTCCATTGGATTTTTTGTAAAAAATTAATAAAAAATAACGGAAATTATCTGCCGATTTTAATTCCGATATTTGGGTATAGTTTTATATAAGTTACTGTCTACATGTGTTTGATTGAGTTATTTTTTCTGTAAAATTGATAAAATTTTAATTTAAAATCACAAAACTCCAGGAAAAAAAATGGCAAACTTCCAGTTTCGAATGTAAACTTAAACATTTCATTTCAAAGGGTGATATTTAAACAATAAATATTCAACTAATATACTAAATAAAAGGAAAATGGATTTGTTACTAACTGCTGCATGTATAAGTAGACGATACGGAAAAAATTCCGATTTCCGTTTTTTGCTGAATTTACATGTTTTGAGCTTTCTTTACGTTTCAATTAACTGAAATTGGCTACTTATTTTTTTAAAAAAGTGTCTTTATTGCTAGCTTTTGTGGGTAGAAGAAGCAAGTAGAAGATACATAAAAACTTTTGATTTCCGGTTTTCGATGAATTTATACGTTTTGAGATTTCCTTGCATTTTAATTAAGTGAAATTGACTACTTATTTTAATTTTTTTAAAAGTGGAATTATTATTTTTTTTGCATATATAAGTAGAAAATATAAGATTCAGAAAAGTTTTCGATTTTCGATTTTCGATAAAGTTACACGTTTTGAAATTTCTCGAACTCAATTCGACCATTTTTGAAAAATATCTTTTTTTTTTTTTTTTTTTTGTTCAAACACTGTACTTTATGAACCAATCGAAATAATTTAACAGAATTTGATACTTGGTTGGGCTTTGGTTTGACATGGTACCTATTAGCTTCTGGGCTGTATCACAGAACAAGGGGCGTTTTCACGTTGCGATTTTCTCTCATTTCAGAAAAGGCTAACATCTACAGAGAGAAATAGTTATATTAAGTAAAACTCTGCTGATTCAGTTAGAGTGAATATCGGCAAACAATTGCTGCAGCTGTGTTGCAATTGCATTCCGTTTAGGACAAGGCAATAACTTTGCTTTGCCTCGCTTTGAAAAACAAAAAAAAAAAAAAAAAAATTCGAGTTTCGACCACTGGGCGATACTAGTTATTATTATTTTGCTATTTTGACATTGCTTTTTCTTTATTGAATTACATGACCATCTCTTCTCGACTTGAAGGCGAGGTGGCTATCTGCCATTTAAATTTCAAACAACGTTTGCCACTTTTTCAATATTTAAGTATTTTTCCCCCAAAACATGAGGAGCATTTATATCAGGATTTTAAATATGCATAAATATTTTGTATGTTTGCATTTTAAGAAATTTTATTTCAGTCTTTGAAAACTATGGTCGTTTATCCTAGACATCCTACATGTAAAATTGATATACAATAGTGGACAAAACTTAAGGATGGACGCAATAGCTAAGCTATCTTGGCGTTTTTCTTTCGAATATCTAAACAAATACTTTATGGATTCTCTTGAAATTTTAGGTACAAAAATAACATGTTATACCCCATATATTTTAGCAAAAGTTTCGCACAGTGGATTAAAGGGAGTCAGTCCCAAATTAACCAAAAATATATAATCTTTGGGATCACCCTGTAAAAAATAATACTTGAAATGAGTTGTAGCTACAGTATATGATTATAAGATTTCTTTAACTATAGATATAAATTTGTATGAGAATTGCACCCATATTAACGGAGATATAAAGGATTCTTTAATAACGTCGACAATTTTTGTACGTTTTTTGTTTATAACAAAAAAGCAGGGTTTTAATAGCAAAGGAATGTCACTTTTAGTAAACTTGACATGCTGCATTAGATACATCATACTGAAATCAGAATATGAAAATATCAAATGACTGATGAGCTATTGAAATTTCTTTTAACTAATTTATTAGCCAAATGTATAGACTAACTCTAAAAAAATTCCCAAGCAAATATCGTTAAAACTCAGAAAGGTATCGTCTACAGAAAAGTTGATTTTTAAGTACTTTCAAAAAGGTGTAAAACTCTAAGGGGTTTTATCCATATTTTCATTTTGAATTGACGAATAGTCATGGATATAAGTGAAGGCACACTTTTCAGTTTCTCAGAAAACGTTGAAAATATTTGAAAACCATTTCTTTTATTAAAACATATTTTTTATGTAAAGTATGGCACCTTACGTATAACCAATATTATTGACCATACACTTAATTTTATTTAGTATTACAAATACTGTATTCTTTTTTTTTTGTGAGTTTATTAATATGAATATGAATTTAATATTTAGTAGTTATCATTCTAATATTCTAAAAATCATAATAATGGTGTAAATAATGTGTAATCCTTATACGTGAATGATAGAGAAATACAGATTCATAAACACAAAATACCAATAATTTCATCAGCAACAGTAAAAGAAAAGTGTGCTTGGATTTTTTATTTATTTTTTGTAAGCATATACACTTTGATCTGCAAATTTCTATTACTTTGTCAAATGAAAAAAGTATAATAACAATAATAATAAATTTATAAATAAATAAATAAAAACAGGAAACCACAAACAAAATAAGTAAATACTGTTAACTTAGAGCCTATTCTTATTTATTTTCTTCTTCTTCTTCTTTTTTTTTTTTTTTTTTTCTCTTTGATGTGAAATAACGTAAAATTTTATTGTAATTTAACTGATAAAATATTCTGAAACTGGAAATATCTCATTTCTCCTTTTCTATTATTTTTTTTCCGTTTGATGGAAAGTAACATAAAATTTTATTGCAATTTAAGTAATGAAATATTCTCAAAGTGAAAATAGATCATTTCTTCTATTTTCTGTTTGATGTAAAATAACATAAAATTTTATTGTATTTCAAATGATAAAATATTCTCAAAATGTAAACAGCTCATTTTAATCGTATCTTTGTTTTAAGCATCCTCGTAAAAAGCTGGTTTAATTGAAATTATTTAAATAAAATTATGAAAATGCTAAAATACAAAGAAATATAGACATTCAGAAAAACATGAAAAGTGATACATAGCAACACCTCTTCTGAAACGGTAAGCACCTTGAGGAGATGGCCATTTCTCACAATAGTTTTATAAAATTTTATAGAATTTCATCTAATAGACACTTGGGTATTGACAGCATGATATTCCTTAAAAATGTAAAGCTTTGTAACACTGCTTATAAAGTTAAGTTCAAAATTTAAAATTCCATATTTTTAGCTACAAAGGTGAGATATTTTTGGTAATCCACAAGTTCAAGGGCGTTTAAAAAAACAATCATATTAAATTAAAAGTATTCAAAAATGTCTAAATCTGTGAAAAAATGAAAATCGAAAATTCCAAAAATTAACTATTTTATTTATATAGAAAAAACTTAAAAAAGGATAAAATGTGAAAAAAGTTTAGAAAGGTTATTGTTATTATTATTATTATTTTGTTAAATTTTGCATAGTTAAAATCTTGTTTAATATAATTCTAAAATTCAACAGTTTAAGACAGTCAACTGTGAATGAATATTATATATATATATTATTCGGTCATTGATAGGTTAAAATCTGACTTTATGGTTTTATTTAGAAACTTGTTTAAAACTAGAATGAGTTATGTTTTTAATAAAAGTACAAATTGTTTGCAACCTTCCAGCATGTTATAATTGCTGTCAAAATTTCTGAAATCTTTAATATTTTTAAACATATTAATTTACTATTTTTTACGGAGTTTCTTGGGATAAAAAATGAAATGTTAGCTATTCAATTATATTGCCATAAAGGACATAGAAAAAGTTACAAATTTAAATGGGATAACTAAGTATTTAAAAGAAGATATTTTATCCTTAAATTTAAAAGAAACATTTCTCTATAGAATATGTTTAACATTGTTTTCGAATAGAGCTATAATATTTATAATGCAGCACTTTTACTGGAGACACGAAAGAAAGTAGGTACATCATGGTGTATCACTTAATACTTTAAAAGTGTTTAAATGATAATACAAGTTATTTTTAATAAGTTAAAATAAGTTTTCGTTTTATGTTTAGAGTTTCGTTTTATGTTTAAAGTATGTTTAAAGCTTATTATTATTTCCAGACTCTAACAAATTGGAATAATGTTTATTGTAGATAATTATTTGGTGTATCTTTTTAATGACATTTTACACAGTTATAAAATTTATCAGTATTTAAATGGCTGCATATTAATTTTGTTCATATTTAATAATAATAATAATAATAAATAAAACAACAGAACTATTTAAGAAATAAATGAGTCTTACAAAAGAAAAAAACCCTGCAATTGTAAATTTATATTGAAATGTACTTATGCTAAAATAATAAATGTAGTTCTTGTACAGTCTTCATAAAGGTATACATATTGAATGCTTTTTGTCACTGAATGATTGTTTATTCTTATAAGTTTATCTTTAAAAATATAATGCATTTTTCTATTTGTGTAAATATTTTTATACGTTATTTAATGCACGTACATCATTATAAGATAATATATGTTTATCTACAGAGTATAAATGTACAAATAAAGTACATTTTAGTACTGAGATATTTTTTTTTTTTTTTGGTGTTGTTATAACTATTAAATTAATTAAAAAGTACTGAAAATGTTTTCCTGGAACATGTTCTACTGTCACTGTAAAACGTATTCGTTAGCAATCGAACGATAAAAGATTGATATAATAAAACATTTTATAAGAATATTTCCTTGATCTTGAAAACTAATTAACAGTATATAGCTTATTATTTTTTTTTTTCTTTTTCAAAGTTTATTTAAAGTGTTTATCTTTCAAAATTGAAACCTCTCTATCGCGTCTTACTAATTAAATAACTATTAGTTAATCATTATAAAAGACATTAACAAAATTGGATTTCTTATATAATAAAACAAAACGTAAGAACGTTATTTGCTCTATGAAAAATAAATTATATTGCCAGAGCTTAGCTAGTTTTTATTGCTGTTTCTTAAAAAACTTGCAACATCAAATATATATATGCAAGTTTTCTCGTGGTCATACGATCTTCGGCCTCCGGATCTATCGCTGTCAGATTAAACCATTACAGATTGCTTGAATGCCTTCCCGCTCCTAAATCCATACTGCATCGTTAGGGCAGAAGAACCTTATGTGTCAACCATACAAAGCTGATTATGATAACCTAATTTCCTTCAAAACCAAAGCCATCAACGGTTTAGTGCGTTGCACCGGATTCCGGGCATAACTGTTTGGAGTTTTGCGCGCATTACCATTAGTACAGTCTTACACGGTCGGATCGTTAGGCGCGTGCAAGACTCTTAATTGAAGGCTCGCTTTATGACCCATTATGAGGCGTTACCGCGCACACAAACAGTAATTAAGCTAGGGGCAGGAATACAATGAAGTATCGAAAAGCAGCATGAGTTCGTATCTACACATTCTGCCACCGACTGGAGATTTCTAAGACGCATCAAATTCTCTTTTTTCAGTATTGCATATTTAAAAGAGAATTCATTGTAATATGATCAAAGGTATGTCATTAAAAAAAAAAAAAAAAAAAAAAAAAAAAAGATATCGGAAATGAGAAAATTAGGGATTTGTCAATAAAATACTAAGTATCATTTATTGATTTATCAGCATGGGAATTAAGCCATAAATAAGCTCCAAGAAATATGTAAACTCTGTAATCAATGAAGTTTTCTTTCTCTTACAAAGAAAATAAAATCAATGTTTTAAGTTTATGGGATTAAAACAAGCAAAATATCTAATGCTACATCCCCAATAGTTATAAAATAAAAGCAATCATTAAAAATGTTTAGGAAGGGTTTAGAAAACCTAAGCAAAAAGGCAGAAATAGGGGGACAATAGACAATTGATACACAATTCACTATGCTGTATCAAATATTTTACATAATCACTAGATAATAGAAATGCTTCTGAAAAAAGTTATCAAATATTAGATTAATATTAAGCAAATATTATTAATAAATTATTACCAATCAAATATTAAATTAAGTATATAAGAGAAGAAACCTCCTTGATACTCAGTTTCTTCTAATATTGTTTACAGAGTAAATAGTATTGTTCTGTATTAAACTATGATTTTTTCAAAACACATAATAGCCTTTATTATAATTAACTTAAAATCTACATAGTCGCTATTACTCATTCTTGATATTCAATTACCTCTGTATTATTATTACTCTCTCCGTACACCTGATGATGCTATTGTTATAATGGCGAAAAGCTTTGTGTCGTTTTTAATAAAAATAGTTTATCTACGTGTTTTAAAGTGGTTTGTTACTTTTTATATATTATATATACACGTGAAATGTTTTCTAATTTTAATCTTTTAATAGTTTTTAATCTTAATTATATTAAATCCGTTTAATATGTTCTAGTTAAAATTAAAATGTTTTTCTTATATTATGAAATGACATATAAACCAATAAAATAAATTTAAATTTCGATATTTCCTTTAATTAGCAACTTTTGTTTGTACCATCCGAAATTATATTACCAATTTTTACGTAGTGTAAGATTGTTATAAATTTACACTATATAATGAAATAAATAGTTTTTACGTAACACTTACTTTAAATTTTGAGTATTTATTAAAAAGCGAGAAATACTGAAATTTTTATTAAATAAAATATTAAAAATTTGTTTTGTCAACACAAATTTTGTAGTTTAAGGAAACGGGTTTTACAAAATTATGTATGTCGATATTAGATGTCCATTTTCTTATGGTGAAAATCAAATTATTTTCAATTTAATTATATAATTAGTAATTATCTATTTTAATTACCTTTTAAAGAAACATGAGATTCCGCAGCTAGAAACGATTGATAGAGTGCATGTTTTAGAGCTCATTTATGACAAAAATAAACAAATAAGTATAAATTAGTGTCAAAATTAGACAAAAAGACTGTAATTATTGTGCTGATTAGTGTATTTCACACTGAAGCATGTTTTTTAAGCAGCAGTTTAAAGCATCTCAATACATTGGTGTGCAAAATTTAAGGTTATATAGTAGGGTGGATCGAAAAACGCGTTTTTTCTGCAATTCAATTCTAATAGGGCGGAACACTTGCGCATAGGCATCATAATAAATGAAAAAATATTTAAAAAATTTTTGTTCAAAATTTGAAATCGCGCAGAAGGCCTAAAGTTACCAAAAAAGTCAAAATACCGGTAAATTTTAAAAAAATGCAAAAATTACAAAAAAATACATTTTTTGTTCTAATCGTACAAAAAGTGTTTTTAAGACTGTCCTTAATGCATACAAAATATAATTAGACCCATTCTTGTTTTACTGAATTCGCGCAAAAGGCCTAAAGTTGCGGGTTCTTTCGTAAAAAAACGATATTTCATGATTTTCGACGATTTTTAAACATGTGCCAAAACCCATAAAAGTTTTATTTTTAATTTGTAATAGAGTAAAAACCATTCAAAATAGTTTTCCCAATCCAGAAATAATACTTTCAGACCTGTTATTCCTTAACTGTATTCGCGCAAAAGGTCTAAATTATAGTATAAGTTAAGTTATAGAGTCCCGTAAAAACGCCGTTTTCCATATCTGATGAGTGTTTAACACATTAAGGTTTGCAATAAGACTCTAACAAATGATTTACAAAAAATGTATTAGCCAAACATATCATATTGCAGCTTTCAGCTCATTTCAACATTTAATCTGTGCTGAAATGACCCAGGACTCACTGCGAGGACGTGGCTGCAAGGCGAGTCCCACCTCCACCCTACCCAACCAACCAACCAGGGTGAATTTTATTTACAATATTCACAGTAATTATTTACTTTGTACAATGCATATATGTTCGTTGTAGGCAAAAGGTTATTTACATAGAAGCCCCTTTGAATTCTGACTTTGAATTAGACGTGGGCATCAGCTGTCTTGATTTTAAAGTAGCTCATATGGCCATATCACACGGGTGCATATATACTCAACACAACATTATACGCAACATGTTCACTGAGCGTCGTAAAAAGTTGAGGAAGCTGAACGAACGAGAAACCGGTCAGCTGTCCGTAGAGTTCCCCCCGAATTGATAGCGTGATGTATTCCCTTCTCTAAAGGTATTCCAGGAAAAAATCCTGTTTATTCCTCCTATTGGTCAATTTTGATCAGCACGTTCAACATACACAACTTTTTCTAAACGGTCTCGTAAAAGTTGATCATCCGAAAACTGGGTGTCCTTGAACAAAATCAGGCTGAGTATGTTGGGTATAATGCTGAGTTTAGTAAAATGCTGAACGAAAGTGTCCCGTGTGATATGGCCATAATATAACCATCTCGATTTTCATGCCCGCACACTTTTTCTGCTGCTTCTGTAGCCAGTTTTACACACCTCTCAACTGACTGGGTGTGGCATGGGAATTTGAGGTAGTTAAACTCTGGTAGCGCTTTGTCTTTCAATAAAGAAGCAATGTATTCAGTTGGCATCTTGGACAGTAGTGGCGGTGGTGTTAACTTGCATATGACCAATCAATTAGTTTGGTATAGTCGTTTGCACTAAAATTTATTGAATGTATTTTGAATTCTATTACATAACCTTCAGCTGATGGCTCATTTCTGGATTTAAGGATCCTCCTGTAGCCAAGTTCTCTAATGTGTGGTCTCTTATCCATTATCATAGCCAACATCATATTTTCATGGCGGCAGATGAATGCGTTCCTTTAAATTACTGGATCAATGATTCGCTTGATATTGTCCGGTAGATGCCTGGTTATTTTAACTACCTTCAAAATATGCTTCGGTCCATCTTTCACAGTGTAGTTTTTCTTTATATTAAACCAAACAGGTGCATATGACTACAGGAGGTTCCTTAAATCCATAAATGAGCCATCAGCTGAAGATTATGTAAGAGACTTCAAAATAACTTGAATAAATTTTAGTGCAAACGACTATACCAAACTAATTGATTGGTCATATGCAAGTTAACACCACCGCCACTACTGTCCAAGATGCCAACTGAATACATTGCTTCTTTATTGAAAGACAAAGCGCTACCAGAGTTTAACTACCTCAAATTGCCATGCCACACCCAGTCAGTTGAGATGTGTGTAAAACTGGTTACAGAAACAGCAGAAAAATGTGCGGGCATGAAAATCGAGATGGTTATATAAGAGCTAGTTGAAAATCAAGGCAGCTGATGCCCACATTTAATTCATTCAAAGGGGCTTCTATGTAAATAACCTTTTGCCTACAACGAACATATATGCATTGTACAAAGTAAATAGTTACTGTAAATATTGTAAATAAAATTCACCCTGGTTGGTTAGTTGGGTAGGGTGGAGGTGGGACTCGCCTTGCAGCCACGTCCTCGCAGTGAGTCCTGGGTCATTTCAGCACAGATTAAATGTTGAAATGAGCTGAGAGCTGCAATATGATATGTTTGGCTAATAAATTTTTTGTAAATCATTTGTTAGAGTCTTATTACAAACCTTAATGTGTTAAACACTCATCAGATATGGAAAACGGCGTTTTTACGGGACTCTATAACTTAACTTATACTATAATTTAGACCTTTTGCGCGAATACAGTTAAGGAATAACAGGTCTGAAAGTATTATTTCTGGATTGGGAAAACTATTTTGAATGGTTTTTACTCTATTACAAATTAAAAATAAAACTTTTATGGGTTTTGGCACATGTTTAAAAATCATCAAAAATCATGAAATATCGTTTTTTTACGATACAACCCGCAACTTTAGGCCTTTTGCGCGAATTCAGTAAAACAAGAATGGGTCTAATTATATTTTGTATGCATTAAGGACACTCTTAAAAACCCCTTTTGTACTATTAGAACAAAAAATTTATTTTTTTGTAATTTTTGCATTTTTTTAAAATTTACCGGTATTTTGACTTTTTTGGTAACTTTAGGCCTTCTGCGCGATTTCAAATTTTGAACAAAAATTTTTTAAATATTTTTTCATTTATAATGACGCCTATGCGCAAGTTTTCCGCGCTATTAGAATTGAATTGCAGAAAAAACGCGTTTTTCGATCCACCCTACCATATAGTTTCTAAATGTAATTCGTCGTCCAGTGTTCATTTTGACATTGGTTAAAGTCCCACGAAAGATGTAATTCCTCACATCTGTTGATACACATCTATGAGCGATTCCTCAAGATGTTGGACTATCAAACCAGTCATCAAAATCATCTAAATAAGGAATAAAAATAATATGGGAAGTTTTTATTTAAAAACTAGCTTTTTGAATACGACTAAACAGAAAACATAAATGTCTGCATTATAAGCGCCTGGACAGAGAAATTTTGTCGTTTTGAAGGATATTATCATCCCTGACAAGAATGAAGGATTCGCCTAAGCTGAAGACGAAGTTGTGAAAAGGTTGTTGATACATCCCTGCTCATTCCTCTTGAAGAGCCTATACAGTTGTAGAACTATTATTGGTAACTAGCCACGTTCTGCTAAGCGTTTCCAAATCCGAAGAATGCACTACACGTGTTTTATGGATTAGATTCGGATTGAGTTACGTGTATTAAATTTAGTTTCAGGACATTGCATGTCAAACTATTCGTTAAAAAAAAATCACCCTTCAAAAACACTGCGAATTCCACTTTATGACAAATTTGATGTCCATAAAGGAAAAAGTGCGAATCCTCACCCCTTTAAATAGACTCAGCGAGAGGCATTAGAACTTTGGTACAATAAAAGACTCCAGTCACTGAAATGTTTCTGGAAAATAAAGAGGTGAATATTGCTAACAAGTATGTTTCTACTTCTCACGAGAACTACGACACAAATCGTATTTTTTAATAATGTTTAAGGATTTATCGCGTCTTCCTTTCTCTCTCCAAGTGTGTATACGTCCAGAATCTTTTATCTGTAAAGAGAAATCTTTCTCCAGGTATGTATATCTCCAGAATATCTCGTTACATTATATCTGTGCATTAAATATGTAAAGAGAAATCAATCTCAGCGATGTTGTATTCAGTTCTTGTGTTCCTCAAACCACAGAAACCAGCAAAGGTATTGATCATCGTACAAATATACCGCGTTTTTGTACTGTCCCGGCCACAGTGAAACTTAATATTTTACATCTTGTAATTTAGTACATGTACTTTGAGACTTCTTTGCCAGTCTGCTGTTTATCTTTCCTTGCATGTCGGTCAATGTGTCGATCATTAGTTGCCATTGTTGGTCATGCATAATAACTATCAGTGCTGAAGAAGTTCTCTCATTTGAATAAACATTCCCATTTTTTGAAATGGTTTGTGAAATGTTGCAACATGCCATCTGACATTCTTCTGCAACTTTCGTAAAACTACGAATTTTTTCTAATTTCCCAATAACTCAACCTCGATTAAAGTCATTCAGATGATGTCTTCTAGACTGAATGTTGAACTTATCATACGGTAGCAGTAGTTTGGTGTCATTGAAATGACTGTAAATCACGCATTAGCTTCTGCGGTATAGATAAGCGTACATTGCCAATGGTTTTTATATTAATAAAACACTGCTTTCGCAGTATTATGTATATCCAAGCACTATACTGTATTAATCTCTAGTCTGTTTCCAGACAGCTCTAAAGGTCCGTTTAATTGCCTCGTTTCTCTTATATCCTGATTTTTGTAATTTGCTCTTAATTTTTGCACGAATAAGTGCAATATTTATAATGGTGAAATAGCGTTTTCATGAAAAGCAAAATTCGTACACTCCTAATCATAATTTTTCTTTTATAATTATAATTTAATTAGGCAATGGTTGGTTAGTTGGGTTTAGCGTCGCATTAGTACTGCACAATGCTAATTAGGCAATGAATACTTCTTAAATTTTACATTAAAATTAAAAAAAAAAAAAACCAGAAAGTTTATTTTTAACTGAAAGAAGAAACTCTCATTCTTTTTTTTACAAATAAATTTATTAAAAATATTTAAATCGAGAAAAATTGTTGGATTTTTTTTTTAATCCTCCTATTATGTAAGGCTTAGAGATATTATTGCTTATAACTGTTTCTGAAAATAAAATATTATGTCACGCAGAAGCAAATTTATTGTTCTTGATTTAAAATTTTTTTTCAAATGTCAATCACACAAACATTGAACACACATGATTGAAAAACTGTTAATCCGTTTAAATTCAAAAAGTTTTAATAATAATAATAATAATAAAACTCATAAGAATGTTGTTGTCAATTGACATCTGAAATGTATTTTATTACCTCCCGATAGTTTATTAGTTCATGTACTTTATTTACTCCGATATCTCTCGATATCTCTTTTAAATTTTTCAGATTTACAATTATGAAATTAAAAACTTTCTGCTTCATCTAAAAATGTGTATTGTCAAACCATTCTAACAGAAAACTATTTCCTCAAATAATTATGCATACACAAAAACATTTTTTTTTCTTTGATTAAACCTAATTTTTTTTTTAACCGACTTCAAAAAAGAAGGAAGGTTCTCAATTCAAACCGTATGTTTTTTTTTTTTTATGTTTGTTAGCTCATAACTTCTGAACGGATACTCCGATTTTTATACTTTTTGTTTTGTTGAAAAGGTCTTGGTCTGAAATAGGTCCCATTGAAATATCTTTACGATCTAAAGAAAATACAGAGTGCCCAAAAAAATCAGTCCCATCTCTTTTAACTGCTAAACGGCTTTAGCTATAGTTATACAAATGGTATGTAAGTATAGCAAAGTGGCCATGCAGTACAAGGTTAAACCGCTTGCAGCGCCTCCTGGTGAAAAATAGAGGAGTTAGTGTTCCTATCTCGAAAACGGTTCTAGAAAAAAAAGTGAATTACAAAGTTGAAGAGTATCATCGATTTAGTACAAAAAGATTGTTTAGACATTCATGCTAGCGTTCCTATCTAGGAAACGGTTCAAGACAGGGGGGAAAAGTGAATTATAAAATTGCAGAGCATCATCGATTTAGTACGAAAAGATAGTTTAGACACTGATGCTAAAAATACAATGCTTCTTCGCAATTTCTTACACTATACACACTTGAGCTACATTGCACACGTTGTAGCGTAGCTGGTGAGACATACGCTATACGGTTCAAAATACGGTTACTTGATACTTTTTGTTTTGTTGTAAATATCTTGGTCTGAAGTACGTCCCATTGCAATATCTTTACAATCTAAAGAAAATAAAGCGCCATCTGGTGAAAAACAGTACAATTAGCGCTCCTATCCCAAAAACGTTTCAAAATGGGAGAAAAGTTAATTACGAAGTTATAGAGCATCATCTATTTACTACGTTTTTAGACAGTTTTTAGACATTATTGCTAAAAAATGGAACGCTTTAAACGTGCAGTTGTTTGTTCGCAATTTCCTACACTGTGCACACTTGAACTACGTTGCACACTTTGCAGCGTAGCGGATGACACGTATACTGTGTGGTTCAAAGTACTGTTACTGTAAGCGGTCACATCGATTAGCGCAAAGTCGTTTTCAACCAACTTCAGACAGGAGGGTGTTCTTAATTCGAGCTATGTGTTGTTGGTGGTGTTTGTAAGCTTATGACTTCGTAAGAGATGCTCTAATTAACAGTATGTTTAACCGTAAGTAACCATAAAAAGCGTATGTTTTTTTCTTTTTTTTTTTTTGGTTGGTAGCTCATAACTTCTGAACGAATGATCCGATTTTGACAATTTTTGCTTTATTGTAAAGGTCTTGGTCTGCAATCGGTCCCATTGTAATATCTTTACGATCAAAAGAAAATACAGGGTGCCCAAAAAAGTCAGTCCCGACTCTTTAACTGCTGAACAACTGCAGTTATAGTCAAAAAATGGTATGTAGGTACAGTAAAGTGGATATGTGCAACGCGATTCAACCGCCTACAGCGCCACCTGGCGGAAAACGTTGGAGTTAGCGTTCCTATCTCGAAAACGGTTCAAGACAGGGGAAAAAGTGAATTATAAAATTACAGAGCATCACGATTTAGTACAAAAAGATAGTTTAGACCTTAATGCTAAAAACAGAACGCTTAGAACGTGCATTTGTTTGTTCACAATTTCCTATTTTGTGCACACTTGAACGACATTTCATATGTTGTAGCGTAGCGTGTGATATTTATGCTATGTAAAATTCAAAGTATGGTTATTGTAAGCAGTCACATCGATTAACGCATAGACGTTTTAAACCGACTTCATAAAGGAAGAGGTTCTCAATACAAACCATGTTTATCGTTGTTGTTGTTGTTGAAATTTGTTAGCTTATAACTTCGTAAGATATGATTTAATTTTAATACTTTTTTTGTTGTCGTAATGGTCTTGGTCTGAAATAGGTTTCATTATGATTTCATTAAAATATAAACAAATTACAGGATACTTACAAAAGTCTGTTCTCACTCTAACTTCTGAACGCATGCAGCTACACTGGTAAAATCAGTATATAAATATCGATGTTAAAACTTCTGTCCGTCAGCTGCAATGCATATTTTGCTCTTTTTTTTTAACTATACGCTTCGCAATTTCCAGCGCAGTGGGTGACACGTATTCACTGTAAAGTTCAATGTACATGCCTAACATAATTTTTGGTTACGAATACAGTGTATCCGTTCTTTACATTTCTAAAGACATTTTAATTTAACGAATGTTCATTCAATAGATAGTTTTTTGCTCATATCCGATAAAGGTAAGAAAAGTGACACAACTAAAAAATGCAGCATTTGAGAAAAATCAACTTAAAAATAACTTGACTTGAATAAAACTGGCATAACTTTTTTTCGAGTGGATAACTTTGCAGATGGTGTAACTTTTTTGTTCACACTGGGTGCATTTCATGTATTTTTCAGAGACATAAACCATTGTTTGAGTTATGTCACTTTTCTTGAAAGTTGTGATTTGTGAAACTGCCGTCGAACGTCTTCTGATGTTCTGCTATATGAATAAGTTTTCACTGAAAAGAGAAAAATAAAATCTTTTTGTAAAAAAAAGAACCGACTCCAAAAAGCAACAACTATTTAAACAACTAAAAAAAAAAAAAAAAAAAAAAAAAAAAAAAAAAAAAAATGGTACGAAATGAAACTGTAAATTGCGCCTAAAAGTATAAAATAATTTCCTTCGCCAAACAACCTATAACACTACAATTAATCATAACTTTTGAAGTCGGCGCAAAATTAAATAAAAATTGATACCTTTATTCAATTAAAACTCAAATCCTATTCAAAATACACATCTTACATGATAGTTATCAAAGTTATACCAAATTTGCAAAAGGAAACTCTAACTTCGTAGAAACATAAATACCGCATTGTGAAGAATGTTCCCTGTTCTATGTAGATGCTACTAATGGATCAATTGTATACAGAGATAAAATAATAAAGGAAACATGAAAATGAATCATTCGAGACAACAGCATTTGTTGCTACTGATCTAAAAACAAACCTTTGAAAACTAATTAAATTTTATTTAATTTTGCGCCTACTTCAAAAGTTTTTATTAATTGTAGTGTTATAGGTTGTTTGGCGAAGGAAATTATTTTATACTTTTAGGCGCAATTTACAGTTTCATTTTGTACCATTTTTTTTTCTTTAGTTGTTTGAATAGTAGTTGCTTTTTGGAGTCGGTTCTATTGTTTTACAAAAAGATTTTATTATATATGAGGAAAAAAAAAATGCAGTATTATGAATCAAAATATAAAATTTTAAACTAACTTAACAGATAGCAATGTGAATAAAAATAAATTTATTCGTAGTTTGTGAATCACCCTTTTTGAAATATGGAATAAAAAAAAAAAAAAAAAAAATGCATAGGACAAGAAATAAATGCCCCCAAAACTGCTACCTTCTCCAGAATTTTCGATCTTATGTTCTTTCCCCTTTCGTTTACAAATGCATTTATTTCAAAAGTTGAAAATCAGGAAAAAAAAAAGAGCGAGAGGAAAAAAAATCTCTTGATCCTCCAAATGAGTGAGGGGTGGGCTGTATTGATGACAGATTTATTTCCCACTACCGACTGCTTCTTGATACAAAGGTGTCGAGTCAGTTATTTTCTTACCGCGGTACAAATACCGATTATAAAGACATTGCGATGCCAGATAGAAAAAATGCAAAATTGTATATTTGTGTGGAAATATTTTTTGTTTGTTTGCGAATGAGGTAGGAAAAAAAGTAGGACAGTGAAAGAAATTTGTGGCACATTTTCGATAGAGTCGCATTAGCCTGCATAGATTACCATTTGAAAGAAGCAACTTGGCGAAAAAATTAGTATTAGGAAAATATATTCGGGGATGTTTGGTTTGCTTGTTTTTTACAAAAACGGACAATCTGCATATTTAACGGAATACTGACTGGAGTTGAGAAACAGGCAGAGAGAGGCACTCTTCTATTTATCGAGTGTGCAGTCATTTGGGAGGCATAAATATTCAAAATATTTCTTTCACTTTCGAAATGGTTTTTGTTGGGGAGAAGAGAATATACATATATATATTTATCTATATGTATATGTATAAATATATAGAAAAAAAAAAAAAAAAAAAAAAAGGAAAGAGTTATCCTAATCTTTTATTCAAAAATAAACTTCAAAACTCGGGAAATTCGTGTGATATGAAGTTACATTTCAGAAAAAGATAAAAATATGAAATAAACATACAAAGTAAATTTTTGTTAGAAACTCATTTTGTTTCTGAATAATTTCACACGTGAATGTTGAAGAAAATCTTTTTTTGATAATTAGGGGAGGATGATCGTTGAAGGATATGTATCAAAAATAGAAAGAATGTTTCTCTTTTTTACATAGTAGTTTGCAAAATATTAAAAGAATCTTGCTGAATTGTTTACAAAATACAGAATTAAGTTGGAATTTTTCCCTTCTTATTATCATTCGATCTGAATAGTTTTAAATAAATTTTTGAAATCTTTATTAAAGAGTGATAAATACACGAAATATTCAAAAATGAATTTTTATTTATTTATTTATCATATTCCTTATTACGTTGCAATGAGGCATTTAAGGAAAATATTAATAGAATTTATTAACTAATTGGAATTGTTACATAGTGTAAATGAAGATGAATGCATAAAAGAATTTCGGTAATAAAATACGTCTTTTTCGGATGACCGTAGAATGTTTGCTTTCCTTCTGCTTTAAACCAATTTACATAAATACTGTTAGCTGTTACTTCTTTTTATATGCATAGGTAGAAATAATTTTTTTTCATTCGTTAAAATCTTTGACTTCTAGTTTTCTATGGATTTACACGTTTTAAGATGTCTTGAATACGATTTCATCGTTTTTAGAAACTGCCTGTCAGTCTTTATGTCTGTATGTATAAAAATTTTTGTGGAAACTGTATCCCACGAGTAAATGAATGAAATATAATAAAACGTAGTATATAATTAAACTTTGACCCAGACTGGCACTAATTGCATTTGAGGACCAATCTCTGAACAGGACTTCTCGTCTGTCGTCCAACTTTTTCATAGTTTTTAACATTTCACAGTGTTCAAAATTCGTATAAATGTACATAATTTGAGTTTTTTTTTCTTTTCAATGAAAAAGAAAAGTATATTTGTAATAGTACAATCAACCAGTTTTTTTTTTTTTTTTTAAATTATTATTATTATTATTGTTATTATGTGGCATCGCTTTACCTATGGGGAAACGCCCCACGGTGAAAATTTCTAATATGTGTATCGTTAAAAAAGCTCGTCAATACTTTAAAAATTAATGGTTCAGTCATAGATATTTGATAATTTGAAAATAAAATTATAGATTTCTTTTTACTTTTGACCCCCCAAACCCCCGAAGAAATGCATTTGTTAAAATATCTCCTGCATGCCATACGATTGATTTTCTTTGAACGTTTAGTGTTACACTAGCAGAATCATAAGTGATGTTTTAAAAACTCTTACTACCATTTTACAATTATTAGTTCTTGAATATTGTCTGCGATGACTACATGGACATGACATCAATTTTGTGATACTCGGATTCCTCCCGCCTCAAAACGTGTAAAAACGTCAAAAATCCAAGGTCAAACATTTTCATAAATACCTCAATTCTTCATAACTATAATATGATGGGGATCTAATAAGAACGAGTTCAAGAAGAATAACTTGTATTAACCTGAAACAGTTTTCGGGTGTGTTTTAAAATTTATGGTTTTTTCTTAGAAAGGTTTTATTCTTTATCATTGAACATTGGTTTTTTGGTGCAGTTACTGCTGCAGAATTTTTAAATTTGCAATTACAGTAGAACCACGTTAACGTGAACACTGTTAACGTGAATTACTTTTAACATGAACTGTTTCCACAATTCCCGTCAAAATGAAGATTAATTTAGTTACATGAAAATTAGTTACTAATAGCATGAACTACTGATAACATGAACATATTTTTTATTCCCTAGAGATTCACGTTAACGAGGTTTGACTGTAATAATATGTATAAAGAATATGTATATATGGATTGGCTGAGTTAAATTTTACAAGAGCAAAATATGTAAGAAGTAAAATGTGTAATTTGTTTATTAAAAAAAAAAAAAAAAAAAAAAAAAAAAATCTTTTCTACGAATACAGGCGCAGTCTTACGAAAGAAATTCTATTTAGTTCAATGAATTAAAAAGTAAAAATTGAAAACTTCCAATTTTCATATAAACGAATTGTGTACGATATTTGTCGAGATATTTTAGTTAATATAATGGTAGCATGTTATGTCAGAGATTTCAAGTTCGAATCATAATTTGGTGTACTTCTGCTCTTATGAAAATATGTTCAGCCAATCCATTTAAAACTTGTAATAATACAAATAGCCTAAGTTACTATCATAATTATGCATAAATCAATTATTTATTTATTTTTTAATATTATACTTAAACAATATCTAATTTCAATTTTAGCCTTTTATTATTATTATTATTATACTAATTCTGTATTCCGAAAAAAAGAAATCTAAGATAAAGAACAATTTATTTAACTACAAGTAGAAAAGTTATCTTGTTGAACCCTCATTAAAATTTTTATTCTATAAGGTAGTTAATGAGCTTAATGGCATCATATTTTACTTATGGTAAAAGTCATACTGCTCAAAAATATGCATATTTTTTTAATATGACTTATTAAGATATTCTCAACACAACGACAGTAATTTTATATATATTAGTTGAATTTTAAAAATCTCTGGCTAACAGTCACACACAAAATCTTTTTTCTAAAGTACTAACATATGAAAATAAGACAAAGAAGAGATAATTATGAACAAGAAAAAAGTCTTTCAACATTGAATCATATATTCAAGTTTTTGTTAAGGAATTTCACTAAATGACTGTTAATAATGTCTTTTAACCCCCCCCCCCCTTTCTTTGTTTCTTTTTTCATCAATACATTTTCTATATAAAGAAAAAAAATATATTCATTTTCTTAAAATAATAATAATAACAGTAATAATAATAATTTTATAGAAATGTTAGCATGTTTATGCTGAAACACACATTTACATCCATATTTTATTTTTAAATACAAATTACTGTAAGTTTTAATTTCACTTTTGCACAAAATTAGTTGTCCATTAATGATCATGTTAGATAACACCTTAAAAATAAGTTACGAAGAAACTAAATCATTTTATGCTCTATATTTCCCGAAGATGATACGATAATACAAATAACAAATCCAGGTTTATCACTTAAAATTTTTTTCACGAGAGGGCGAAAACCACTTTTAATGCCAGCCAAACTCCTTTAATCTATTTAGAGCAATGATTTGATTATGTTTTGCATTATTAATATAACTAAAAACGCAAAGTGGTTATTTTTAAGTTTTATTTACTTATTTCTTGAAATTGTGCACGAAAAGTGAATTTTTAGTTAAAAGCAGACACATGACTATGCACACAAAGGATGATGCACAAAAAAAAAAGGAAATTAAAGATATTTTTGTAATATAAACATGCTTTTTTAAATTTTTTTATTTCTTAAATTATAAATGAATTGTGTCCAAACAAGTTTAAAATATTAAAGAAATACAGGTATGATTTATTTATTTGGGAATGGCATAGATGTATTAAGCGAGAGTAAATCGAATAATTTAATTATGTCTGAAAAAGTATTTTTATTAAAATTTGCATTGATTTCCACTATGGAAAAATCCTCAGCGGAAAAAATCAATAGGTAATTGATGTTATATAACATATAACATCATAACATATAACATGGATAAAACATATTTGTAAAAACTATAATTGTATTGCATGTTGTGCTTCACTCTAAAATTTCCAAAGGAATTCCGAATGAAAAAAAAAAAAAAAAACAAGAACGGAAAATAATTCGGTTTGCATAGGTTATTAACATTGTACGTACTCTTTGCTACGTTTAACTTCCAATGTACTTTGTCTATTTTATCACAGAATAGACAGACAGACGAACAGAAAAACAGACAAGTAGACTATTGAATTCATAATCACGAATAAACAATATTCGAAAGTGTTAAAGACGTGTCGATAAAATTGAAAATGTAATTCCAGCAATTTCTGGTTCCAGCCATTTAAGTACACTGTAAAATAATGATATATTAACCTATTATTTTACTCTCAGTTTACCATTTATTAAGAAAACTGTAGAAAAACCGTTAATTTGCAAAGATTTCCTTAGATCATGCCTGAAAAAAACTATCGTACAGGCATTTAACTGAAGTGGGGTCAATTAAATATAAATTTACTTGTAGTTTAACTGTTTGGCAACGCCGACATTTTAGATTTCTTTTAAGACAGATTGGTTTCAGCATTCTTGTAAAAGAGAAATTAATTGAGTGCAGTCTTTGTATCCTAAATGGAAGGATTCAAGAACTGTATTTGTAAGGAAAGTAATAATATTTTTACATTTTGTGTTATATTTAGTATATAATTTTGATTTATTTAATTTATTTTACGGTCTCTCAGTTAGAAAATGAAAATGCAGTTATATAACCGCTATCTAAAAATAAAGTTTTTACAGTGTATTTAAATATTTTTATTTAGCCCTGTAAACCTTAATACTAATCATACTGTATTCTATAAAAAAATACTGTATTCTATTATTTCATCAAGCTTCCAATAATATCCCTTAATTTAACTGAATATTTTTGTGTGGCCCTGTAAATCTTAATGCTAATCATACTGTATTATTTAGAAAGCATTTTTTTGTGCACATGAATAATCAATTTCAATTTCATTATGAAATGTGAAAAATAGAATTATTAAAATGTAATTTTGAGAAATACCTCTCATAAACAGCAATGTTTTGGAGTTCTTTCGGATATTCCTGTACACAAAAAAAAATGTTAATATTTACTCAATTTTCAATAGGGAACATACCATAGCTAACTGGGATATCAATTTCAAGGAATTCCACAAATATTTACGATAGTTAGAGCGCAGGCAACAAACAGATGGACATACACACAAACTGAAGTAAAAAAGACTTTTAATCTTTGTTGGAAAGCGTTAAAATATATTTTTTAAATAGATAAAAATTAAGTGTTAAAAATTAATTTTATATAAATATATAAGTATTTACATTCATTTGACTCCTAAACTATGAAAAAAAATGAATTAAAAGTTTGGTACCAGCAGTTAAAATTTATTTTAAAATCGAAATATGGGGCCAAATTTAGGTTGTGATTTAGTGGGTTCTACGTCGAGCTAGAGCTAACTAGTGAGCAATAGATGACGATCTGAGATTAATAGGATGGCTTGGACACATGCCATCACAATTTTAATCATCTTCAGAGAAGATGGTTTTCCTGCTTCGGTAACTCCCAAAGGTATTAAGTTGCAGAACTTGGAGGATATTGCAGTCACACAGATTTTACGTGCATTAGCCACCATTAATGTCCACGATGATCTTTGGCTTGCAGGAGTATCGAACCTGCAATCGTCAGTGGGCTTGAACTGGACTCGGTGTGACGTCATGAAACCCTTTACTCATGAGCACAGTAGGGAAAACTGCAATATAAACGTGCATATGCTTGTATTCTATGGAGACTATTTGTATTCTGCAGAGAAATTTTTGTATCTCTTAGGGAAATTCATTGGGAAATGCAGAGTGAGAAAATAGCTGTTTTGGAAAGCAATAGATGAAATAGCTTCTAACACAAAATAAATCGTTAGAGTACATTCTTCGATTATGAGCTCAATGCTCTAAAAATCAGGTTATCCGCCAAACTTAGATATTAATATTTAAGTTTTTAACTCTGCTTCAATTTGGAGTTTGTCGTTAAGCATAATTTAGTTTTACAAAATTATAATATTAAAAATATACAGTTCGCTGGTACTATTTTGTGCCAGTTCATGTCACTTTAATGATACAGAAATAGTGCTCTTCAGACTTTTATTTATTTTAGATGTGTAACACGGATAAAAGTTACGAAATCTATCCCCTGTAATATAAATATTATTTGTATCTAATTTTGTTGCGTTTTGCAAAAGAGACTTTTTTTTTTTCATTCCTTAAGTCGAGCTCTGAATTTAACCAATTCTTTTCTAGGCAACTGAAGTATAATTTTATTTTTAACTTTCATTTAAAGAATTGATTATATAGTTTATCATAACACATTCCACATTTATTTATATTTTTATGCAGAGACATTTAAAACAAATCTGCGTGAAAGAAAACACAAAACTCTAGAGATAATGACTTATTCCCAAAGCTCAACAAGAACAAAGGTAAAAGGATAGAAAAAAAAGAACATTTCTGATATACCTCCCTCTAGAGAAATTAAGGAGGTATAAAGGGAGAGCTGACATCTATACCTCTAGACTGATTTCCTCTTCCACCCTCCAAAGGTGTGACGCAACCTTAACGAAATGAGTAAGGGAGAAGAGGGGGATCAATGACATGTTTTCGTCGTTAAGAGACCAGATTCTATCATCGCTTCATATTATGTTCTCATATCTTTTTTGAGCGATTCGATAGAAACTTGACTACCATTAGCATAGGTTTTTTTTTCCCTTTAAATAATTTTCGTCTACAGTTGTCAAATATATTTTTTTTCTTTTCGCAACAATTTCTTTCGTCACGACTTTGGAGTATCTTCTTTAGCAGTAGTCAATTGAATGTGATTCAATATAAATAAATAAATAGCTATATGCTCTTTATTTATTTTGAGTTACACTACCAGATAAAACATGAATGTTCTGAGAAAGGAAGAAAATGGAATTTCTCCATGAAAGATGATGTTAATGCATTACTGGATATTGTTTATTCAATTTTTTCTTTTGTGGTGTTATTTTCTTCATGATTCAATAATGCAGGCGAGATACGTTTTCATATTCCTTTTAGATGTTTTCGATATAATAATATTATTAATATTATTATTATTTATTTTGAATTCAATTTAAAAGGATATTTCACACGTTTTTAATTTTTTAAATTTTCAGAACACTGTAATGTTAAAAGAATTATTTTTTATAACTTTTTATTGTCTAGGTAAAATATTCTTAAGAAATAAAATAAAATAAAATGAATGAAATAAAATAAAATGAATAAAATAAGTGTAATTAGTACATAGGTGAATAAATAAATGGAATTTACGGGCTAGTTCTTTCGAATAATACCTTTCAAATATTAAAACCCGAGTTACTATTCATGTTTATTTATTTGAGAATATATAATACACAATTTATATGTGAATTGTGCTCTACTAATTGCTTAATCACTATAGTATTTATAATATACATATTTTGAGCGATTTATGAATACAAGAGAAGTGACAAAGTTACTAAATCATTGCTAACAAAATTGTCAATTATTTTCTTTTAATCAGTTATTATATCATGTGAGAATAATTTTACTAATATATATATATATATATATATATATATATATATATATATATTAGGTCGTTGCAAAACTTCGTGCGGACGCGGATCATTTTATTGCCTCCAAAGACGAGAGCTTCTACTGCCATGGTATACATTTGTTACCCGAAAAATTGGCAAAGGCTGTAGAAAGTAATGGAGAGTATTTTGATTAAAAATTGTCATTTGATTTGATGTATTTTTATGAAATGAAGCAATAAAAAACCGCACGAACTTTTGCAACGGCCTAATATATATATATATATATATATGTATATATATATCATAAAAAAAAATAGTCAAATCTAAAGAGAATTTTTAGCATATAATCAGTAAATCCTGAATGAGAAATTGTCTCCCTAAATCAAATTTTGTTATATATTATACGTATGCTACAAACATTTAATAATTTCAATCTCTTCCTTCGAGTTATGCTTGAAATAAGTGAAAGTTATTATCCATGTTTTTGTTTTTCTTCACCTAAAATAAGAATATCATCTACTTACGCAATGATTCTTCCTAAATTTCCAAGTACATTAATATTAGCTTTCTGTAATTCTTCTTACAAACTTATTAACTTAGACAACACAGTTGAATATTACAATTTCACACATATTTTACTCATAGATTTGAGACAATACGATGACTTTTATCTCAAATTGTCCATATTACATAAATTTAACCCATAACAATTCACAGTAATTTAGACGCATATGAAGACTTGAACAAACATCCATGGTTTATCTAGGATTAGAACCCACAAACTTCAGTTGTCTGTCTGTCTATCCACGTTTTCATTTCATAAATAACTTTCTTAATTAAATAAACATCAATTAACCACAGTTTACCGTCATATTATAAATACTAAATACCTTTCAACATTGTTTGAAAAGTGCTGAAAGCGAATAACATAGCTAAAAATGCACTTTGTGTAGCCCTGTATGAATAATTAATCTTAATCACACCATTTTCTATAGGAAATATGCTTTATTTTATTTCAAAATGTATGTTGACTTTGTATGTTTAGCGCAGTATTGTAAGAGAAATACCTATCTTAGGCAGGTTTATTTTATATCTGAATTATTTTGTGATTAGGATCCGAAATACTTTGTGAATGAATTATTCTTATACACAAACGGGTGTTGTTACAAGTAAGATTTTTAATCGAAAGCATTCTACAGTAAGCGGAAAATATGAGTAGCATTTATCAGTTCTATAGAATTCTGAAAATATTAATATAAATGAAAACGCAGGCAGATAGACAGAAAAACTGAAGCAATAAATAGTACTAAATTTTGATATGATTATTAAATTTTGTTAGAAAAATATTCCGAACCATTCTTAAGCAATTAAAGATAAATTACATCAATAAGTAAAATTATATTTCTTAATTTAAAGTATGCATTAAAAAATTAATATGCACGGTGTTTCGAAAATCTTTGTAAAAAATTTAAAAGGTTGACAGAACACATTTAAACCAGATATTTTCGTCATACAAAACATAGTCGTAACGCAATTAGTGAACCACTGGATGGTGCTTCAGATTGAATGTGTGCTGTTTTCGGAATGATCTCCAATCATCTGCAGAAAATTCTTTTCTACTTGAAGCGGGCGTATAATTTGAGTACGTCCTGTATCGTGCACGCCTCTGACAATGAAGTTCACACAGAGATGCCAATGTAATCAATGAAAAGCTTTATAATCTGGCACACGACATGATGGTGATTCTTGGTAAAATATTTGAGCTTTCAGAACTTTACTGTCTGCAGCACTATGTATAAAATACATGTCTGTCTTGTCCAGATTTATAAAATCACCCATTCCTTCATCAACTCCCGATATGAATGGCAATAACCAAGGGGAAAAAAACTGCATTTTTCTTTAGTTGGTTCCAAAATCTTATACTTCCTTCCGCTTTTCATACAAAATTCTATCAACTAGGATAAATATAATTAAAAGATGTTGCCATAAGTACATAAAAGTCGTTTGTAACAAATTTCGTTGGAAACAAAACAATCGTTTGCAAACAAAGAATTATTTTAGATTAATTTCCAACAGAATAGTAATGTGAGCCTGAGGTTCCTTCGCTAGTTTATGTTTTGGCACACCCACCATTGCTTTCAAACTGAAGAGCCATCTAAAGGTTCACATTTGTATTGCGACCATCATTTGTATGGCAGAAGTAGCTCGTTTAGATGTATTCTATAACACATGTATATATATATATATAATTTTATATCAAATACTAATTTTTCTACCTTATATAACTACTATGTTAATAATTAACCTTTCATGGTATTCATGTTAAGTTACATGTATATATACATATTAATTATTCTCTTCATTTTAACTTTTTTATTTATTACCATACGGTCTTGCAGAGTTTTTGGGGAAAGTTAAACGCCCAGAAAACTTGTTTAACCTGCTCCACACATATATGAAACCATAGTGGCCTCTGCTCCTTTTTATTCTTCTAGTTATTACTGCTATTTTCTCTGTTATTTATTGATCACAATTTCTATATGATCTCATCCACCAATATATTAAAAGCAATTCACATTTACTTTTTAAATACCTTTTGCCCCGTATGAGTCTTTATTTCCATATGCGTTTCTTGATCTTTTCATTTCATTAACTCTCATCTATCTTCTTCGTGTTTGATAATTGTAATGATGGATTATTACAATTCGCGATTATTCTGATAATTTTTACACTTTTGTTGTATACATGACCATCGTGCCTATTTAACTACAGTGACTTATCAAGGAACGCGATCGTTAAATAAATTTCTAATGGTTTGTCAGGGGCAATAAAACTAGCAATTCATTACTTCTTATTAATAATTCATAAATTTATAACTACTAAATTTTTATCGTGCATACATTTCATGAAACGTTTCATCCTTTAAATAATTTACTTAAAATTTGTAATAAAAGAAGATTTTATTCTAAATTTATATCATTTAATTACAATAATAAGTTTTAATTACTTTTAGCTAGCATACAAACAATATTACAGTGCATTGTTATATATTTCATTTTATCTATAAAAATTAACTGTCCATTTTCGAAAAAATAAATAAAATAAATAAAAACAAGCTATAAAAGTATTTTAAACCTTTTTGCAAGTTTCTTCTAAGAGAAAGGGATTGTAGAGTAAGTCTAAGATGTTTATGAAGTGGCTATAACTCCGTAGAGATTCGAGTTCACGTCCCTTCAGACGTATCTGTGGCCGGACGACATCTGCTATCCATTGGGAAATTACCCGGATGTGCGATGGACATCAAAGTCTAGGCATAGGTACCTTGGGAGCTGCCAAACCGTCGCAAAGCTTACCAGAAAATATGTTCTCAAAATGTTTGCAAAAATAATGGAACAATGGATATTTTTTCGCCACATAAAAAAAGAAGAAAAATCATGATTGGTGGTATTTATTCTGTCTTTGAGTACTAAGTTACACGTCATCTAGTAAATGTGCATTCATAAGAACACCAAGATTTGGTTGCTTCGTCTGTTTATTTATTTATTTATTTTACATTAAACACCAGAATTGTGAATTTTTGAAATATAATAATGTATTTCTTATGTATATATGTACAGTCAGTAACAAAAGTCTTCGAACACTAGCAAAAATTCCTATATAAAAAAAGTACACTTAATACAGTTTTGTTTAATAAATCCTTGCCGAATCCTGTTCTTAGTCAGTCTAAAAACGAAATTTGGCAAGGATTTATTTAACAAAACTGTTTTAAGTGTTTTTTTTTATATAGGAATTTTTGCCAGTGTTCGAAGACTTTTGTTACCGACTTTATATTAGTATGTTGTGGTGCCACAAGTCTTTCTTCTATATTTTCCTATAGCCATTCATACACTACAAATTATTTATTAAAATTACTTTCTGTGATGCAGATACTTTTCATCTCAGAGAAGCATAACACTAAATGTTAAAAGAAAATCAATTTTGTGTGGACATCTGAGAATTTTTTTTTTTTTTTTTCTTGTTAAAAGTGAGCAAAAATCAGTTCAATCATTCATCTCAAAGGTACTGAGTTCTTTTGAATTATACACATATTGATAATTTAGACAGGCATGTTATACAAGTAACACCAAGGGGGCATTTTACCTTGGAGGGTAAGTACTTCCTTCCCCTAGGGATTATTGGCCCCCCAGATGTAAGGGATGCGATGTCCCTACAGTCGGCACCAAAAGTATCCGATCACTAGTAAAAATTCCTACATAAAAAAGTACGCTTAATACTGTTTTGTTAAATAAATCTTTGTCGAATCATGCTTTTAGACTGACTAAGAACACGATTCGATAAGGATTTATTTAACAAAACAGTATTAAGTGTACCTTTTTATATAGGAATTTTTGCTAGTGCTCCGTTAATTTTGCTGCCGACTGCACACATATTTTTCCTGTTTGACATTTACTTTTACACACACACACACACACACACACACACACACGTATATATACATATATATACAGATAACTTTGTTTTAAATTATTACAGATCTGTCGTTCAATTATTCATCTCAAAGGTACTGAGTTCTCTTGAAATATACCCATATTGAAAATTTACACAGGTATGTTACACAAGTACATTAAAGTAAGTAACACCAAGGTGACACCTTCCCGTGGAGGGTGAGTACTTCCTTCACCTGGGGATTATTTGCCCTCCAGTTGTAGGGTGTGTGCTGCCCCTACATATACAAAATTTTTTCCTCGTTGACAATTGCTTTCACACACACACACATATATATTAATTCCATATTAAAAAATTAAAAATACTTTTCATTATGTATATTTTACAAAATTTTATCCCAGACTGCGTTAATAAAAATTATGGAAAAAAAAATGTTATGGCAAAGTCGCCTATCGAGGGATTGATCCAATATATATTTAGCACTAGTTAAGGCCAAAGTCTAACTAAGTATCAAGTTTGGCTATATTTTGTTCATTGGTTCATGAGATACAGCACAAAAAATCTGTGATACACACTCACAGACAGACAATTCCTAAAAAATAATCAAGTCGTGTTCAAGACATTCGAGGAAATCCACTGAAATTTTTTATGAATCCAATACTTTCTTTTTATGTATATAGAAAAAATTGATAAATCTATTGGAAACTCGAGGTTGAAAGTTTTCATGAATGCAATATTTTCTACTTATGTGTAAAAGAGACAGTAAAAATAGTTTATACACAACAAATCTTAAAAATCCTGAAACATATATTTTTTAAATTTGAAAAATTAAAAAAAAAAGTTTTATTTAATTCAGGTCTTTGGAATCAAAACATTGTTGATATGTCACGAAGAGTTTGTTTACTTTAATTTATTAACATGAAGGGACATTTAATAGATGAAAATGTGTCTGTCACAAATTCAGAGCGCTGGACGGGTTTCATGACTTTCACATTGTGATGCAAAGACGTTAGAATCACATCAAATCTAAATGTTCCCTTTCACGAACATTTGTTTCAAATGGTCTATGAGTCACAAAACTCTTTGCAGTTAAAATTTTTTGTGCGATATAAAAGCAACATTACTGTATCTCAATTCACTGCAGCCTATTTCGTGGCAACTGGAAGAAGAATTTCGGCTACCAAGGTTTTAATCATCGCAATGAAGCCTTCTATGCGAGGAGACTAATGCGAATTGTAAATTCCAGTACGTTGTGTTCTATAAAGATCAATGCAATGTTTTCTATATACCAATTAAATTGGGAAACAGAATATATAGATTGGACTGGAAATGAATGATAGTCTATGCTCTTACATATGGGTCTAGGTTTATTTTAAAAAGCAATTATCATCTGGTTTTGGTCTGAAGAAACAAGAAACTAGTCATGAATGTGTGGTTATTTTATCAAAGTACATGTATTGTAAATGCTACATTGATTAAAGAAAAAAAAAAAAGAGTTTATTTACAGCAGAAGTGGAATCCCGGTGTTAGATGTAATCTCTTTAGTGACGAAATAGATTGGCATGTATTCAGTGGAGGAATTGTAAACTATCCAAAATATTGCGATGAAATATTTGATTAACATGTTTAGAACACTCGTTTCTGTTACTGGTAACAATTTTTTCCAGTGAAGAAAAGTGCTCGGCAACATCGATCTATGCCTGTGTACACATACCTACTTGATTAAGGCATAATCAGAATAGATTTGTCGTCTCTTTGAATTTGTTTAATCCGATACAACGGCTTTGGAGTTGTATCTTATCAGAGTTAGTTCAACATAAAATACTCCAAACAGGAGCTTGTATGAGCTCAACCAAGGTCTGCATCGACCACGGTCTTCTATACAAGTTCATGTGTCTGACAATTTATTCTTATCTAGAGAACACAGCTGTCGATCATTCATTAGGAATTATATATCCCTAATTGAATTACATATATTTGTAAAATTATTAAAATTATAAATTTTGAAAAAGAAAAAAATAATTAAATATTATTTATTTTTTAAATAACTTAATGATTCGTTAAATGTAGTATTCAATAAAAAATGTGGAAAGATTTTTATGATTTAATTTTCTTGAATTTATCTACATTGTTTCTGAAAAATTTCATTTTTTTCCCCTTTAAATTTGGGATGCTAGTGCATAAATATTTTTTTGAGTTTCTAGAGAAAAAAGAAGTGCTTTCTATGTTTAATACATCATTTAAAAATTATTTGGGATTATTATTATTATTATTATTATTATCATTATTATTATTATTATTTTTTTTTTTATAATGGAATTGTTTCTTTTAACAGTCGATTTAATCTATAATTCATTGAAACTAAATCACAAATTTTCTGTCAATGAACAAAGGTAACTTTAAAGGGAATCTATACAACTCTCGATTTTCAAAAAGATTCTGATAACAAAAATTACATCCAACTTTTAAATTTTGTAATAGTCGTTGATTTTAGAAAATATCAAAATCGAATTTTTTCATGTCTACAATATTTTTATGCATTCGGAAAGCAACGAATAGCATGCGATTTTCGTAATCGGGATATTCTGGGAAAATTGTTAAATATGCCAGTTATGCATCATTCTTAAAAAATTTTGTTAAAGTTATTAGCCAGTTTTGCAGCAATGCATCAAATTTAGTTGCTGGCCGTAAGAATATAACTTGAAAATGAAAATTGCGCCCCGCTATATTAGTTTAAAGCAAGCATCATTCTAAAGAATTTTATTCAAATTAATACTCAGTTTTGCAACAAATTTAGCTGCTGATCGTAAGAATATTAGCCTCGCCATATTAGTTTGAAGCAAAATATATAAATACTAGCAAACCCGTGCGAAATATTTTTCTTTTCTTATTTACCTTTAAAATTTGAATCTCATAAATGTTACACCAATTTCACCACCTAATTAAAATTTTAATTTACCAGAAGCCAAATTATTAATAAAACCAAATTAATATTGTACAATAGTGAAACCAAAATCATTCAAAGAAAGGTTTCCAAATAAAATCCATGGTTCATGACCCAATCTCCATACTTCCACAGGCAGTACAATTGTAATATAGGACTTCCACGATGCCTTTTAAATTTTTGTCGTCATGTTGGCGATGACTTTTTATTAATTTTGCTATATATATATATATATATTAATAAATAAATAAAATAAAATAAAATAAAATAATTCCTATTTTGATTATATTTTTTATGATTGTATTTTTTAGCCAATTTATGACACAAAAGTTCATATTCTGTATATATCTTTAAAATATTGCTTAGGTTTAAAATGACGCTTGCAAAGATTCTGAAGAAACAACTGCTAAAAATACATTTTTTTTCGTAAAATAATCTCATCAGGCAAAGGTCGTCATTTTTCTTATTAGTCCATTGAGCTAAGTCCGCGTGTTTAAATATTGTTCATGTATAAATATTATTTTTTTATCATCGCGTATCGTATCGTTTCGATAAAAAATAATTGAAACTGGTCACGTTAGAGAAATAATATTTAGATACTTGGAAAAAAAAAAAAAAAAAAAAAAAAAAAACGGTTAAATAAAGATGTTTTCTTACAATGTAATTTCAAAAAAATTATGGACAGTACATTGCGATAATGCTAGAGATTATTTCGAAAAATAACTGTAACCAGTGATTAATTACCTAAAATTATCTTTCATTTAATTGAAAATGTAGACAGTATTTTGTAATAATCATATAAATTGCTTCAAAAATTCGTGGTAATAAATTATTGATTACTTCAAAGTTTTCATTACATAATTTTTTTTTTTTTTTTGTATGTCAAAATATTTTGAAATAGTATATATATATATATATATATATATTTTTTTTTTTTTTTTTTTTCAAGTACTACAGGAAATTAATTTACCTTAAAGGAAATATATACATATATTGGGTCTTTGAAAAAGTAATTCATTTTGGATTCCTAACCTTAAGGTATTCTTTAACATAACTTTAAGGTAAATTTTATCGTAACCTTTTGATGTTTAAGTAAGTGATAAAAGGTTTTTTTTCAGATCCCTAGCTAGTAGGAATAACAATGAAACTAAAAAACATATGTTAGTTATTTCTGCTGTATGAATTTCATAGTAGAATTAATGGGATTACAGCAACCCTGAACACAAATAGTTTGTATACAGTTGGTAACAAAAGTCTCCAAACACTAGCAAAAATTCCTATGTAAAAATGTACACTTAATACAGTTTTGTTAAATAAATCCTTGTCGAATCCTGTTCTTAGTCAGTCTAAAAACAGGATTAGACAAGGATTTATTTAACAAAACTGTATTAAGTGTACATTTTTTATATAAGAATTTTTTCTAGTGTTCGGAGACTTTTGTTACCGACTGTATATATTCTTTACGTATTTGAAATATCCAGCGATGATTTTACAAATTCAGAACTGATGTATTTGAACTATTTCATGTCCATCCTTTTATAGAGCTATACAATGACATATTGCAGTAAGCTATCGAGGCATAACCCCGTCTAAACATTGAAGAATTGCCATATAAACTCTGTAAACTAATATGTACTTTGTACAAACATCTCCAACAGATGAAACATTCATCGGTGAAGGAAGTGTGTTTGGCCCCCTTCAGAAACGTATCTGTTTATGCAGCAAGTCAATCAAGTCAATATGTATATTATATAATAAGGAATAAATACAAATGATCTGTTAAATAATGTGTGGTGAAAATAGGACGTTGAGGCTCCTAATGTGCAGATGCACTAGTTTATTTTATTTATTTATTTATTTATTTATTTGGTATAGAGAAAAAAGTTTTTATTTGTGTTTCTTGTATTAAGTTTGTTGTTTTTAGAAAACAATTTTAATTTAAAATTTTAAGTGCTCTGAATGTAGAAAGTTACTTGAATAATTATTTCAATCAGTTCTTTTGAAAAGAAATGAAAAATCGAAAAGGAAAAAAAAAATGTGCTATGGTAATTAATGTATTTAAGCAGAGATGCAATTTTAATGTTTGTAGCAAAAATCATATATCAATAAATATAGTACAAGCTAATATATAATCAATATAAATATTTTAATAGTGAGACATAACAGCACAACCTGGTTAAATATATTTATTGAAAAAGAAATGATCATTAATATACATAAAAATTTATTAAATGAAATTTCGTATGTTAGGTTATTCAGCTAAAACATTCACAAATTCTGCCAATATCAAATTCATTATATTGACAGTGGACCTGTCGCTAAATAAATAAACAAACAAAAATAAATAAATAGATAAATGAACAGCGTCTTTTGACGTTCAAGAAGTTGCTTATTTTTTGTGTGTTTATTAATCAAATGCATTGAAAGACTGACTGGTGGTCAAATCGGGCTTCACAAAATACATAAATAATAGCAAAAATTGGAAGTCGTAAGGAATTATTTTTATTATTATTATTTTTTACTGCACATGCAAAGAAAAAATATAAATAGATTTACATGTGAAAATAAGTATAAATAAAATATTTAAATAAGGATAAAATAAACGTAACATAAAAAAATAATGCATATTAATATATATATATTATTTACCAGAAAATTAAGTTTTTAATTAATCGTCTTTAATCTCTCCAAGCAGTTGGTCATTTGAAAGATTGTCACGATATCAGCAACTTTCCACATGCAGTAAAAATTTCATTATTTCATATTCTGCAGAGAAATAAAATTTAATTATAATTCACGTCTTTCCCCACTTCACACTGTAGAATTGCTATATATTACAGGCAGCTACTTGAAATAAATGTGACACTATTATCCATATACATGTAGTAGAGATTTTGTTAATCCATATTTTGTAGAAAATAAAGTCCTTTTGTTTCTTTCACAAATACCTCTCTTGGGCTTCTTTCTATATTTTTGTTCTACCCGCTCTTCTATTATGGGTATATTTCTTCATTTCTGAAACTGATCTTTGATGTCCCCTTTGGGAGATTGCCGGCTTCAGCCAGAAAACAGTCCAGTCGAACTACATATCTTAAGATTGTAGATTTTAGTGAGGAAAAGTATTGTTTGGTGTCCTTTTACAGCTTTTCATTTCGAAATATCTTATGAGATTCGCGAACTGAAAAATAAATTATATATTTTTTATTTTGTTAAATATAAAATAGTCGTAATTAAATGAAAGCTGTTAAGAATATAATTGTTTGAACTCATTGGGACAAACAATAAAGATTTGATATAAATACAATATAAATTTAATACATTTGTTTTAAATACAATACAGGGTAATTTCAATTTCAATAGTAAAAACATTTGGATTTTTTTTCCAATTAGGAACAAAGATTAATTTACATTTGAACTGTAGAATAAACGTAAAATCTTTAAAAATAAAAAGATTTGTTTTATTGACACTTTGCACATTACTTAACATCAAATATTTGTTTGAATATTTACACTTCGATTTTTAACATTTAAAGGATGTTTAAATATATTTAAACGGTTTCTTAGCATAAGCAAGTTAGTATTTGGGATATAAAATTTTGTTTCTTACATATTCCATAATCACATTTAATATAATAGCTTTGTACAGAGGGTGATCACACAATTTTGTAACGATTTTGCAACGATATATATATATATATATATATATAAACAAATATAAGAATTTTATTTTCTAGTATGTCTTTTTGTTGAACTATTGATTTCTAAGATTGCAAGGTATTTCTTAAAACATCATATTTGGTTTTGTTCCACTACTACTCCACAATCTTCCAGCGTCCATCCAGTGCTTTGGGATGCTGTTTATAGAGTGTTTGTTTTAAAAGGGCTAATGCACAGTAATCAATGGATGACATGCCAGGGGACTTAGATGGAATGTATTCAAAAAGGATAGCTTCAGTTCCGGTTTCATTCTTCATTTTTCCAAAAAATAAAGAAATAGATTTAGAGGTAAGACTGTAGCCTTATCCTAATAGAAATTAACACAGTGAAGATTGTTTTGTAAAGGGATGCAATTTCTTTTTTAAAGATAAGCGTTGAAACATATTTCTGATAGTAATCCGAGTAAAGTTTGATATTTTTTACTACTTTTCTTATTTTAAGTTTCCTATAAATTTTATACTTGCTTTCTCAGAACCAACTGATTTTAGTCTTTTTCTTTTCTTTCTCGGTAGTAAATCGATCTTTGTCTATTGCGATCAGATAAATATATCCAGGTCTCATTAACTGTAACTATATCTTTCCGGTTTTCACCTGCCAAATAATTTTCATATAATAATCTGCATATAGTTTTACGCTGAAAAACATGTTTCGGCGTTAGGTAACATGTTTCAAAAGATTACATTAGATTTTTAACATTAGGTTTTTATGCTTTGATTACTTTAAATCAGATTTTTTAATTTTATTCACAGTTCCTACAGGGATATTTAACGATTATGTGATAGTTCGTTGGGGATTGGATTTTCTTTGAAAACAGACGATGCGACATTTGATATATTTTTTGCCGTTATCTGAGTGAAATGCAAACTTTGACTTTTTCTTTTTTTTTTTTTTAATCATTTATGTCACTTATTTTACGTGTAGAAGCATTAAAACCATTCTTTTTACTTTTTTTTTTTTTTAATAATCAAATAAAAGTACTTCTTATCTCTAAGCGTGAAAATATAGCTTTCAAACCATTGTTTATTTTCCAGCGATTATGTAAAGGTCACTACAGGTGAATGTATAAAATAAAAACATACTTATAACGTAAAATGTATATATAATTAACAACTTTTCAGTTTTTTTTTTTTTTCTATAAATATTTAAACTATTCTATGTTGCAATAACTTTTAAGAATGATTATTTAGAAGCCAGTTGTAATTTTTTTTTTTTTTTTTTTAGGTAGATTCCTTATAGGAGATCTACCTATTGCAATGGTTCTCATGACACGACTTCTGGAAAATTTCTTCATATCTTCACCGATCATGACCCCTAGAACCCAAAACCACCCTCCGTTCAAAAGTATATATATATATATATATATATATATATATATATATATATATAGGTATATATATATATATATATATATATATATATATATATATGTATAACGCTTTTTCCCATGTTAAGTTGTGAACACGATAACTGGAGTAATTTTTATTTAAATTTAACCAGCTCAGGATATGTTGTCAGGACAGTAAAAATCTCGGTCAAGTTCGTAGATAGGGTATCTAGCTCAAAGGGGGTGGAAATGGTGGGGGGTGGAAATTTTCCTTTGTCCATGATTTCTTTAATATTGAAAATAAGGGAAAATTTCAAATCAGTCGAATTACCGCCTTACTCTAAAGATCAATTTTTGTATTTAAACTTTTTCGATAGCTTCAATCGCTTAGAAGTTACAAGCTAAAAAGTGATTTTTCGTGTGTTGAAGCCGACATTTTCTATAGCTTTCATTGCAAAAAATTTATACTCTGATGCTTATGTCACGTGCAAACGATAATAAAAAAGATAACTGAAAATATAATAAAATTTTAATCATGCTTTTAAACAATGTAATAACATGATTAAAAAAAAAAAAAAAAAAATGTTTAATTTAACGGAAAATATGACGTCATAATTACAACAATGTACTCGTAGTGAGAAAAGAGAAATAAAATTTTATCCGTGATTTTAAACAAATAAAATAAAAGTTATAGAAAAAGTAATAAATTTGGGGACATTTAGGTATTATCCCTTTGACAAATGCACTGGGGACGATTTTAATGAATTTTACGTTGAAGTTTATTTTCATAAAAACTTAAATTTAAATTAGAGTATTTCATTTCTCGAATTCCCTTATTTTGATAAATAAAATTATGCCATTTAAAAACAAAAATTAAGAACACTCTTTTATTGAAAAGTGAACTAATAAAGGTTTTAGAAAACTATTACATACTTTAAAATCTTTATAAAAAAAAAATAATAATAATTGTTGCCACTCGACATTATACAAATACATCCAAATACTGTGTCACATACGATAGTTTTGTATAAGTGTAGACTTTTTGTTTGCCCCTGATGGGAAAAGTACCTGCAAATCACGGAGTAAAAAGACAGGAGAAGAAGGTAACGCTGAAATTTTGTGATGTTGTTTTCTAATGTTTACAGATGGCGCCAGCGTGCAATCCTTCCTTCTCTCCAGCTTCCGCAATGTTATTCAATGGGGAAATGTCTCGTTTTAATTATTTTTTTAAAAATAATATCAAGTTGAAAAATTTTCGATTGAAAGCAAATTTCATTAAATAGAGTATTCTAACCAACATGTTTTTTTTTAAGAGCCATTTTATACTAATTTTACTTTGAAAGAAAGCTTTTAAAAAATGACGATTCTTATGAACCGAAGCTAGCTAAAACAGACAATTGGGAGGAAGGAGAATGGATGAAATTTTGTAAAGAAAAAAAAATAAACTTTACTTTAGGTGCAGAAAACATGAACTCGGACTTTATTTTTCTCCTAGGGCTTTTTTTTGTTTTTCTTATCACTATCAGAGCCTGTTTTACAACTAGGAACGAAGTATTTATTTGAAACATCTGAATTATGCAATTTTAAGAACTTACAAAGAAATTAAATTGCTTAAAATAAAAAATTTTAAATGTACTTCAGCAAAATTCTATTGAAAACAACAGTATATCAGCGCCGAATTAGGGAGGAATGACAAGTGGCGCCCTCAATATTTACCAAAAATTTAGATCACAGTTTCGTAGCTTTCTCCCATTGAACCTTCAACTCCTATTAATATTACTCCGTGCTGCAAATACTTGTATCTAGTATTGTCATTGATTATGAAGTCGTGTGCAAAATTTCAGGTCCTTCGGACGACAAGAAGTTGCCGAAAATTGAATTGCAAAATTCCGTTACATATATTAATAGTTGCATTATATCAAGTTAATAAAAGTGTGTTAATTAAAAACCTTGTTAAACGCTTTAATTAATCATTTAAAAATATAAAATTATAATAATACGTCAATCTTAATGCAAATATCGTTTGTGGTGAATAGTTTAGAATGTCGGTTTAGGCAAGAATATAAAATTTATAATTGAGAGTAATACGTTACAGCTTCCTTTGACTTTTTATCTTGTCGAAACAAGATATTGATCTGTGAAGAGGTATGAGGTTTTTGCGTGGAAAGAAAAAAAAAACAAAAAAAAAAAAAACATGAAAATCTGACATTGACATATTTTAATTTAGTGCCAGAGGCCTACTGCTAAACTTGTTATTATCGACAAATTCTTCTTTAGTTAATTCGTGACGATCTAAATTCCATGATAAAGTTTTCATTAAATCAAACCAATGTGTTTCAGCTGCAGATACTGTAACAAATAACGTAGGAAGTCCAAACTGTCTTATAGCCGCAAAACAACCTTTTTTGCTCTTTTTCCCAATGAGGGGGAGGTGTGCCTTGGGGGGGACTCATGTCAAAGGTGTGCCTTGGGGGGGGGACTCATGTCAAAGTTGTACCTTGGGGGGTCTCATGTCAAAGTTGGGCCTTGGGGGGACTCATGTCAAAGTTGGGCCTGGGGGGGACTCATGTCAAAGTTGGGCCTTGGGGGGACTCATGTCAAAGTTGTACCTTGAGGGGGACTCGTGTCAAAGTTGGGCCTGGGGGAGGACTCATGTCAAAGTTGTGCCTTGGGGGGACTTCATTCAATAAATCCCCATTCAATAAACCGACTGAAATAGGCCCTTAGCACTATTAAGAGCGTATTATAAAAATTCGACAACGCTGTACCGACTGAAATAGGGGTACCTTGGGGGGGACTCATGTCAAAGTTGTGCCTTGGGGGGACTTCATTCAATAAATCCCCATTCAATAAACCGACTGAAATAGGCTTCTAGCACTAATTAAGAGTGACCTATAAAAATTCGACAACTATACCGACTGAAATAGGCCTCTAGCACTAATAATGACGCCAAAGCTGCCTTTCTCCATCGCCAAGCTCTGCAAATTTTGTCGTCAGACAACGAATTTTGTCGCCAAGTCAAAAATTTCGTCGCCAACTATCAAATTTTGCCGCCAAATCACAAATTTCATTGCTAAGTCGCAAGTTTTGTCACCAAAATCTCGCCAAATCATACAATTTATTAAATTCGTAACAATTAACATTGAAATTCAGCGGTGCCAAATGGTCCAATGTTAACTAATGTTAATGTTAATGTTCCAGCTTATGTGAACCAAAACTGTTTCAATTTACAATTTTTACTCATCTGACAATAAAAATCACAAAAACACAGTACAAAACTTTCAATAATTCAATAAAAATTACAGTGAAATAACTATACAAAAACCGCTACCACTTAACTATACTTGACTTGACCATAGCAACGCCAGGCTTATCAGTGCTTGACCATAGTAAGGTCACAAGTGCATTTTCACGTTTGTATTATTATTATTATTATTTTTTTTTTTAAGAAAGATATTGAACAACAGTTATGGATTTTAAATAAAATTTATAATTTTGATTAAGCTTGGGTGGGGAGGGGGGTGTAGCCCAATAGCCCCCTCCGGGATTCACTATTGCTGGGATTGTACATCTTTAAGACTTCTATTTGTTGAAGGATTATGAGCTTGAATTTTAAAAAAATTGAAACATTTACAGACCAATAAATCTAGCTTAAAATTTTTAGGTAGATTGAATAAAACCCTTTTCTAGTTGAAAATTAAATTTCTTGAAAACAGAATAGCGACGTAAATAATGCAATGTGTGAGAACAAAGCCATTAGCTAAGTATTAATGCAGATGTAAAATTTCTTTACATTTGTAACATTAACGTAAAGGAATCTACCTTTGCCTTTAAGCTTGCCGAAAAGGGATTTTTTTTTTTTTTTTTTTTAGTATGTATCTAAACGGTATACAGTATCAATATTTTAGGCAGTTTACCTAATTTCAGTTAATGACTGAATGTAAAAAGTTTATGAAATTTTTGAAAAATCTTGCTCTAAAGTATTAGTTTAGAAGTTAAATTACAAAAATTTATAATAATCTTAATAACAATAAACCAAATGCGTATTTTTAATATTTCATTAGAAATTCATTTTCTTTAACATTTATTCTAATAAATTCATTTTACTCTACAGAAAGCAAATCATACCAAAATTATCTAACTGTATCCGGAATTTTCTCGCTTTTTGGTGTTGCTATTCCTACCGACGCGTCAGCAAAATGTAATGCCAGTTTTAGGATTCTAAATCCTTCCGCAGTATCCTTTGCTAAACAATGCTTCTCTACGTATTTCTATGTTCTGCTTTATCCGTCTGGGCTTTTCCTAAATCAACATAGATTCCTTAGTTCGATACAATACGCGGAAGGTAAATTCGGAGCCAATTTCCTCCATCAGGCGATAAAACAGGGGGTGGAACAAAAGGGTGGACGTTCGAAACTTTGCTTTTCATCATGCAAACCATATGGGAAGTCGAGCATTAGTTTCGGCCTTCTCGTGGTAGTTAATTGTTATCATCAGATTGCAGCTCAAATGCCACCGTAGCGGGCATGGGAAATGATTGTGGGTTATTGGGAGGCATTTAGCTGTGGTCTAAATAGGCGTCGGACGCCCTATCATTGTTAGATAATTACAACAGGTGAGTTCGGCTTAAACACTAAAGTGCATTTCTCATGCCAGTACAACAATGAGAGATTAAAGATTATAATACTATGGAAGTAATCAAATCGAACTTAATGAATAAAGACGGTTAGTCATTTAAATGGTATTGAATTTTGAATTGTACTTTAAAAATTTAGATATAACATGATATATATATATATATTTGGGGAGTAAATTCAATAAGGACTCTTGTAATATATTTTAAACTTTTTTTTAAGGCCATTCCTTTTTACTTTCTCTTTACCCTAGGGCCGAGAAAGTATTGTTTTAGGGTCAAATTTTCGAACATGAGTTTTTGTTATATTTACATGTTCTGAGGTCCCCTGAATACGAAAATCATGTTTTTTGCGAATGGTCTGTGTGTCTGTCTGTGTGGATGTCTGTATGTCTGTTATCAGCATATCTCAAGAACAAATATTAGCAGAAATTCCAAACTCGGTTTTCTAAATGTCTATCATATAGGGATGCTACAGTAAGCTTTTCGTTGAGATGAAGCAAATGGTTCGTGTACAGGGACACTCAAAAGTATTAAAATACATTACGTCTATGGGGGAATTTGCAGGTAAGTAGAGTTTAACATCTATAGACTGCATTAAACCAAATAAAACGAATATATATTTTTTTGTAATAGAGATAGTCAACTGGGAATTTTTTTTGTGGGTATGTAGGAGCCTCGCCTCCCCCCCCCCCCCTGGGAGCGAATTCCCCCCCCCCCCCCCCGAGGGGAGTAAATTTTCATGATGAATATCTTTCAAAAGAGCTAGCCAATGCCTTTAAAACGAATGGTTGTACCATCGATCTACGATAATTTAAAATAAAGTTATCAATTTTTTCCATTATTATTTTTTTTTTTTTTTTGTGTGTGTGCAATATTGAGAATAAATACAACTTTTTTTTTTGGATATTTAGTGTTATACTACTTCTCTAATATGGAAATCGTCTGTATTATCATAAAAGATAATTTTTTTAAATAATAATTTTAATGAATTATTTTTTAATAACCGAATTAAATTCTATATAAATGTAGGTGCATTAATGAAACGGGGGGTTGATTGGGACGGTAGCCCTCCCCTCACACTGAACTAATTATTATATAAAACTCTTCCGAAACCTAATTTGAATTGTCTAACATAGGTTTACATAACAGTACTCGTTATCTTACCTCTTAATCTCCAACCTGTATTTATAGTATTAAATTTCAGGGTAGGAGAAAGTCGTGTGAGTGACACACCAGATTATTTTAAATATAATTAATATAAAGAAAAATAAATAAATAAATAAAATAATAGTTATAACAAATATGATAATAAATTTAATAACAATAAATATATTAAATATAATAATGAAAAATATAGTAAATATAATAACACTAAATAAACTAAAAAATATTAACTTATTTTATTAATTGTTCATCCTTGCAAAAAATGACCAACTAATATTCTAATATTTAACCGCAATATTATTCGTATTAATTGATTTATTTTATATTTTCAATAAAAGCTGTGTTATAATTAAATTTATTGTCAGCCAATGTAATTAAATCTTAAATATGCACTCATTATGTGAAAATTGCAACACCAAGAAGGAATGCGAATATAAGAATGATGCTTATTGGGCACATACATTATAGTAGGAATAGCAACTGATTGAATTTTCAGGAAGTTTTTAGTAATAATCCTGAGAAAACAGTACATAACGAAGCGACCTCTGGGAGCAATAACTACACTTATTTGCCTAGGCATTGAATCGAACAGCGATTGAATGACGTATTCGGGTGCAGCACTTCATGAAACTTCAACAGGATGCCACAGTTCATAGAACGTACTTACTGGTGAGTGGTGGTGGGCTCCTCGCTTTTCAACGATTAAACAGACATTACCATTGATGCGAGATCAAGAGAACGCGCTGGTCAGAGCAACACTCGAACACATTTTGTATCAAGGAAGGTCCGGACAATACAGACAACTTGCGGTCGTGCATTACTCTGCTTAAATGTTGTGCTACGGAAGCCTAGAATATAGGGTGGAGGGCGGGCCTTAACTCACCAGAAATTTAATGGCTGCTACTCAGAGTTCCCGGAATGAGAACAAGAACTAATTGAGACGTGTATCCAATGGGACCCCATACCATAGCTGCAGGTGATGGACAGTATGACGATGTTAAATCCCAGCTGGTAATGTGCATTATTCACAATGCTGTTAAATACAGATGAGGCAATTTTGATGCTGCAAACAAGATCGTGATTTGTCTGAAAAGCGACTTCACGGCATTCGTGCGTTCAGGTTCGTCGTCGATCATACATTAAAGGCACCCATGTCAGTGATGCATTTTTTAGGGTATTCAAAATTTTGATAGCCGCATACTGGGTCACCACCTGGAGTGATGATATGCGGTACCATTGGATGCACATCTCGATCAACTGTTGTTTTCATTCACGCCACTCTGAATACCCGCCATTACATTTCTCACGAGTTAAGGCCCATCGCTCTGCCCTGTATTCAAGGCCTCCGAAGCGCAATATTTAAGCAGGACAATGCATGACCGCGAGTTTTCCGTATTGTCCAGACTTTCCTTGATGCAAATTATTTTCGACTGAAAATGTCTGTGTAATCGTTGAAAAGCGACTGGTCCTCCACCCCTCACCAGTTACTACGGTGGATGAATCGTGGCATTGTGTTCAAGCTTCATGAAGGGTTTTACCCGTAAATGTCATCCAATCGCTGTTTAACATAGGCATATAATGTCTAGGCATATAAGTGCTGTTATTGGTCACAGAGGTCGCTGCTTTATGTACTGTTTTCTCAGTACATATTACTCCTAATTTCCTGAAATTTGAATCAATTGGTCTTCCTACTATAATGTATGTGCCCAATAAATATCATTCTGATATTCGCATTCCTTCTTGGTGTTGCAATTTTCACAAACATGAGTGTATAACATTTATGAAATGGTTTGGGTAACGAGTTTGTGTTGGTAATTGTAACAGTTCAAACTGAATTTTATACATGACTTTATAAATGATTTAACTAATAGTATTCTATATTTTATCGCTAAAACGAATCCTGAGAAACTAATTTTTTTATTTTTCTCCAATACCAAATACAGTCTCAAGACACAGTTTCCATCTGGCAGATCAGTGAAGTTCGGCTCAGTTTGAGAAATTGTCATCAGAAAAGTACTTGCCACGAAGAGCAGAACATGGTAAAAGATTGTCGAAATCCATAAAATTTCCCTCTGAACAAAGAAAGCAATCAGCAGAAGAAATAAGACCATTGCGGTGCAGGTGACCACGCGAAAATTCATATGAATTTATGATTCTAAAATTCTCAGTGGCTACATATCTAGGAAAGTTGCCTGGAAGTGGGTGAGTCAATAGATTGCTCCAGGATTTTCACGTAACCCGTGGGACATGATAGTTCTTAACTGCACTAAGCCTTACCTCACTACAACTAATAAAGTAAGGACAGGGGCAGATGGCTGAGGCAAAGAGAAGAAAGCCAGTCAGTACATAGTGGCTTAGGATCCAGTGCAAGATGACAGGTCAATCATTTTTTAAAGTTTTTCAAGCTTGATTTGAGTTTTATTTACCCTAGCAGTATCATCATTCCGTATGGATCCCAGAGTTCGGACTGCAACCTAGGTGTCAACAAAGAAAATTGCCTTTGTGGGAGTCATAATACTTGAGCGTTTAGAGGCAACTTGGGTGATAACCTTAATTTCAGCATCAAAATTAGTTGCAAGAAAACCAACAGTGAAATAGTCTTCAAAGATGTCCGGCAATGTTCAGGAAAGTATTGTGTGACTTTAGCCTACATACATAAGAGACCTAGGAAGTCTGAGGATCAAGTAGGAGTTCCATACATTTCTCAAAAAATCTTCAAGTGCTGGGGTGCTCTTCTAAAGTTAGTCTGGATCTCCATAAAAAAAATAGAAGTAGATTGAGCAGCGTCAGTGATAAGTCTAATGGCTTTATTTTGAACTCTATCACGAATCACGCGGCAGCTAGCTGAGGTAGTAGTAACGAGATTCCCTCAGTAATACAGAATCGGCCTTATGTAAGTCTTATATAACTCTCCGGAAGTCATTTGAGTAGCCTTAGGCGATTGGTTTCTCTATGTGCTATGTCACTGGAGTGGCTCTTCAAGCTTAGCTTTGAGTCAAGAAAAATACCTAAATATTTAGCATTATAAATTCTATTCAGAGCATTGTCCTCGAAATCCAGAGAGGCATCATAAGGTTTAGTAAAGAAAGTGAAAAGCACAAAAACAGTCTTTTCAGGATTCATCACAATGAGTTTATCATTACGCCAGTCCTCCAAAGTCAGCAAAGCCTCCTTTCTAAGGAGATTTGTCCTCTGAATGTTACTATCAGTGTACTAGATGACGACATCCTTATAAAAGAAGAGAGCTTTTCTACCGCTCATTTGCTGGACCTTGGACCCATCATTAACCATGATGTTGAAGAGGGTGCAGCTAAGAACAGCACCCTGAAGTATTATAAACCATCCCTAAGCTGAAAGTAGCTGGAGAAAGTTTACCAGTATTTAACCCTAGCAATTCTTTGTGCCAGAAAAGATTTAAGCCATTTTAGCATATAACCCCGAATGACAACACCAATCAGTTTATGGATAAGTTTTATTTTCCAGACGCCATCGTAAGCGGGTTTGAAGTCAACAAATACAGCCAATGTAGATTCTTTACGATGAAAGCCACTCTTGACATATTGGGCAGGAAAAGAAAGCTGTTCAGTTATACTAGGCTTTTTCAGAAAGCCAGCCTGGAAGTCATAGATAATATGGTTGTTATGAAAGAAATAATTAAGAGGGCTCAAAAGCATACTTTCCATTAATTTGCAGCAAAAGTTGTCAAGGAAATCGAACGATAACTATCCGATTATCTGCACATTTATCAAGCCTAAGGATTAGAATTATTATTGATTTGGTCCAATCGGAACTGCTGCCAGATTAGATTGAATAAAGCAAGTTCCGGTCAATAGTTCTGAATGAGTAAAGAGTTCAGTGGAAAGGTTATATGGGAAAGCACCTTCGTCACATTTAGAAATTTGAAGAGCATTATTCAGCAAATCGGAGAAAGGTCACTATGAAAAAGGGTTGCGTTCTCATCAGTAAGGCATCCGAGAGGAGGGAATTTATCAAGCTTACTGATTTTCTTATGAGGGATGCGGCTTAAAGCAATATAGCGTTTAGCGAAGGCAGAAGCCTCTTCAGCATTGACGCCATGGGGTTTTGAGAGAATAACTATTGATAAATCTATTCCTTTTCCCCATTTAAAGAAATACACTCCGAAATTCGATTTATCTGTAATCCAATTAGCCATACTTACATTAAATGCAACTCTACATTTGTCATAAATCCAGTTTTTCTTTATATCTGTTGTTATGCCATATTTCACCTCCAATTATGATTTAATAAAATAAAGATAAGTTTTGTTGACCCTCAAGGTAAGAAATATTTGTAACATGATTCAGTTTGCTCTGTTCTGTCAAACCGTGGGGAAAACATATATTGGGTTTCTATTTTATTCACATTGTTTATCTTATGTTGTAGGTAATTATAGTTTCTTTAAAAAGCCAAACTCAAGGAATTATCAACATTTAGTTTTTTAGTAATCTTTTCAATAGTAATCCACGGATTATAATTACCTACCATAGGTAATATGATTTATGAAATCGGAGGCGAAACTTTGCAATCATCCAACTGTTAAAGTTATGTTTTTCAAAATGTGGGCATTAACAAACTCCCAAATACACTGTTTATAAAAATTATAATGAACCCTGTAGATAACGTTTTTACAGAAAAAAAAAATCTGATAACATTATCGAAGCATATCATCGTCAAAGTATATCTGGTATCATCGGAGCCACCAAAAATTATTAAGGTTTTCAATGTGGGAGTACAATAAAAAAAATGCATTTAATTTTGTATTTGTATGATTATGAATTTTCTGTTGTGATGTGTGTATCATAAACAAGCATGAATAAACGGAAATTTCCTTCTTTGAAATAGCTAATTAAATTTATGTTTCTGTTAAATTTATATTTTCTCATTATTAATATGTAATTAATGGGCTATTTAATTATCTATTCATTTTCTGTTTATTATTATTATTTTTTTTTTCTCTTTTCTTTATTCCTTTCCTCTACCTCCCTTTTTTTAAATACAGTTATGTTTAGATGACTGAAAGTTTGTTTAGGGTACTGAGTTGATGTTAATTACCAATAATATATATATATATATACAGAGGCTGTTCGCACATTTTTTAGACGATTTTGATGGAGTGTACTGAAGCAATTTCACTCATATTTCGTATTTTAATTGTTCAGTTTGATAGCCCTTGTTCTTAATTATCATTCTACATCGTAATTTCTATGATAATAATGCTTTTTATAATATCGGAAGAGGTATATTTTTCTACTCCTCTTAAACGGCTTTCCAAAGTCCACAAAGCGTTGTAGTCGGTGTTTGGATAATGTTGATTTTAAGAGTCAAAAAACACAAAAATCCAACAGTGATACATTAGGAGATTTAGCAGGAATATCAGTGAAGGCTATGGTTTTAATTCCCGTTTTAATTCCATTTTTTTCTAGAAAAGCAATTGCGGATTGCGATGTGTGGCTGCTTGTTTTGTCTTGATACAGTTCAACGGATTGATAGCATTGTGGATAAAGATCTGGATTTTCATTTTTAAAAATTGGAATTAAAATATGTTCTTTATAGTATTTAGAGCTGATTTTGACATTTTTGTCACATTTTTTTTTTTTGCTTTTATCTCGCGCTTGTATGAAAAACCAGTGACAATCATAAATCCTTTAGAAAAACTTTCTTTTGATGCTTTGAACCATGTAGCAAAAAATTTTTTCTCCACTTTTGTGATAATAAACTGATCTTTTTTTATTGCAACCACTTAAATAGACCCAAGATTCATCTATTTTTGTGACATTTTTCCATTTTTCTCCTGATAACTGCTTTTCATAAAGATTTCACTAAAAACTCTCTTTGGAAAGAACGGAAACCTATCCTTCCATCCACTGCCTTTTTAAAAGCGCATTTTTGCATCTAAACAAAAATTCTAAATATCAGAAGATAAATAAAACTTCAAAAAATATAACTGTTGTAAAAATAAAATTCTCCATGCAAACAATTTTTTCTTACTGCGAAATAAAATCGCCTAAAAAATGTGCGAACAGCTTCTGTATATGTTTATATTTGAAGTAAATTATCAATAAGTCAATTTGTTAATTCATAAACTTTATATAATCTTCCGCTTTAAAAATATCATAATAATGTAGTTCTAATTTTTATAACTAGGTTTTAAATATATAAATATATGTACATAATAAATACAAATAAAAATTTTGTACATAAAATACGTGAAGTATATATTAATTATACAGTCGATAACAAAAGTCTCTGAACACTAGCAAAAATTCCTATGTAAAAAAAGTACACTTAATATAGTTTTGTTAAATAAATCCTTGTCGAATTCTGTTCTCAGTCAGTCTAAAAATAGGATTCGAGAAGGGTTTTTTTTAACAAAACTGTATTAAGTGTACTTTTTTTACCGACTGTACTGTTATTTATAAGAGAATAAAATATTCGGAATGCTACATAAATTATGTTTTAATTGGTTCACTATCAATATTAAAAAAGAAAGAAAAATGCATCTTTTTTTTTTTTTTTTTTTTTTTTTGTTTGTTTGTACATTATAAGCCTGTCAATTGACATACTTGAAGCTTTTATATCTATATATATAAATGGCTAAGAGATTTCCTTGTACTCTGTTTGTCTGTGTGTTGATGAAAGTTGCCACCAAAATTTCATACTTTAGTTAATTAAAAAAATCTAATTGTCCGATCGATAAGCTAATTAATCCGACGGATTCAGAAAAATCGCCCCTTTCATTTGGCACCTTATTTGTAACGAGGTTTTGATTAGATTTTTCAAAATTAATTAAAAATGGAAAATAATAACCTGGTAATAGCTTAAAAATTGGTCATTTAAATTTTTAATTGTTGCCAAAATAAATAAATAAATAAATAAATAAAAAAAAAATAAATAAATAAAAATAAACTAAAAAATAAATAAATAAATAAAATATGTAAGTGCACCCAAGAATTTACGAATGTGTCACTTCCGAAGGCAGCGGGGAAACAAAGTGGGTTTAGAGCAATTTCATGCATTATTTATTTATTCTTTTTTTTTTTTTTTCTTCTAAAGCGATATAGAAAAAAATAATCCTTTAAATATAGTGACCAGCGAAGCGGTCAAAGCCTTCGTTGATTCACTATCTCCATTGATTTCATAAATTTAAAAATGATTTCATTAACAAACTTTGATCTATTGGCACGCAAACAGAATCTGACCGAGTTTTGTACATTTCGAGATTGATTTAAAAAATTTTCCCGCATTCAGAAATCGGTTCGTTCCCGAATCGAGGCTTTTCTAGTAATAAATAAATGATAATATTGATATACAATTTCACAAAGAAAATATAAAATGAATTTTATGCCTCTAAAAGGTAAGTATTTCAATTAAATAAAATGTTGCTCATAAAAAAAAAAAAAAAAAAGTGCAGTGTGTGATATATATAAAAGCGACGAAATTTTGTTTATTAATCGTATGTTGGTATACTGTTAAATTGTAATGTCATTATTTAAAAAAATGTACTATCTATACTAACTATTTATAAAATAAGCAATATATTATATCAAGTGGGATAATTATTATTATTATTTTTTTTTTTTTTTTTAATGCCTCCATATTTTTGTATCTATGAATCTTCGTGGTTCAATTAATCTTTTTTTAAAAGGAAAAAAATCCCTTTGCTGTTAAAATAATTTCAAATTCATGTCTTTCAAGACTTACTAAAATAAGTTATATTTTCTTTTTTCTGGTTCAAAAGGTTTCAAGTTAATTATGTGGGTTTGTGAATAAGAGTTGAGCAGCGATCTAGAAAACTACAAAGAGCCCTTTGTTTAAAAGGTCTAAACTCAGAATTCCAATCTGACAGTTCTAGCAGGTTTCATGAATACTAGATGACCAATGGCAAACTGTTGAATTCTGTGTAGAGAGCAAAGGATGAGACCGTATCAAAATTCCATGAATAAAGATTAGAGAAGAATGTGATAGTGACTCACTATAGCGATTGATTAAGTCTTCAAACCATCCATGTTTAGATACATTTCCGAAACTGATTACATATGATCACCATTTTAATAGCTAATATGTAAAATACTAAAATATATTTTATTAAAATTCTGTTTTACTAAAAATATATACACATTTTTTATGTATTCATTTTCCGTAAGTTTTTTTTTTTTTTTTCCTTTTTTAATTAATAATTTCAAATTAGGAACATTGACGTATGTAATATAAGACTCTTTATAAAAATTTTTCTATGAACTTTTCCACTTTTTGCTATCGACTCGTCATCGTTTAAACGGAATAAAAAGCCTGATTAATATTGTTTACAATTAATTTTATTAATTTTTATTAAAATGTGATTACATTAATTAATTCCATTAGAAAAATTAATGTCTATCAACCTTTGGTAAAATGTGTGCAACAGGCGTCGTTTACTTCCCGTTTTTTCATAATTTTTAATATGGCAGTACAGAACAAATTTCGTATAAAGTATAAATCTGCTTAATGGTAAAAACGAATAATTGTGAAATATATATATATGTTACCGCTAAAGTGCAGAAATCAGTTAATCTGCAGATTAGCTAGGTAATATGCACATTAACTAGGGTGATCCGTTAAAGTGAGGAAAATTGTTTTATTTCTCAAATTACCTAGGTAATCTGCGAATTACCTAGATAATATGCACATTACCTACTAGGCACTAGTTAAAGTGAAAATAAGATATCTGGTGTTGTAATTTTACAGTACGCTGTGTTGTATTTGTTTTTTCATTCGGAAAAAAAATAGTTTTCTTTTCTTTTTTATTTATTTCTTTACTTATTTTAATCTGTATGTGTTTTAATTTTTATATCTTTTAAAGTTATATTTGTTTTATTTTTTATTTATTTCATCTTTTTTATTCGGTCAATATAAGTTTGAAGATGCTATGCATTTTTAATATGAAATATAATAGCTTTAATAGCTTTCAATAAATTCTATTTTATAAATGAATGTTAGAATTGTAATACAGTAACGATTTCTTTTCAAAATGAAAAAAATTAACAATTTAAAATTTAAAATTTAAAAAGAAAAAAAAGTTGTATTAACAACTTATATTGCTATTACTATTTAAATACTAGAAGTATTAAATTATATAAAATATTACTAGAAATATTAAATTAGACAAATCGGAAGCATTATTTAAGAAGTACTTCAAATAATTAAAACTGCTTTAACATTTTTTAGAATGCATGAAAATTAAAATGACAGTTTTTAATGCTTTATTAAACTATATTTTGCAGCATACATATATCTGTACAAGTTTAGCAAATATATTAATTTTACAAAAAAAAAAAAAAAAAAAAAAACCCTTTATTAACACTTTTTATGTGATAAACTACAACGAAATTATCGGATAAAGCGAACAAAATTAAAAAAATAAATAAAAATAAAATAAATAAAAATAAATAAATAAATAAAAATAAATAAATAAATAAAAATATAATCATGATATATAAAATATGTACAGGAAACTTGAAACTGAAAGAAAAAAAAAATGTAATGAAATGCTAAAAAATGTACAAAAATTTCATATTAAGTATTTATTAAATGTCATAATATTTTTTTGAAGTTAATAATATATATATATATATATATATATATATATATATATATATATATATATATTCAGTAAGTAATAGTAATTTAAATCAATTTTAAAATAAATTAGTTTTAAAAAGTTATGGTTTAATAGTTTTAGTTCGGAAAGAAATAATTACTGTAATGTAAATCTAAATATTCATAATTCAAAATGGAGTTTCACGAGAGACAGCTTTTAATTAAGATTACATTTCATTAATAAAATGCAGACCCTTATCAAACGTATATTGACAGAATTATAAAAGATAGACATAAAATCAAAATTAAAACAATTATAACTTACGTGTTACTTTAAATTTTGTGTTAGTCATAATATTAATCCTAATCATGGCTTCTATCCTCCACATTTTGCGTTTGCCGTTTGTCGGTTTATCATCATAGCGTAGCGGAAGTGCGGAAGTGAAGGGGTAAAAGTTTTAGTTATGTTTGAAGGTCATTCGCGTATCTTTATCACATGGCTGTTTGACGTCATATTACATGTAAAAAAACTTAAGGCTCGAAACAAACATTTGAACTTTAACGAGACTGAAACCGTTAATCTGCAGATTACCTAGTTAAAATGCGGAAAACTCTTTATTCCGCACTTTAACGTGTCATTTTAGTTAATCTGCAGATTAGCTAGGTAATCTGCAGATTAACGGATTTCGCGTTTTAACGGTAACATATATACTAGCAGGCCCGCTTCGCTGGTCACTATTTTTAAATGAATCATTATAATTAATGAATTCTCAAAATTGCATTGATTTTTATCATGTGAAAAAAAAACTCTGATCGGGAGAAATGTCGCACCGGGTCCCCACTGCCTTCGGCAGCGTAGACCCGTGCGCGATGCGCACGCGCGAATGCATATATATGAGCGCCCTAATAATTTTACAAATTCGAAAATATCCGCAATCGACTTGAAAGTATCAAAAACCTCTATGCACCAGTTTTGAACGATCTATCTCTATTATTTTTTTGCCCCTCCGCTCCCTCCCCCCTTCCCGCCCCTCCCAATAATTTTAAAAATTCAAAAATATCCGCAATCGATTTGTAGCTATCGAAAACCTCGATGTACCAATTTTGAATGATCTAACTCTATTTTTTTTTTGCCCCTCTGCCCCCCCTTCCCAGCCCTTCTAATAACTTTACACTTTCGAAAATATCCCCATTCGATTTGCAGGCCTCTAAAACCTATCTGTACCAATTTTGAATGGCCTAACTGTATTTCTATTTGTTTTTGCCCATAGCCCCCCTTACCGCCCCACCCCCTTCTCGCCCCTCCTAATAATTTTACAAATTCGAAAATATCCTCAATCGATTTGTAAGTATCGAAAACCTCTATAAACAAAATTTTCAACGATCTAACTCTATATTTATTTTTTAGCCCCCCCCCCCCTCTCCCCCTTCTCGCCCCTCCTAAAACTTTATACTTTCGAAAATATCTCCATTCGACTTGCAGGCCTTCAAAAACCTATCTGTAACAATTTTGAACGGCCTAACTGTATTTCTATTTGTTTTTGCCCATAGACCCCCTTACCGCCCCACCCCCTTCTCGGCCCTCCTAATAATTTTACGAATTCGAAAATATCCGCAATCGATTTGTAAGTATCGAAAACCTCTATAAACCAATTTTGAACAATCTAACTCTATATTTTTTGTCCCCCCTCTCCCCTCCCCCTTTCCCCCTTCTCGCCCCTCCTAAAAGTTTACACTTTCGAAAATATCCCCAATCGACTTGCAGGTCTTCAAAAACCTATCTGTACCAATTCTGAACGGCCTAACTGTATTTCTATTTGTTTTTGCCCATGGCCCCCCCTTATCGCCCCCCCCCTTCTCGCCCCTCCTAATAATTTTACAAATTCGAAAATATCCGCAATCAATTTGTAAGTATCGAAAACCTCTATAAACCAATTTTGAACGATCTAACTCTATATTTACTTTTTTGCCCCCCTTCTCCCCTCCCCCTTCTCGCCCCTTCTAAAATTTTACACTTTCGAAAATATTCCCATTCGACTTGCAGGCCTCTTAAACCTATCTGTACCAATTTTGAACGGCCTAACTGTATTTCTATTTGTTTTTGCCCCATAGCCCCCCCTTACCGCCCCACCCCCCCTACCCGCCCCTCCTAATAATTTTACGAATTCAAAAATATCCGCAATCGATGTGTAAGTATCGAAAACCTATATATACCAATTTTGAACGATCTGACACTATTTTTATTTTTTTGCCCCTTCCCCCTCCCCTCCCCCACTTCTTGCCCCTCCTAATAATTTTACACAATCGAAAATATTCCCATTCGACTTGCAGGCCTTTAAAACCTATCTGTACCAATTTTGAACGGCCTAACTGTATTTCTATTTGTTTTTGCTCCATAGCCCCCCCCCCCCTCTTGCTGCCCCACCTGGAGGCTGAATTTCTAAAATTCCAGAAATCGGATTTTAGATAGTTGCATTAGCTATATTTTAGAGCAAAAATTTCACGTATATCTATTTTTTTTTGAGATATATAGGATTATGCGAAATCACGTTTTACGCATGTGAAATCACGTTTTGCCCCCCCCCCCCGCCCCCCTTGGGGATCGAAGTTCAAAAATTCCAGATAACGATTTTTAGACATTTGTATTAGCTATATTTTAAAGAAAAATTTTACGGATATCTGTTGTTTTTTTGTTTGAGATATGAAGGTTTTTGTGAAATTACGTTTTGCCCCCCTGCCCCCCCCCCCCCCTTGGGGGGCGAATTTTGTAAAATCGCTTGCGGCGTTGTCTTTCTCGGGTCGTAAACATTAACTGTGCTAAATTTGGTCCCGCTCGGTGAAAGGCCTAGGATTCTATAGCGGACACACACACACACACAGACTCTGCTTTTTTATATATATGGATATATTTAAATGAGTAATAGTCAACTTTGAAAAACAGGTACATTACAGGTACCTTTTCAATCCCTTTTATTTATTTATTTATTTAATTTTTACAATGTATATAAAGTTTCGTAAAATATGTAGATTTTGTGTAATAAATTAATTGAAGAAAAGCTTCCTTGTTACTTAAAATTTAAAAAGGCATTAAAAATCTAAACTCTTTTTCTTATGATTATACCCTTATTACTTCCATTACCCGTAGGTAATGGAGGTATTGTATTCGGTCCAAAAATTCTATGTCGAGTTTTCATTTAATTTACACGTTTTAAGGCCTCCTGAATACTAAAAAGTAGTTTTTGGCAATTGGTCAGTGTGTGTGTGTGTGTGTGTGTGTGTGTATGTGTATGTGTATGTATGTGGGGAATCTTCTGGCTATCATATCTCCGAAACTAATAAAGATAGAACTACGAAACTTCAGAACTGATACAAGTCTGGTGTACAAATGGATTTTCCAAATTTTGGTGAAAACTGGATAACCGGAAGGGGTTCATCGGAAACCGGAAGTGGGTCTTATCTAAAAAAGCCTCTAACGATTTTCTTCAAAGTTGCTATAAAAACACTCTGTCAGGTGTCCTTTTGAATGATATAGTTGGTTAGTCAAGGATAATTGACAGGCGTCCTGTATAAATAGCTCAATCTCAGTTCTCGCAAGGGCGTTCCTTTAAAAGTAGTTGTTCAGATTTTTTTTTCAAACTCGCCATATTAACTCCCTTTTAAATACACTTTTGTATGTAATTATTGTTTTCCGGTCAATAATTGAGTATGCCAAGTTTTGGTAAAAGTTGGTACCTGAAAAACGGATCTAACGATTTTGTTGAATATTGTTTCATAAATCCATTTTATATATCCTTTCTCATGTATTAAGTGGTTATTACAGGGAAATTAACAGTCATCCTGATTAGGTATTTCAGTTTTAGATCTCGGGAATTGGTGTTTGAAAAAATAACTGCACTATTGTTTTAATTATTATTTATTAACTCGCTATGTAAACTCTGTTTTAGATGTCTTTATATATATATATATATGTGTGTGTGTGTGTGTGTGTATTATTTTTCTTATATGAAATTTGTTAGGTCAATTTTATGTCTTTTGATCACGTTGTTTCTAAAAAATGCATGTAATACGTGTAATAGTGGGTAATGGAAGTCGTGTGGTTGTTTCACACCAGATTTTATAATTATTATTATTATTTTATTTTTTTAAGGGTTTGGAAAGTAAGCAAGTATACAATATCTAAACGAAATTTTATTTATGTTGCAAGAGCTACGTCGGTTATTAGTGCTTATCACTTACTACGTAGCAAAAATACCTTTCTGATTAGAAATTGAAATTAATAAGAGGAGTCAAATACATACAATATAACTATAATTAAATTTGCAACATAAATTAGTCATTGGAGCTAAAAAGAGTGTGTTGGTGTGAGTAATAAAGTGAATTGACTTTCCTAGGTTCCTAAGCGTGAGGGAGAGTTCCCTCCGGTGTGTGCATAGATCTTATATAAGGTCGATGTGTGTGTGTGGGGGGGGGGGGGGAGGGGGGGTCTTTCTGAGAGTCCTAGCCCAAAAATATATAGTAGCTAAAAGGGAAAGGGGATTGGCCCGAAATTTGGTATGCAGACGTTTTATGAGGTGCACTTAAAGTAGTGATAAAAAGTTTAGAAATATCCACCAGGTGGAATTTTAAATGGAAAAATAAGACAAATTTGTTAAAAAAAAAAAAAAAAAAAAAAAATCAACGATTATTCGAACTGTTTAAGAATTCAGTAAAAAATATTCCTTTACTTTTATTTATTTATTTATTTATTTTACATTGAAAAGTACACCTTAATAGATATTTTAAGAGTTTTTTTTTTCCCCCCTTCGGAAATTTTTCACGTACAAAATTGGATAGAAATCCGCTCACTCGTTTAAACTGCACAATGCTGTTTATAACTGAATTTTATTTATAATTACCCTGCAAATTTGCACGTAACCTGAACTGCGTTATATAAAATGCTTCATTTTTTTTTTTTTTGTTTGTTTGCTTCTGTCTTTTATGTCAAATAGCTTTTATGAGTAGTTTTTATATATGGTTTACGATGTTTGGCATTGTTACTTAGTTACCAGTTATGATATGGCTAAAATTTTAACGCACGTTATTATTATGATGGAAAACTAATTATTTTATCTGAAACAGTCATTCTTGCATAAATTTTCCTGCAATTTCTATACTACTTGTGATTAATTTTCAATTCCATTTCCTTCCACTGGTTTTCGACCACACCCCCTGTAGGTTTATTGCATGCTTTCATGAATTCGAAGTGAATTGGTATTTGCAATTAAGTGGACAGTATAGAACCGAAAAAAATTAAATAGAAAAATGAGAAAGGAATTGCTTACAGAATCAAGGATGGACAATTGCCATTCATGTCACGGTGAGATTAGTGGCCTCAAATGCTCTTCCAACCAATGAACTGTCTTTTATAGTGGTTGACAGACTATTATTATTGTAGGCCTGCATGAGAACATCAACTGTCTGAGAAATCTGACACATGTTAAATTTTCAGTCAAAGCAATTGTAAATTTGCACTTTTTAGTCATCAGTAAGATCTCTCATTTTTATGCTAAAGTACATACGTGGAAATGCTTACTTCAATTTCACACCGCACACATAAGTAAATCTTCAGATAATAACCCTTCTTAATACTTCTCACACATTTTCGTTTTAAAATTTAATTTAATTTTACAATTGAAATGAAAACCTATGCAATATTCATAAACTTACATTGCAAAATTAATTAAAAATGAAGATTAAACATATTTCTAGACTGAAAAGGGTAAATTTTTCTTGCTTATAAAATAAAATGAAAATTTAACGCATTTTCCAAACTGTGAATTAAAATAATAGGTATTTGCTACAGTGGAATTTTCGTCTTAATAATTCACTGTAAAAAATGTTTGGCACATTCCTTAACTCAAAATTTATTGCATAAAAACTTCGTTACACTATATTTCCATCAACAAATACAAAATTGACATACTGTATTAGAAATGTTTTTAACGCTTTCGTACTCGCAGTTAAAAATTAGTAAAAATATTCATACTTCATCCGAAATTGGACATTTTTAGTATGACAGAGGTCGTACTATTTCTTTCACACAGCTATTTTGCGTTGTCGTTGTTTATTGTATTAAACCTTGAATGAACGTGCATTCTTTTTTTATTTATTTATTTATTTAAAATATATAAAGCTGAAATTTTGTCGATGTATCTGTCCGGGTTATTAGATTTTATCAAAAATTAATGCACTTATTAATAAAAACAAAATCTAGCTAATGCTATATTTTTTAGTTCAATCGGATAATTGATTACAAAATATTAAATAAAAACCCCATTTTAGCTAAAAAATTACTTAAAAGAAAAAAAGAACAAATTGTTGCCAAAAGTATGTACATAAATAAGTGAATATATATATATGTCAAAAAAAAAAAAAAAAAAAAAAAAAAAAAAAAAGAAAGAAAGAAAGAAAAAAGAAAAAGAAAAGTAAAGAAAAAATGCAACCATTTTTTTTTAATAGTTAAAATAAAATTGGGAAAATTCGTGCTAAAGAAATTGAACAGCTTTAACATGGAACACTTTTGCGAAGTTTGAAATTTTTTACGAAGTAGCTCAGACGTTTTTAACCAAGAGCAATTACTTAAGCAATTACGTTGGTCATTTTAATTCATCGTCGAAGTGACAATGAAAATTTGAAAGCCGCCAAAGGATTCCTAAACTAAATCTATACCAAAGAAATTTTGAGAAATGAATATAGAAACCGATGGGCAAGAATAACCAATGTTTAGAAGTACAGTAACTATAGTTAGTACAGTAATCGATGATTTGAGAAATGAATACAGTAATTAGGGTATGATTCACTGTTGTTGCATGCCTTTATATGAAAGACTATATTTAAATAAGTCTTGCTGTTTTAAGTTAAATTCTGTTTACAAAGAATGTAAGCAGACTTTATTATTCTTATGATTATGATTACAGTATGTTTCTAATACAGTAAAGTGCAAGTTTTCAAAAAATGATATTGCATTGGTTTGAAATCCCTGTATTTTATAAGCAAGAAGCATACGGAAATCTTTTTGATTAAGAGATTAGGAATATAATCTGTAAATAAACCTGGTCTTTAATAAATATTTTCTATCAATGAATATAATCTTGGTATATACACTATATTTCCATCAATGAGTGTATGCTTTCGAATTCAGGCATTTGGATAAATATATGAAGAAGTGCTTGACAAATTATGTCAAAATTATTTGTGCTGCAGACGAAAAAGATAGCAGCAACACACACACACATACAAAAAAAAAAAAAAAAAAAGAAGAAAGAAAGAAAAAAAGAAAAAGAAAACGAAAAACGGAAAAGAAAAGAAAAGAAATTCGCTGTAGCTATGTCATATGATTATAATGCTTCTTTAAATTAATAATTATTTATATTCATGCAGTTGTAAAGTTTTTTTTTTTTTTTTTTTTTTTTTTTTTTTTTTTTTTAATTGGGCGTTTTTTTGTTTATTACAGTCGGTAACAAAAGTTTCCGAACACTAGCAAAAATTCCTATGTAAAAAAAGTACACTTCATAACGTTTTGTTAAATAAATCCTTGTCGAATCATGTTCTTAGTCAGTGTAAGAACAGGATTCGAGAAGGATTTATTTAACAAAACCGTATGAAGTGTACTTTTTTTACATAGGAATTTTTGCTAGTGTTCGGACACTTTTGTTACCGACTGTACTTGTAGGATTTTTCAAACCAATGCCTTGTCATATTTTAAAAAATTGACATCCTGTATTAAAAATGGTTTGAATGCCTTCGCACGCGAAGTTAAAATTTAGTAAAAATACACATATTTCATCCGGAATTGAATATTTTTAGATTATGATTGCAGTATGTTTCTAATGCAGTATGCGAAGTTTTCAGAAAATGGTATTGCATTGGTTTGAACGGAAGTCTTTTCGATTTTAAGACGAAAGAGAAAACTTCTATTTCCATTAATAGAAGGTAACTGTACCAGTATAGGGCATTTTACTACTTTAAGGATATTTCCTGCCTATTTTTTTGTGTAATGTTTTTTATTTTAGAAACTGTAACTATAAACAATTTTAGGTACTTCAGTTAAGTCTTTCCGTAGATGGTTATACGATGCAAAATATTAATTGAATCATTTTATAAGATGAACAGATCAGTAATTGAATACTTAGTGGAAATTTCTTAAAGTTTTATTTTATTTTCTAATGTAATCATTGACGTCATTTTTGCAAATTTTTCTAAGCAATAATCAATAAATATTGTTTAATAACCGAGAACCATTTTCCTGTTCTGTTTTCCACAATTTACATTATTTTGAATAATAGTTAAAAAATTATATTTTGCTAGTAACTGACCACAGTCTTGTTTGTAATTAACCATTTCATTTTTCCAGTTAAAAATACTTAAGTTAAAAGCTATTAGTTAATATATATGTATATATATATATATATACATATATATACAGGGCCCGAAATTTCAACTCAGATTACACTCGCCGAAAAAAAAGTTTTACTCGCCACAAAATAGGATTGCCTTTTTTTTTTTTTTTTTTTTTTTTTTTCGCAGTTTGAGTTTTTTGTTTTTCCTAACTATTTGAAAGACTTTTACAAAAAATAATTTCCGATAGAATGGAGTAGAAGGTTGATTTTTACCAACTATGTGAAAAATACCAGAGCCGGGAATCGAACCCCGTGCCTTCCGCTTAACGCGCTGATGCTCTGACCACTGAGCTACCCTGGCTGATAACCAGCTCGGCACTTCTCACATAATGCATAATTAAACAATCTCTTACATCTTCTCACATAATTACAAAATGCCTAAAATTACATATAGTAAAAGTGTGTCGTATATCACCATGTCTCATAATCATCTATAATTAAAAATCATTATAATGTATTTGAGATTTGAAAAAGATTAAAATATCTAATAACATAAATGTGCAAAGGGTCATTAAAGAAAAAAAAAAAAAAAAAAAAAAAAAACAAGTCTTTGTCAAACAATATCATGCGAAAATCTTTTTATTATGAAGGATTAAGCTTCCTTATTTATCTGTTTATTTACTTAATTTTTTATATCAGAAATGTCTTTTTCGTCCATTTTATCCCCAAATTCATATGAACTTACTGTCATTCACTACGGTATGTTTGTGAATCTCAACATAATTTAATCGTTGCCATTTTTTTCCGACAGAATAATAAAAAAGAAAAAAAAAGGTACATTATTTAAAATGAGGAAAATAAATTAGAAATATCAGTCGTATCATTACAAATAAGGTACTAAATGAAAGGGAAGATTGTATGGAAACCATTAGGAGAAATTAAAAAATATATATATCTGCTTCACATTAAGTCACATACTTCTGAAGTGGGATTAAAAATTGCAGTTTTCAATTTTTTTTTTTTTTTTTTTTTTTTTAATTTTCTCTCACAAAAATATAATATGCAGCCTATACCGCACAAGACCAACTTGCATTTCAAATTTTATCAATTTTTTTGGTTAATAAACAAAAAAGTTACTTTTTTTTTTAATATAACTTGTTTGTTGTTGTCATTTGAAATAGCTATTTCGGAATCCCTTTTTCGATAAAATCGTTGCTTACAAATCATTACAAGCACAAAATTTTGGTATTTCAGTAAAAAACTGAAAAATGTGAACTGTTTTTTGATCATTATTCAACAAAATAAACATTGATAGTATCTTTAATAGGGCTCGGACTTATTTTCATGTGCCAATATCGCATAGGCAAACTTTCGCATTTCTCTTCTCTCGGATAGGGGCGACGGGCAAAGAGGATCTCTGCTCGTCTATTCTCACTCTACTTGGAGAAATCACAGTGGGAGAAAAAAAATTGCCGAAGAGATTAAAACTTTTTTGCATGAACTAAGCATTTTTCCTTTCCCATGCTGAGGCTATTTCGGGCAGCGCGCACACTGACTCGGCACTCCGAGAATCTAAAAATGAGAAGGTTAAATATGAAAAATATGAGGTTATAAGATGGCAAGATTTTGCCATATTTAAATCTATAAAAAGAATGTTTTCTGTCACCGTATCATGTAAGAATTCTATCTGTAACTAGACCAAATTTTTACTCGACACAGTACAAATTCCACTCGCCAATGGCGAGCTGGCGAGCGGAAATTTCGCGCCCTGTATATATATATATATATTACATTTAAATATAAATATTTAAAATATATTAATGTATACACATAATTAGCACCAACTGACTTATTAATTAAACCCTTCCATGCAACCTCTAGGCGTGATTCCAAGACTGTCACCAATTGCTCATTTCATAGCTCTAGTGCGACGTTAAACTCACTCATTCATCCACTTTTCCCGAAGCAAAATACCAAAAATGATTTTGTCTAAAAATGATTTTACCTCTTTCCTAAACCACTGAAACTATCGGATCCAGCGCACTATCAAAGTCGTATGTTAGAAACCTTCGCAAGCTCAGGAATCTACTGCCAAATCTTAAGTGAGACAGCTAGCCTACATTGTAATTAACCACATTGGTCAGTTATTGAGAAAGTTGAAAACAAGCCGAAATTCATTATTTGATTCGTTAGTTCATTCACTGGCTTTGATAATATTTTAAATACCTAGTTATTGACCTTAATTCCAATAAAAAATAGTTTATTAATAAAAATATATTTATTTATTTAAAACAAATATAATTGACCTATATACTTGAATGAATACATTTTTGGAATCAAATTCAGCTTGATGCTTTAAGATTGAATCTCAAAATGCCTGACTACTAAGTTTGACTACTAATAACAGCTACTTACTTTAAGTTTTGTGAACAATTTTGTACTTAAAACCCAAATAAATTACTACCTCAGAAACGCCAAAGAAAAATATGTGGCGTTTCTGACGTAGTAGTTTATTCGGGTTTTAATATTCCAACGCCAAATATCCTGTTATTATTATTATTATTATTATTATTATTTTGTTCTATGTTAAAATAGAATCAAAACAACATTTGCTATTGAAAATTGTAGCAAAGCATTTTATTGCATATTATGTGTTCTTCTGATCATATTCAGAACTTTCATACATTTCTTTTTGTTCCCTACTCCCAAAATTATTTTTCTACAGATCTTAAAATGCTCCAGTAGTGGATACTTCAAAACCCAGTAATGCACACATTTGCTGTTTCAGTTGCAGACATTCTTAAATTTTTTCAGAGGAGACAAAATAAAGTGAAAGCTAATAGCAAATAATAATAATAATAATAATAATAATAATAATAATAATAATACTTAACAAAAACTAATTTCAGTTTCGTTAATGCGTTAAAAAAAGTAAAAATTTATATCATAAATTAGGAAAGAATTATCCCTTAAAAATTTAACTGCGTTCTTAACATATATTGTTTTATTTCACATTAGTCTTAATTTGTAAATTACATTTTAATAACCCCCCCCCCTCTCCTTGTGTGATAATCTCGTAATTTTTTTAGATGAGTATTTGAATTCTGTATGTCTTTTTTAAAAATGCAAACATCTTTTTTTTTTTTTTTTAAATAATCTCGTATGAATACGTTGTACCATTCTAATCTAATTTCTCTCTGAGTAAAATAAATTAACATTCGTTCCCCATTTAGAATTTGAGAGAATACTGGAATTTATCACTATTGGATCTGGCCTTAGAAGTCAAATGAGCTAGTTGTTGACGGGGCTGTCCACCACTTGACAGGATGATATTTTGTGGTATTAGTAGTTGGCAATTATATAAATGTTATATGTTAATACAAGAAAAAAAAAAAAAGAGCACAATAAATGAATTCTGAAGATTTATTTTAGTCATACGATATTGAAGGTACAGTCGGTAACAAAAGTATCCGAACACTAGCAAAAATTCCTATGTAAAAAAAGTAGATTTAATACTGTTTTCTTAAATAAATCCTTGTCGAATTATGTTCTTAGGCAGTCTAAGAACATGATGTGCTTTTTTTTTTTTTTTCTTTAATTGAATTAATGTTTTCTATAACTGGTGGCTGAAAATATTTGTAATCAAAGATAATAATTGTAGAGGATTGCAACACCATCTCTGACCATTTGTTGAAACTATGCAAGAATTTCAAAACTTGATTTAGAGTTTAAATGTATAAGTGTTCTGTGCTGGTACAGGTTGCACTACTAGTGCATTTAACCTACCTGCAAATGAATACAGATAAAAGAAGAATATAACACCACTACAACGCATTTAATATTTTAAACGTTATTTTTTTCAGGGTTATCCGAAACAATCTGCTTTTTCTTTAATTTTTTTATTTGTCCTCTGTTTTCTTTCGAGGCAAAACTTTCGCTGAAATATATGATGTATAACATATTCTTTACATCTTTGAATGTTTAAGATAATTTGTCAAATACTTTTAAGATATTTGATAAAACGTCTGAAACCGAAACTGTCCGCTCAATTATGGAAATATTGCGTATATTACATATGATTTATATATTAATTATACTTAATTTAAATATATTATGATATATAAATAATAGTATTTAAAGAATATAAGAAATAGTTTAAATTTTGAGCACCATATGATAATACTGAAAATTTTAGTGATACTTAATATTTTCAATACAAATAAATGAATTTCTGCAATACTGAATGCGTAGTAGAACTGTAGAAACAGGAAACCCGTATTCCTCTTGTCAGATAGCCTTTCAAGCGCTGGGTTCAAACCTTAGTTTAGGTATGAATGTTATAAGAGTTTAAAGTAAGTGGTTTAAAGTTTAATCCGTAATTCCCGATTTAAGGAGCTTTAATATACAAAAATAGGTGATCAAGTGAAATGTCAAACCTTCAAATAAGAATAAATTATAATATTATTTAAAATTTGAAATCATGTCAATGAATACTCATTCTGTAGATTTATATGTTTGTTCTGTATATTTTTTCTAAACATATTTTTTCATTATAAATTTTATATTTCCCACCAAACAATAGTGAATCTATAAATTACCCAAAATACCAACTTTTATAACATATTTACGATTTGTTTAAGAGTTTTGTGTTATTTCATAAAGAACCTATATAAAATTCGATACTTATACCCTGCAAGGAAATTCCTCTATTGTAAGAAAATTTTCTTAGATTAATTCTCTTACGCGCATTATAATAATTTTTTAATAGTAATTTAAAAAAAAAAAAAAAAAAAAAAAAAAAAAAAAAAAAAAACATGAAAAAGTTAAAGTTTTGTGAATAAGAATAGGAAATATTTATGAATTGAATGCAATACAATATTTTAGTTCATAATTAATCTAATATTTATTTCATAATTTATTTTTAATTCAATAAAATTATTGCATTAGCAATACGTTGGGTTTACATATTTCATTTGGGAAATACTACTTTTTAAATAGGGCAACGCTAGGAGAGACGGCGATAGAGGAGAGATAGCCAGTCTAAATATTTCCTAAACTTGATCAAAGATGACAACATAAACTTTGTTCGTAGGAAATAATTCAATGAATTCATTCATTGCGACGTACAACTGCGTTTTTCGATTATAAAAAGTAAGTGAAAATTTAAATTTTATTTAATTTAGTGGTTAACAAATTTGTTGAATTAGGTATCTGAAAGTTTTACATTACCTACGTTATTATTATTATTATTATTTTAACTACACGGACTTTTAATGCACGTATATAATCCAATCTTTGCTTTTAAGTCTAAAACAATGTCGTATAATGGCGAAGTGGCGCTTTTAAATAGATATCTTCCTTCAATTTTAGGAGAGATGGCCACATTCAAAACATCAAAAACTTATGATGTACCATTACCAACAAAAGTGCTTTATGATATTGCACGAGTTCCTGGTGTAACCATGACAAAAACAGTTAGAAAACGTACCACTGGTATTTATGGAACTTCTAATGGTAAACTGGTATGGTTTGACATCACCAGAAAATATTGAGAAACATCAGAAGCTATCATTCTAGAAACAGACTAAGTTGATAAAAAAAAACTCGAAACTCTGAAAAAGTCTAAAATAAATGGAAGAAAAACAAAAACACGACACTTCCAGCAGTGAAGAAGATGAAATACATCTTAAACTAACAGATTCTAAAGATTCCGAGAGAATAGAATTTCATGAGGATCACTATGTTGGTTGTGATGAAGAATACAACACCATAACAAAAAGAATAGCTGGATGAAATACATAAGGTGCTGAAGTGTTTCGGTGCTGAAGTGAAACGGGTACAAACTATCAAGACATTTGCCAAAAGTGTGGTAAAATTTTATGAAGGATTGAAATTATACTTAATTTTTGAATTCTATTTATTCAAAATTTTAACCTATTTTATGCAATATAATTGCATCTTTATAAATTGCTATATGTTTTTCCCGATTAACTATATAAAAAGTGTTATTTTTCGCTATTTTAACTTCACTTTTCCTTTCCTGAATTAAATGGCCATCTCTCCTCTCCTTGAAGGAGAGATGGCCATCTGCCATTTTAATTTAAAACTATGTTTATCACTGTTTGTTCTCAATATTAAATTACTATTTGCCTAAAATATGATGAGCATATGTATGAGAATTTTAAATATGCATAAATATTTCTTATATCTGCATTCTAAGAATTTTTATTGTAATCTTTGAAAACTAGGGCCATCTATCCTAAACTTACCCTGTTAGATTCATAAGACAAATTAGTTATATATATATATATATATATATACATATATATATATATATTTTATTGTAAGAAATATGAGAAAATCTCCATAATATTAAAGAATCAAAGTTTCCATAATTTTTTTGTTTTAATTCCTTGAAATGAAATATCTAGGCATAAATTTAAATAATATATTTAGATAGAATTACAAGTAACGTAGAATAAAAATATTTTGTTTAAACTAATATCGCTATGAAAATTTTAAAATTTAGATCAACTTACACTGTTACCCCAATTGCTGAATTAATAAATATTATTTCAGATCAGTTGCCACTAGCATAATTTTCATTATTGAGAATTGCTTCAAAAGTAAAGTCTGGTGAATGATTTTTTTTTTTTTTCTTTTGAAACTATGAAGCGTCAAATAACCATTTCAAGTACCTTTCTCGTATAGGTTGGTTTTCCTAATCGCACACCTTGATCATCAAATTAATTCTGTGAAAAGCAAAAGGTTGATTTTCATCAAATTGAATGCCGTGCAGTACATTCTTCAGAAAATATTTATCTTTTCTCTCCTTTACATAAAAGTAAAATGAAGTTGTCAGTTGAGAATTTCTATAAAAGGTTTTAAAACTTATTTTTGTAAATACTAATGTAAAATTTTTTTTTTCAAAAACGAACTTTTATGCATTTATAATTTCTTGAATACAATATACAGATCTATAAATTTTATTAAAACCCTTTGCAAGGTGTAACAAAGCATTAGATCACAGTTATTTCTGCATAAACAGAGCATAATTTACGAACAGGATGACCATACACTCTGGTATCAGGAAGAATAATTCAGAATTGAAAAAATTTTGTTTTTGTAATCTGTACACGGTAGGGTGAGATGTACATGTGAAACAATTAAGTCGGTTCTAAAAATTGAGGACCATTTTGTGAGTTTTAGTGACTCATTAAAATGGGCGAAAAGGTGTTAAGGAAACATATTTCATAAATGCTTATACAAGTTATATTAATTATTTATTTCTGGATTTAATACTTATATTTTTGCAGGAGATAATTTACTGGCCTGCCAAATTTATTATTTGCATTTGAGTAAGTAAAAGAGGACCAAGTTTTATTTTCCTTTTTTTGTTGCTTAAATCCTTTTTATATTTAAATGTCGTTACTTTAGACTACTGATTAACTTCCAATGTTCATTTGCCACGATTTTGTTATTTCGGGTCACGTGCCCATCGGAGAGAACGATTTAAAATGAATCATCCAAATAGACTTGAATAGAGATTAAATTGACCGCTGGTCACATACAGGTCACGTGGGCACGACTGTCGCAAATGGTCCATCGCCACTCACTGTCCAAATGTTATGAATTATTCATGTGGCAGGTACGGTGTCTTCTCCCGTTGGGAAAAGTAGACACCTGTTTCTAGATAATCGATTTGCAACTCTATATTTCCATTTTCACTTTTATTCTTTTTTTTTCCACTGAGAGAAATATTAAAAGGAAAGAAAAAGAAAACGAGAAAAAGTTGTATAAAAAATGTAAAGATTATTCATTTTATAGTAATGTTGGAATGTATTATTTTCACTATTCTTTTAATTTATAAATTAATTTTGTTCATAGATAACACAAATATGATAAAAATATAGTTTTATAAAGAAGAATTAAACTGTTGAATATGAAAATACTGAAAATTACTGGATGCTACAAATGGTAAAAGCATACTCTTTTTTTTCGGATGGAAAGGGGGGGGGGGGTTTCTTATTTTCCTTAAACAAATTATTTTACTCCATATATGCTTCGTGCTTTTTCATAAGTGTAGTTTTTTTTTTTTTTTTTTTTAATAAACTATGTATAAGATTTGCTTATATATATATATATATATATTTTTTTTTTTCCTTTTATCGATTTTCATAAAAAGTTACTATATTAAGATGAAGTTTTGAGATTTGCAACAATTTTTTGTTAATGAATTTTTAAAGTTTTATATTTTGTAAAATAAAAATATATATTATAAATTATCTCTAAAAAATAGTTAAATGTATACTTTTTTGTGCTGATTTTGGCAACATTTTTTAAAAAGCTTTTTTGGCTGTGATCAAGTACAAAGTAACAGAAAGATAACTTTATGAAACGTTGAAAAAGATAAAAGATAAAAAACAAAGAAATAAAATATCTATTAAAAAGTAAGTCGTATATTTTCTCTTAGAGAATTATTCTTTTTCAATTTTAAATCGCACATTTTATGTAGTGTCTCTTATGTTGATTTTAAGTTTAATAAAATATGTAAGCCATTAAGAAAGGGTGTATTATATTTGCCAAAACGAATAAATTAGAAAACGTCAATTTTCTTATAAACAAATAAATAAAATACAAAAATATTTTTCATAAAATAAATTTCATCATCAATACCTTCAATGTGTTTATCCCTATATATACAGGTAACTAATTTCAGGGCTTTTAACAAACCCTTAATTGAAAATCACCTTTTCTTAATTTAGCCATCTTTGTATCCTTTAATCGAAGAAAAGCACAGCAAATAATTTCTAAAGTTTATTATTCAAATAAAAGTGGTATTTAATTAAGGGATCATTAAAAGTTCCTTAATTTCCTCAAAAAAGTTTTCCTATTCTGTAACCTCATTCATTGATAGTTCAGACAGAGTAATGATCTATCTGAGAAATGATAATGTGCCACAGACTACGTGATCAAGCTTTCCGTGAAACATTTTAAGTCAAACTGATTAATTTTAACGTTACATTGCAAATAAAATATACATTGTAATGACACATGTTCAATGACATTAAATTAACGATTTTGAAGGATTTGTTAAAAAAAAGAAAAAAAAAATGTAGATTTTATTATTATTATTATTAACTGTAAGAGGCATTTACAAATTCAAAAATTTTAAATTATTTAAACATATTTTTCTATGATTTTTTGTAATTGATTTTTCATATTAGGCTAGTATTTTCGCTTAAGAAAAAATCTTTAAAATTATATGACATGTATGTAGTTATGGGAGCAACTACTTCCTTTATGTACTTGAACAGTTTTTTTTTTTTAAATCTTTATATTATAATTTATACAACTACCTTTGTAGTGTAATATTCATGTTATTTAATCGTACTAAATTACTTGGAAATATTTAATTTTTGAAAATACTGGAGCTAATAAATACAAATTGTGACAGAAGTAGTGCCCGAGCGCCCAACAAACAAAACTGTTAAGCGGCTAACATTAAAAAAAAAAAAACTTTTAAATTATTTTGAAAAATGAAAGCCGTAGCAATACCGAATCATCAGTGAAACTTTTTTAAATGCCAGATTAATATCTTCCGTAATTTTTCAATGCAATGACAGTTACTTCACAAAACTAACAATGATTTAAAATTCAAAATGACACCAATATTAACCTTTTAGTCTTCCAGTATGTAGATATTCCACCTTCACATGCTCTAAATTTGCAAGTATAACATTTAACAATACTGTTTCTATTTCATTTTATTCCTATCACGTCTCTTCGGACCATTGTCCGTCGCCAGACATGCGCGCGTTCACAAATCAAAGGTAAAAGATAATGAAGTTTATTTAAAATTAATCACAGGTGAGGGTGGGCGCAAGGGTCGAAGAAGTCGGATCACGTTCGCAAAAATGTCGCAAATTGTCCACCGAATGCCATTTAATGTCCATACTGAGTGAATTATTAATTTTTCGGCGGAGCGATTCCAAAAACAACATCAATTAAGGATATTGGATCATTTGTACAGAGATGGTACTAATCGAGTTTCTGTCGTTTTAGCTTGTTGGATAAAGAGCACTTCCAAACAATGTTATTTTGTTTTTTCTGAATAATTCGATGAATTTTTTTCTTCTTCTGCAATGATCACGAGCATGCGCATTTATGTTCTTATATAAATTTCAGGATTTATTAATGCAAAGTCTTTAATGATAAACATGAAAAGGCTTTGTATGATTAAAAGTTGTATGTTTATAATTGAAGGAAAAAAAAAAAAAAAACAAGAAAATCTGTAATTTCTTTTTTAAATATAATATACTAAATTCAAATATTTAAGTTATTTCAATATTATTTTTAGCGTATAAAATAAATTTTATAAAAAACATTTGAAGATATTTGAAATAAATTATATAAGAGCAAATTTAACAAGATTTGATTTACTCACTATTCCCACACTGAAATTTGATTTTCTTTAAGTTTATGGGAGAATATGCTAAAACAGAGGAAAAGACCTTTTATTCTTAAGGTCCTCTTTTAAAACACCTAAGAAAAGTAAAGGCAAATTCTGCAAATAATTATTCACATTACTAAATAATATAGTAAAGCACCATGTATACGTCTCTCGTTTATACGTCTTTTACATTTATACGTCTTTTTAGTGAAGTCCCTATTCATTTCTATTCATTTTAATGCAAAAATTCTTCGTTTATACGCCGCTAATGTCGATTATACGTCTTTTACACTTTACTGAAATTCGCAAAATTTCTCGACCTGTCATTATTTTCCATTATAAAGTAGACGGATTTTTCCTGAAAAGCATTTTAAATGGAGGAACACAGGGAAGATCGAAGAGTACTGATCAAAGAATCAATTGTTTTCACATAAAAATTTTCAATACTGATAGACTAGCAGCAAATCAAACGAATATTAAAGAAGTTTAATGTTATTTAATAACCATCTGTATGGTCATAAATCGTATACTTGTTATTAAAAATACGCAATATATATATAATTAATATTCAAAATGTGTTCATATAGTTCTTAAGAAATGTAATATAATACTCAATATATGATATATGCAATTAGTACCCAGTCATGTATTAATAGTATGATTTTTCTCATTTTTTATAAAAACCTTTTTTTTTTTTAATCACGCTTTTATTAGCTTCACCTGTATGTATGTTTGTATGTTTGTAACCACTCTGGGAGCAAACAAAAAATCTATATTGTAAAAAAAGACTTTCCCTACGTGAACGCTGTGGCTGTGGGGTAAAGCTCCGCGCTACGAACCTAAAGGTCTAGCGTTCGAGACCAGTCAGGGGAGATTTTTTAAAAATGGTTCTTGCTTAATTCTAAATTATTTTAATTAAAGATTTAAATGTATGTAAATATTATGGTGTGTCACTCTCACGATTTTCTCTTACCCTTCATTTCAATACTACGGTAGATATTTTGTGCTTTTTAGTTCACATTTCTATAAAAGCGTGTTCTTTAATTTTTTTTAAAACTATAATATTATTTTAACACGTTTTTATTAGCTTCACCGGTATGTATGTTTGTATGTTTGTATGTATAATGTATGTTTGTAACAACCGCTCTCGGAGCAAACAAAAAATCTATATTGTAAAAAAAGACTTTCCCTACGTGAACGCTGTGGCTGTGAGGTAAAGAAGAGGTGAGGTAGGCGCTACGAACCTAAAGGTCTAGCGTTCAAGCCCAGTCAGGGGATATTTTTTAAAAATGGTTTTTGTTTAATTCTAAATTATTTTAATTAAATATTTAAATGTATGTAAATATTATGGTGTGTCACTCACACGATTTTTTCTTACCCTGCATTTTAATACTAAGATAGATATTTTGTGCTTTTAGTTCACATTTCTATAAAAGCGTGTTCTTTAATTTTTTAAAACTATAATATTATTTAATTAATTATTGTCTTTAAAAAAGTATAATATAGCTTTATTAACTTAAGAAACTTTATTAATTTGTATTTTCATATAAATTTTGCTCAAGTGCCACAAAACTTATAGTAATGAAAGTGTTATTATTAAAATTTCGATTATACGTCTTTTCTTTTATACGTCCTTTTACATCAGTCCCTTGACAGACGTATAAACGGTGCTTTACTGCAGTTTTATCTGTTTTTGTTTAATTGCTAAAAAACTTTTTATAAATAGCATTTCTCGTTATAGAATTGGCAGTTTGGGTAGGATTGCATATCTAGGAAATAAAGGGAAAAATATACAAGGGCTGAACAGAAATAATTTAACGGTCTATTTCTGCTTAGTTATGAAAACATCAAAACTTTTATGGAGTAACAGCAATGTACTAAAGAAACAACAACAAAAAAAAAAAAAAAAAAAATCGTTTTTCTTTAAAGGGTCTGTCTTTTGTTTTCATTCAGAGACGTTAACGTGTGAGGAAATTTTCAGCAATTGGACGCAGTTGCGCCGGAGTGATTTTCTTACAATCACGAATCAACGAACGTTTCATTGCTTCCAAACTTCTGTGACACTTTTCTGAAGCCCTCGTTTTCGTAATCGAACACAAACTGTAATGCAAATACTTGACGTCACACGAGTATCGAGGCCATTTTTGAGCCGAGTTTAAGTCTGGAAAATTGGCCTGTCATATGTCCTGTTTGGATTTTATTCTATTAAATGGTGCAGAATCTTGCTGAAACTTTCAAATCTTCCTTCTGAAGTATATTACCACATCCTCAAGAATATCTTTTCTACATAAATTTTTATTGATCTTCACTCCAGAATGGGTGAAAATAAGAACTTTGACTGATGCCCAAAATTTTGCCCACACCATGACAGATTTGTGATTTTGACGATGTTGAATTACGTAAGACTTGCCTGGAAACGTTGTTAACCAAATACGATCATTCTGTCTATTACAGAATTGTTCCATCAAAAATAGCTTCTCGCCAGAATGCAGGATTCAATTTCCAGTGTGGAATTGTAGTGCGATTCAGGAGCTCCATGTATTTTTCGAATCATTCCGGAGTGTCCCTCTTTGGTCTTAAGTCGGGCCAATTCTCTGGTAATTGTCTGTCTCGTCCCCCCCCTTTTTTTTCCCCATCGATACCTGAGAGTTTCAAGATACATGTTTTTTGATCAATTGTTAGTTTCTGGAAGTGTTCGCGTATTTTTATTCTGCCTGCTCCCGGCCTGTCTCCTTCATTACCAAACTTCTTAAATCTCTTGATTGCATTGAAAGTGATTGGATGTGGAACTTTAAGGAACAGAGCAGTCTGACATATACGCTTTTTTCTTTGACAATGAAGTTCTAAAATCACGTTCATTTGTTTGCTGTCTAATATATATATATATATATATATAATAAAAACTCCGCTTAGAATCCAGTAATGAAAATATCAACCTTCGTGTTATTTCCAGTCACCATTATGTTATTTCTGATCACTTTGTATATATGTATATTAAGTTCTGAAATCATGATTTCACAAAGACTTTTCTTTTTCGTCTCATTCGTAAAAAGCATTTGTTCAAACTTTAATTTTGAGAAAAATCTTTAAAAGGGTTATAGAAATCGGATTTAGTACAATCCAACCCATGCAGTTTATAGAAAAATTGGAACCGGGCAATCAGAAAAGAGTGGAGAAGAATCTACTGAAGTAACGAAAGGTATAAATTAAAGTACCTTTAGTACTTAAAGTAACTAATAAAGAATAAGTAAAGTAACTAAAGGTATCATATTACGGGTTCAGAATCTGCAAAATTTGTTATCGTGCTATTAAATGTAAAGCTCCGTCTTGAAGGATGGTTATTAATTAATTAGATATAGTCTTATTTAAATATTCAAGGCTAGGTCTACTTTGACTGAATTATGTTACTGCTCCATCATTAAACTCATTTCACTAATCCGATTTTGCAATTATCAGTAAACCTACCTATACTTTAATTTATTTGAATACACTTATAGGATGTTCCAAAATTCCACCTACAAATTGAGAGGGGTGATAAACTGCATCAACTGGATGAAAACTTAGCACAGAACATGAGGTTAAAAATCACGTAGCGAGGGTAAAAATTGGGAAAAACGCATGCAGGTTTTGACGTCACGATGGAACGACAAAAGTTCAATACTAACTACAAAATGATTTATTTGGTTAATTATTACATTGGAAATGGTGTCCGCTGACTTCATTGCACAGTCTACAATGATTTAAAAACGATTTCCGTGCGCTCTCGAAGATGCTAGGTATGCTTTTCACGCAGGCCGCAGTGGTGGAAATCCGCACTATGAATATGATATCCTTCTTTGTGTCTTTGAGCGCGTCTGGAAATCGTTTTTACATCGTTATAAATTATAAACTATACAATGACGCCAGAGTGTGCCACATCTGATAACTGTTGTAATAATTAATGAGATAAATATTTTCTTAATTAGTATTTATTGTGCTTTTGCCATTCCAGTGTGATGCCGAAACTTAATGTGTTTTTTGCGATTTTCACCCTCTTAACGTGGTTTACAACCCCATATTCTATGCTACGTTTTCATCCTCTTGATGCATTCTGTCACCCCTCTCAATATATATGTATATATATATATATATATATATACACACTGTTTGACAACAGGTAAGGAAAAACTGCTTTTTTCCAAGGTAATTTTCTCAAGAGCCGACCAATCATAGTAAAATTAAATGTACACTGAGTACTGGGGCAAGATCTCTTATCTTTATGAAAGGCAGTGCACGAAAGCTCTTATTTTATCATTTGAAAGCTCATTCCAATAAATGTTTAACGAAAACAACACTGTTGACTTTTAAGCTTATGTCTTGAAAATCCCGTATCGTGTAGCAATAATAAAGTTCAAAATATCTGCAAGTCATCATTTGAGTGCTTACGATAATAAACCAAGCAAGTTATATTGCCTATATTGTGGCCGCAGTCATAGGAGTGTCAAAGAGTGTCATTCCGCTATTTAAAAAAAGTTGCTTAAGGTGTAATTTCCATTAAAAAGCATGCCAGTGGTCGTGGAAGAAACACCACACCTCAAGAGGATCGATACGTGTTCCTAGTAGTGAAAAAGGATATAAAACGTACTCCTAATCAGTTAGCTTTCTTTGTAACCGCTACCGGTACGTGTGTATTCAGCATACCCATTTCTTGGTGATTAAAATGTGCTACTTTTTGTGCGCAAAATCTTGTTCAATGCATCTCACTTGAACCATCGAAAAGGATTACGTTGGTGTAAGAAACATATTGGTTTAGGTCTCTCATTCTTCCATCTGAAAAGAATTTTTTATTGATTTAGAATTTTTTCAAATACAAATTTTATTTATTATTTTTTAATATCCTGCTTTCCCATGTGATTAGTGTATACCATAATATATGAAAAATATAACATTCCACACCTGTTACATCTGTACTTAGTTTCATTCCTTTAATTATTACATGTGATTTTTTTTTTTTCAAAAAATGTCTCTGCTTCATACCAGTTATACAAGACGCACACAGTTCTTGAATTTCTCTACATTTTTCTACCATTAATTTTATATTTCAGATTGTGTTATAAATTTAACCTACAAATTAAAAAATACACTGGTGTTCAAAATTTAAGCAACAACCGGTTTTCTCGTTTTCCTCTTTTGCACATAATTTTTAAACAAACAAACATATGAACATAAAATTTAAATGGCATGTTCATTATCATATCATTAACCGAATTTTATATAACTTTAACATAAGTAAAAATTTTTAAGCTAATAAATATTCATTTTTTCTCAAAAATAAGCTTTGAAATAAATGAAAAATTTCAACAATTTTAGAAAAGAAAACTTAATGAAAAATGGTCATTACAGATAGGTGAAGATGCACATGCATCCATGTGTTAGATTAAAACCGGATCTTTTTACCTGTATTACCTTTTCTGTTTCTTCTTTTTTTTCTTTTTTTCGCACGTGAATAGCCTTTTAAAAAATGTACGTACAAACATGAAAATTGGATAAGATCATTATAAAACTATTTATCGACATTTTTATTATTCTGGCGCTGCTCATAGTTTACAAATTATTAATTATCTATGTTTAAAAAAATGTCTATTATAAAAGTAAAAGAAAAGTTAATACAGAAAAAAATTGAGATTTAGAGTAACATTTCAAGGCATTTTCTTCTTTATCTATCTGTAATACATCCTTAACGCCCCTTTTCATTAAGTTTTCTTTTCTAAAATTGTTGAAATTTTTCCTTTTTTCCAAAGCATACTTTCGAAAAAAAAAAAAAAAAAAAAAAAAGAATTATTATTATTGTTAGTTTAAAAATTATTACTCATGCTAAAATTATATAAAACTCGATTAATGGTATGATAACGAATATTTCATCTACAATTTACGTTCATATGTGTATTTGTTTAAAACTATGCGCAAAAGAAGAAAACGAGAAAACAGGTTGTTACTTAAATTTTGAACACCAGTGTACATTCATTGTTCAAAAATACTGGTAAAAGAGTCTTTGAAAAGGGCGGCTCTATACGAACCCTGAATGCTACAATGTACAGTACTTCAAATGATAGTAATGATTACTTTTATGCAGTTAAACCAATACACATAATTTTATAGTATTAGATAATAATAATTTATAGTAACAGATAGTTAGTCTTGGATAGATCTAAGACTAACTCTTAAAAAATAGAAACATATTCATACTAGTATATTTTAATTATAAAAAAAGATAGTGCTAATCATGACAGATTAAAAAGTGTGTTTGGAATTCATATGTATAAATATCACGTAATTATTATTTTAAGTTCTTTGCACAAAAAACCGTGCACGTGATATAGTTGTAAGCAATGAAACTTTTACAATTTTTTTTAATTATTTGCAATGAATTTTACAATTGCGTTCCCATTCTTCATACCTCTTTTACAATGATGAAAGTTGGAGATATTAATTGAAGTATAAATCATGATTGTTTTGCCTTATTAATTTTCATGGAAATTTTTAAAAATGACACTTCGTCTTTATTGCCAATACAGTCGAACCTCGTTAACATGAAACTCAAAGGTGGTAACAGATCTGTTCATGTTATCAATAGTTCATACTATCAGTAACTCGAAAACTAATCTTCCTGTGTGACAGGTATTGTGGAAACAGTTCACTTTAAAAGTAATTCACGTTAAGCGTGTTCACGTTACCGAGGTCCAATATATACATTGGATTCAATAGCTATTTTAATATTTTATCTGTTGTTTTTTCCTAATAATTAATAAAAATCCTTCAGTAAAAAATCATCCAATTACCTATGTTTGAAACATTGATTTATTAGTATTTTATAACTGAAATATGTTGGGTCACACAAAAGTACGTTTTTAATAAAACGAGCCCTATTTTTAGGCGATCTTCTAAAACAGTACATTCTTTTAAAAAAGGATGTTGCGTATTCTTGCTGAAAACTTTATGTATCGCCTGTAAGAGTTACCGCTACGATTGCTAAGGATAATATTTAATTGATCTAATAAAAAATATGTAAAATCCTTTTGTTAAATAATATAAAGTTTCAGAGAAACAACAGAAGCATAATTTATTGTTAACAGTAGGAAAATAACCCGTAATATTTGTATTATGAGTGTTTGTATGAAGTTTCTTTCCACCTGTAATTACGAATTATAATTTTCATTATTATTAATTGCTGTACATTACTATAAAAGTATAAAAAGTTTGATTGTTATGAAATTGTGATTGAAAAAATATGTAAATAAACATCCATGAATAGCTCATATTTTTTTTATTTCATTTCTAATGTATTTTGAGTACACTCCTGCTCAAAAGCTTAGCAAGATTTGCAAACGATAAGATTTTTTTTTTAATTTAAAAACTTATCTCTCGATGAAATGTTTTCAAACATTGGGTATTTAAACAACTTGGTCTTCCTCATGTTTTTCAGGGAAGACTGGTTTAAAGTAACCTTTAGGGGGTTGGTAAGAAATTGAGCAAAGTCAATAATGTTTGTAATCACCCAGTATTGATAAATGAACAAAATGGTCTGTAACTTTAGGATATGTTAATATAGACCCAGTAGAATTTGAGAATGGATTTGTGTGACAATAGCATGATAAATAACGGAGATATAAGCATTTATTTTAAACTCACAAAAAAAAAAAAAAAAAAAAAAAAAAAAAAAAATCAGCATGTTTTTATTTATAATATTTAGAGCTTTAAACGAAAATTATTCCCACATTCAGGTAGAATGAAAAAATACTTTTGTAACAATATACTGAAAACAGAATACAAATATTTTAAATATCTCATGAAATCTGATCATTTTTATGAAAAAAGTTTTCCCTACGCATGCGCAAAAGGATTTTTTTTTTTTTTTTTTTTTTTTTATGTTGGGCAACATTTGTCAAAAGTTCATTTGAATAGAGCAAAAATTATGCAAATAGTCAGCAAAAGAACGAGCTAAATTTTAGGTATTTTTGAAGAGTTGAAATTTTATAAGGGGTTTTTCACACGCCGCGTTCTTAATTTGAAGATCTAATTATTTCAACCTCGTTGTAAATGTTCTTTTTTTTGTGAGACACCCCTTATAGGTTTTTAACTCTAACATATATTTATTTATTTACTAAGATTTTCGAGTTCATAATCAGTTTTTCGCACACACATGCACACACACACACAAAATAATAATAATAATAATAATAATAACTTTTACAAAGTGGTTGAAATAATTGGATCTTCAAATTAATTACACGGCATATGAAAAACCCCTTATGAAACTTCAACTCTGGAAAAATATCTAAAATCTAGCTCGTTCTTTTGCTGACAATTTGCTTAAGTTTACGCTATTCAAATGAACTTTTGACAAAAGTAGCATATCTAGATTTTAATCTATGTAATAAAAATCTTTCTATATTTTGCTCTTACACAGTGAAACCGTTTTTCCTAAAAATACTCATATTTCACGAGATGTTTAAGATAGTCATATTCCGATTGCAGTAAATTGTTTCAAAAGTGCTTTTTCATTCTAACTGAAAATGGGAATAATTTTTGTTTAAAACTCTAAATATCATAAATAAAAAATGTGCTGATTTTTTTTTAATAAATACTTACATCTCCGTTATTTAACATGCTATCGTCACACACAAATTGTACTAATCTATATTAGCATATACTAAAGTTACAGATCATTTCGTTCACTTAACATACAGGGTGATCGCAAACATCATTGATTTTGATAAATTTGTTACCGGCCCTCTAAATGTTGTCTTAAACCAATCTATACTGAAAAACATGAGTAAAACCCAGTTCTTTAAATACCCAATGTTTGAAAATATTTCATTGAATGATAAGTTTTTAAATTGAGAAATATTGGTCGTTTGCAAATCTTACTAAACTTTTGAGCAGGAGTGCATTATTGTTAATTCACACAATTATTTTACAGTAATTATATTGTTGTATTGCTAGTATTTACATTGTTAAAAATTGTGTAATACCAATTGTGCCAACCCAAATATTTTTCTCGTAAACTTAGGTATAATCCACTGGAGATAAATACTAAAAATAAAACAGAGTTACAGAGGGAGTGACAGTTTAGGCATCTACTGTAATGAGCCATTAAGTGTAGAGAGAATTATGTACGACATTCTGTTTGCACAAAGATCTTCTCATTAATAGCACCCCCTTTGAACATTCGGTGGAATGAAGAAGGATAAACCATTTGTCTGTGGAATGAAGGACTCGCGCCATAAACCGCCTACAATTGCATATATTCGAAGGCATTGCAGTTATTCTACGAATATGCACTTGTAAGCATATATACGATACGTATACCTCATTTGTGTTATTATGGATTAAAAGTATGAGAAAGCATTGTAATATTATTTAGTGTTAGCTTTGTCTCATAAATATACCAAAATTGGACGGAATTTTTCGGGAATGTATTATAGTGATGATGATAAAATAATAATAATAATAATAATAATAAATAAATAGAATAAAAAGAATAAAATATAATGTTCAATATTTTATACAGTAGCTGTAAGTAGAAAGGGTAAAAAGTTTTACACATTTGAATGTCGTCAGTTCAGTCTATTTTTCTATGATGAGTTCAACTTTGTGTTTAATGAGTGTTCAATTAGTTTAATGGAGTTATTGGACATTTTACGAAGGGAATCTAGGAAAAACAAAAAATGTAAAGTATTAAACTGATAATTCAAAAGGAAAATTTAATGTGTCATCGCATATAAAAAATGGATAACGGAGAAACAAAAATTGCAAAATAACATTTAAATAACGATGTGTAATGAATACATTTTACAGAAGAAAGGTACTAGGCAAAACGTTAACATTAGACGTGGTATAGCTCCGTCACAGCTCTAGATACCTCAGCCCACTGTTTCTGTTTTTCAGTATTTTTGTCTTGACTATTTTCCCATAATATTATGACTGATGTCAGCTGTTTTTTTTTTTTTTTTTCTCACACGCGTAATTTTGCAGGTTCTTTTTTTTTTTTCTAAATTTTTTTCTCCGCCCTCTCTCTTTTTTTCCAATCTAAACTGCGATGGTAATTTTATACTACATAGATTTTCTGCTTACTAAAAATCTTTAAGAAAAAAGGAGAGTTATTTTTCCTGGGTTTGATTTACTTGTCAATTTCTATGCATTCACTCCATTTATCAATAAATTCTGCAGATGACATTGAATTAAATCGAATCCTATTAAGTAAGAAACTCGTGATGTAAAGTAATAATAATTTTCCAATAGAATCCTTGGTAGTCACATACACAGTCCTTTCTCCTTTGCGATGCAATCCAGTGAGATTTTTGTTGCTTTGTAATATGAAGATATCTCGTTCAAAAATAAAGTTTTTCGGATTTCATTTTTTGAATTTCACTCTTTGGAACAAATCGTCTTTTCTCTTATGGATATATATATATATTTTTTTTTATAAATTTAAATATTTTGTTTCATTAAGCAAACTTAAGGGTCTAATTTTCAATTTCGAAAAGAAACACTTAGCGTTATTTTCTTTCTTTTTTTCCTTTCTTTCTAATAGTATCTCTTTATTATTACTTTATATGTAAGACTAACCGTTATTTCTGAGAATGCTGTTTGTGCTATTTTAGAGCTTAAATGTTACGAAAAATGAAAAATTATTAGAAAAAATTATTAATAAACATTTTAATCTCATAGAACAATTTACAATGACTTTGATTTGGAATAAAAAGAAACTAATATATACATAACATTTGAATATTAAATACCCTGAAATGTGCTTTTTATTGGTATTAAAATTTTGATAAAAACTAATTTATATGTATTTTCTATCAATTTAAAACACTTTTGGTGGCTCAATTATTCGCACTTTGTCCTTCAGTTAAGGAGTGCTGGGTTCAAACCCCAGTTCGGGCATATATAATCGTAGCGGTTTGATGTTGTATTTAAGCATTAAATCCTGGTCCATTTAATCTCAGTGTACAAAATTTGACCCTTAGAACTAAACCAAACAAAAACATACTAATTTTGACAATAGCTTCTGAAATTGTTCCAAAGCTTTTTTAAGCGTATTATTATCTATATGAAATAAGGATTATTATTATAAGTTACTTTTGTCAGTATCTTAAAAATTAACTTTTATAGTATTAAAAGTTGTTGAAGGAAAAGAGAGGGCAGACTTCTTGGAGAAAAAAAGCACTTACCATTCTGCAAAAACCAAAAAAATTTTTACACCTTTTATTGTACAAAATATATTATCAAGTATGGATTTAATAAAAGACATAAGCTACTGCTGTCTAATCTGCTAAATATAAGGCCTGGAAATACCTGGCTTCCATAATCTCACGTTTTCCTTTGTCTCTGCTGTATCTATGTTCCGTTTTCACACTACATAGCTGTCTTGGTACTCATTTGTTTAGAGTTGGATTTAGCGACTCTCCTAACTGTATTTTATGTAACTCTGAACGTCCCATGAACTGGGAACATTTGGACGCATGCATGACATTGACATTGTATGCATTTACTTCTGTTGTTAAAAAACATAGGGAAGCTTGTAGGCTAATGGTTTAGTTACTAAATGCCTAATATTGAAATTTAAATAATAAATAAATATTGAAATTTAAGAAATTGAACTAATAACATTTAACATTTTGATGTATTAACACAAAATAAAATACCTGATTTGTTCCTCTTATCTGAAGTAAGAGACCTTTTTTAAGCCTTTTCCACATTAATTTCTAATACAAAAAAATAATTCTGCAAATAATTTAGAAAGCATACAAAATAAAGAATGTGCATTTTATTTATTACAAGGTAATTATGACGGTATTATAAGAAATAATTTTTGAAGTATTAACTTTTACTTGGCAATAAAAGTGCCGAATTAGTTTCCTTGTAATTTGAAGTGAATGTTTTTTTCTGTAGCATTTTTCGCATCAATTTCTAATACAAAAACTAATTCTGTAAATAATTTACAACTCTAGCCCCCCCCCCCTCTCTCTCTCTCTCTCTTTTTTCAAGTATCAATTTATATTATTTAATGATAAATCTTTTCCAATTCAACAGTACAATTCTTAGCTTTAAATATCTTTCTGATCTTGAAATACGCATTACATGGGTTGTGTGGTGCGTAATGACCATTTTAGGAAATGGCTTCGCTGACCACAATGACCTATATTAAAGTGAATTGCTGTTCCGATACTCCGATAAGGAAATGTTGATTTCAGGAAACAGGTCAGCTTTCCCGAAATTGTTGTCTGATCGGCTCCCTATGATTCCGGATTCTGCAGCAGGAAATCGACAGATATAAGACACCTATACTTGGAATTTACGATACATGTGGATTTAAAGTTGTTGATCAAGGTTTCTTTATATGTCTTCCATATACTAAATAACAAAGAAAAATGTAATTGAACCTAAAATCCCAAGTAAATTATGAATTGGAATGATTGAAAAGAAAGTAATTTGTATAATTTACAATAATATGTGAATCAAAATTACCATTCTTACGTAATATTTTTATGTATATAAAATATGCATTTTTATTGTTATATATTAATTATTATAATGGTTATTCATACATGTTTTTTATTTTTTAATGCCTGAATGTTATTCCTTTATTATTGTTAAATTCCTACAAAATAGATATTTGTTACTTAATGAGACTGTACCTATTGTCGACGGAAGCTAAAACCTAAGGTATTCTGTGGGGAAAAATCTTGCTATAATTGCACATTACTAATGTAATTTTTAAATTCCGTTTTCACATTCACGAAATTTACAACTGTTTAATTTGTTCTTAACCATCTTTTTTATGCTTTATTTTTTAGTTTAAAAGAGAATTATATCCATTTTTAGCATTTTATTGTTTCAAAATTAAATATTAAAAACTAAAAAATTTAATTTTTGGAAAACAAGAACAAATTTAACGGTTGTGAATTGTCTATATGAAAAGGGAGTTTAAAATTTATATTGCGTAATGAATAATTCTAATAAAAAGAAAATCCGCATAATTACATGGTATTTGGTGAACAGAGACGGAGAAATTTTAATAACTAAAGAAGAGGCTTAAAACTAAATCAAATACAAAATAAACGTCGCGAAGTAATGCTAAAAAAATACCCGCTACAGCAGCATCAGATAGAAATGAAAGAACGGAGAAGCAACCTGTGGCTGAGGATGATATTGAATGGGTAAAACTTTGCCCTAGAGTAACGTAGTGGCCAATTAGGGATCACCAGGAAACTTTGGCAAAGGATTAGGAGTAGAAAAATAAGATATTCCGTCAAATAAAACATTTACATTGTAGAATAAGTTAGAAAAACCTTAAAGACACAAAATTTTATGCAATTGCTTAACCTTTTGATGCACAGTAATCATAACTAGGAAATCTGAGATGGCTATTATTAAACTAAGTAGAATACACCATTAAACTAAGTAGAATGCACCATATATGTGAAAAAAAAAAAAAAAATCAAACATTAGAATGCAAATGATCGAGTAGCTTTAATTGAAGCCACTGTGTTAAAGGATTAAAGTACTATGCATGGATTTATTTTTTTCTACAATATTTCCGCTATGAAATAAATAGTATAATATACTATGCTTGTTGCCTCAAACAACAAATAATTAAGAGGACACATTCACTAAGGACTTGCTGCTTACATTGTGGCACATGCTTTGCATTAAAGAAATATAAAATAGTCTTTCAACAAAATCGAGTGATTTAGATTTGAACAATCATAATAAATTAAAAGAAATACATGAATAATACTAGAAATAAAATGAATCATTACTTCTAGCTTTTGCATACTTTCAGTAACTTTTGTTTATATGAACATGAAATTATTTAACTTTAATTAATATAGAATGAATTTTTCGCTTCCTTTTATTCTAAGAAATTTATTGCTTAAATAAGCATAAAAATGTTTTAAAAGCTTGACTACCACAAACAGAAAATTAAAATTCTTATTAAAAATAATTCTCTTGCATGACAACCAAATACAGAAAAAAAAGACTTAAAATGCTTGAAAAAAATTAAAATTAAAGCGTTTCAAAATTTCAATCCAGAATGATTAATTACTAACCATCTACCTATAATTTATCACTTAAAATAAGAGGAGGAGAAAAAAAAGGATATTTTCACTTTCCACTAAAGTGCTTTAAAATAACGAGACTTTTACTTTTCCCGCATATTGCATGGAAATACAATAAATTACGTTCACTTTAAAAAAAAGTAAAATGCATTTTTGCTTCAAATTTCTAGACACAATCTTCAAAGTTGTATAATTAATTCAGACATTAAAATTCATTGCTTATTAAAATTCTTTATTTATTTCAATTTTAGTCCCCTCCCACTTTTTTCCAAAAACTAAGCACATATAGCAATCTTCAGAATCTCTAAACAGAAACGGCATTAACTTTTACTTTCTTCTGTACATTTTAATTCCAGACATTAAGGCTCTTAATATTCATCTGAAGCGCATTTAAAGTAAAGAATCTTGAATTCAGTAAGCACAGGTGAAAATAATATTTCTCTCTTCCCCCCTTCCCCTCTCATTATTCCAAAAACAATTCTTTTTCTCAAAAAGGCGCTCCGTAAAATACCGTAAAACTTCTCCAAAATCGAGGTTAGAAAGAAATGAATCTCAGTATGCAAAATCTTTTCTACTTTTCTAGAAAACGCACGTTTCACAGTCTCAACTTCTCCGCTATTGTTTTGCTTTTATCTGAGTGATAATTTTCTATATTGTTTGGCTCACAAAAACTTTAAAATGAAATCAGAATTACATATTCTCCGTTAAACTCGAAGAGGAATTAAAAATATTTTTGCAGCTCTTTTTAACGGAGAATGTTTATAGAATAATTAGTGAGCATATAGTGCTCTCACAGGAAGCTCTTTAAGAACGGGGGGAAAAAAAAACTTCAGGCATGCAATGTTCATGGTTTAAAATTTTCTCCAACCGTTGCCAGTCACGCGTGAGTAAAAGTTTTGGGGCAGACGATTTGCTGAATATTCATAACGGATGTTGTTTGAAGAGGGTACAAAAACTTGCCCAGGCCAAAGCAACAAGACAACGAGCAATACTTTCACAAAGTTGAAACAAAGAAGTTCGAAATTTCCGAGATCTTTTGTTTTCAACTCTAATTATTCGCTTTTTTAGCCAAAAGAACTCTATTCATCTCTTCGAATGTCGCCAACAAAACATGAAGAATTCATCCACACGTTAAAATTGTGTTTGACAAAGGATAAAGTGAAACTAATAATTACGAAACTGGAAAAAAGGGCATTTTTTTTTTTTTTTTTTTTTTTTCAGAATCTGCAGCCTGTATTCTTGTAGAACACTTCAAGGCAAATGAAGACTATAAAATAAAAGCAAAACATTCGATTTTTCTTAACTTGAGCATAAAAGCATGCGAAAACTGGCATTTTTAATTCCAAATCACTAACAATCTTTAAAGTGAAAAATGATTTTTTAAAGATTTCATTTAAGAAACTTTTGGAATGGAATATACACAGAAGAAAAGTTTAATTTCTTGAAGAAAGATGTAAACTGTGTTTAAAAATAGAATTAAAGAAAGTTGATTTTTTTTTTCGGTGCCAGACCTATTATAACACACTTGATAAGTGAAAATTTTATTCTTGTGTAAAGTACCTCGTTACCTGGTAGAAACATACAGGGATGAACTTATGAACTTAACATAATGTCTTGTTTCTTTGTCTTTATTATAATGTAAATTGCATTATTATTTTACTGTTATTGTTATTATTATTATTATTATTATTTTTTTTTTTAGCTGCGTTCCTTTAATAAAACTTCTGTCATAACTAATGTTCTAAAAGATAAGTTTTTAGTTTTTATAAAAAGAATGTCGATGAAAATATTTAAACGTTATTTACAATTTAGCATTTGTGTAAGCATGTTTTGAAAAATACAATTGTTGTACATATTTAAATAATGCATTATTCGTTTCGGATACATTGTTAGAATTGTGCCATTTTAAGGTTTATTTCTTTTGCAAAATATTAAGTAAAAGGTTATTGTAATTAAATGACTGGAATAAATGAAAATTATTTTATGTTTTAAAATATATTTTTAATGACATGCATCTTTGTATTGCTCTGCCAGATTTTAAGAAATATCCTTTAAGGATTACTTATTTTCTTTTAAAAAGGGCATCTTAAGCAAAATACGATATGTGATAATAAGACCCTGTATTGCTTCTAATTTGTTAAATACAGTGTGGGCACAAATATTTAAATAACTAAACATTAAAAATAATAATAATAATAATAATAATAATAAAAACTAGTATGTTGTAGCCACCACATGACTTTCTTCTGTATTTTGATATACAAATTTACTCCGTACAAATATATTTACTGTTATCCTTATTATTATTTATTAAAATTATATTAATTATGAAAGCAGAGGATTTTCCTTTTAAAGAAATATAACACTAAATATCCAAAGAAAGTCTAATATATTCTCTATATGACATCATAAAAAAAAGTCTCTCTCTCTCTTTCTCTCTCTCCTTCATCTTCTTCTTCTTCAATTTTTTTTTTTTTTTTTTTTTTTTTTGTTAAAAGTAAAAAAAAAAGTTTAAAATTTTATTTTAAATTATCACATATCGATACTTCAACCATTCATTTTAAAGGTATTAACGATCTCTTTTGAAAGAAACCATAAAAAATTTTTGCTTCCCCTCTGGTGGGGGGAGGCTTCCCCCCAGGGCGAGAGGAGGTGATCCTCCTATATATACAAAATAAAAAAAATTCCAATTGACTATCACTATTATAAATAAATATTTTTACTTTTATAATGATTATTAAAAAATAATTATCATTATTCCCATTTATATAAAATTTTGTTCTATATAGCCATGTCAAAAATTTAGAGAAAGCGGGATGGCAATGCCACCTGTTAAAAAATTTTCACCAAAAGTTGGTAAGCGCTATATCATGTCAAGGTGTAACTACACATCAAACTTTATGAAATTTTCTGCAGTAGTTCCTGATATACATTTGCTACAAAATTTTGTCACACTCACACACAAACAAACACATTTCCTAAAAATCGTCAATTCGTGTTCTAGACCTCTCAAAACGTGTAAATCTATTGAAAACCTGAGGTTGAAAATTTTACGAAACCAATACTTTCTTCTGTTGAAAATACAAAAAAGTAAAAACATCTGATTATTTGAAATACATAAAAATGAAATGTTTAGTTCGAATTTTCCTATTCTTTAAACTAAAAAAAAGAAAAAAAAATATTGATTAAATTCCGAATAATTCCTGTCCCCTCTGTGGAGGATCAAAATTATGATACCATGTCTCTGGACCATCTTTAAGGGTGCGTCCCAGACCGTCTGCAGTTACCCATTGCGCAGTACTAGAGCGACGTTGAACCCAATCAACCAAATGATTCCTTTCCATTTTTTTTTTTTTTTTTTTTTTTTTTTTTTTATGATTTTTAAATAAATATAACTTTTGAAAAAAAAAATATTAATAATTAAAAATAAATAAATAAAGCAATAATATAAATAAATAAGTTTAACAACATTAAAAAAATATAAGAAATAAGTACAAATAAATCAAATAAATGATTTTTTCCTGCTAAATCACAAAAGTAAAATTTTGTTAAAGATTTCAGGAATTATTTTTTTTTTTTCAGTTGGAAACTAAAACTATGTGGTTAAAATATATTCCATAGACTTTTAATGATTTAAATAAAACATTTAAAATGCTATAATATCACGGTGTTACTGCAGGTTTCATTCCATCTTTTTTTAGGACACTTTTTAAGGATGAGAAATTTCCGCTCTTTTTTGTTACCCCTATTTTTATACAATAATTTCTCTATTCTAATTAATCACAACACACTGCTATAAAAATACGATAAAGTTTTCTGTGTGAAAATAATGGTAGCAAAATGGTGGAAATTCCTGAAAAAAGGGTGGACTGAACGACTCTCCGTTAATATCAAGAGATTGGTGGCGATTATTTTGTATCTATACGGGTTTTCATGTTACGTTTCGAACGAAAATATGATAAGTATTCAATTTTAATTAACATTTCGTGACGGTTCAATAAATTAATTGGTTAATTATAATCGTTCAAATATTAGGCTTGTCAAAACGTATTCAACAAAATTTTAAATCTGTGGATACCTATATAAAACCTATAATTACTATGGTTGCTGAGTTTTCCCGGTTACGTACTTACAATCAATGCTGCATACGTTTTAATATACTAGTAGATTATCATAATAGTAAATTATCAAAAGTATTAGATTATCAATAGTAGCAATCATATCATACTAATAGATTATCATAAAAATAATATTATTATAGCTTCATCAATAATCCTTTTACTTAAACTTATGCCGTTAATGGATACTGTATGTAATTTCTTTTTACACAATAATAATAAAAACATTTAAAAAAAAAATTGGTGTTAAACAGCCACACGTCTTTCATTACCCACTATAACACATGTATTATACGCATTTTTTGCAGATAATGGGATCAGAAGATATAAAATTGACATAACGATTTAGAAACCTATAAATTTTCCGGTAAGAGAAACTTGATACACGTGTAAAGACATATAAAACAAAGTTTACATAGCAAGTTAAAAAAATAAGAACAAAAAATTAATATAGTTATTTTTTGAAACAGCAATTTCCGAGATCTAAAACTGAACTACTTAAGCAGGATGACTGTTAATTTTCCTGTAAAAATAACGTAATAAGTGTGAAAGGATATCTAAAATGGATTTATAAAACAAGAAAAACCCTTAGAGCTTTTTTTGAGGTACCAACTTTTACCAAAAGTTGGCATACTCAATTATTGACCTGAAAACAATAATTGCATACAAAATTATATTTAAAAGGGAGTTAATATGGCGAGTTAGAAAAAAGTCCGTAATACAGTATTTAAAGGAACGCACTTGCGAGACCTGAAATTGAGCTATTTATACAGCAAGTCTATCAATTTTCCTGAACTAACCAACTATATCATTCGAAAGGACATCTAATAGAGTGTTTATACAGCAACTTTGAAGAAAATCGTTGGAGACGTTTTCAAGATACGGACTTACGGTCCCAGTTCCAGTTTCCGATGTTCCACTTCCTGTTTACCAATTTACACAAAAATTTAAAAAATTCATCTATACACCACACCTGTCTCAATTCTGAAGTTTCGTAGTTCTATGTTTATTAGTTTCGGAAATATAATAGCCAGAAAATTCCCCTTATACATACATACACACACACACACTGACCAATTGCCAAAAACTACTTTTTTGGACTCAGGACACTTTAAAACGTGTAAATCAGGTGAAATCTCGATATCGAATTTTTGGATTGAATACAATACTTCCATTACTTACAGTAGTCGGATAACGAAAGTTATATGATTCGCGAATAATATTGTTGTCTGTTCTAAAAAATAGTAAATTTTTATAAAATGACTGTTGACCTAATAAAAGAAGTACGTATCAGTAAAATTACTTTTAAAACTAGATCAAATTTAAATTAAAAAGCATCATTGGAAACGCAGAATAAATAACAAATTTTGCGCAAAAATACGCCCTGCATTAAAATTCATCCCGCAAGTTTTATCTAATTCATCAAAACAAAGAAATCTCCACATTTTGAGCAGTGATACGTGGAGCTGTGGTTATATGTTTAATTCGTGTGTCGGGTATACAGCGTTCCAAACTTCCCATGATGATTTATTTATTTATTTATTTGTTGAAATTTGAAAATAATTTACTTTTTCTTTTTTTTTTCAAATTAAAAATAAATAAATAATTTAAAACAAAATAATTATTATAATATATTTAATGAAAACTTTAATATATTTTTGGTGATGTTTTCTATCAGATTTTAATTATGGTTCCATCTTGCATAAAATGGTTCGGCCAGATTATTTAAAGTGTAAAATATTTTTCGTTTAAAGTTAAAAAAAAAAAAAAAAAAAAAAAAAAAAAAAAACTTTCCCTACCAGATGTCGAATGCCGGGTTTTCAAAACACGAGACAAACATCTTATTATTGCTACACACATCATCGCTTCCAGCCTTAGTGTTTGTTAGTCTTATACTTTCTGGGGTTATATCTTGACACAAGTGGTAGTGTTGCGCCAAATTTGTAACATGTTGCAGGAATGATATTTAATTTAAGCCTTGTTTGGTTTCAATAGGAATTTTACAAATGTATACTTCCTTTGTAGTGGATTTTTACCGTAATTATTGTTTCATTCATTAAGACAAAGTAATACGATAATAAAAAATTGTGATGATGTAATTTAATATCATCTTAAATTTTCGGCTTTTAAATATATTGTATTGTACGCATTGTTTTAAACTGATAAGCATAAATATCAAAGCAATGCGAATGAGTAAATAATAAATTTAAAAAAATAAATAAAAATCAACTACTACTGGAATTTTCTATTGTTATTTAATTCTAGCTGCAATTTTGTGTGTTCGACGTCTTCCTTAATTGTCGACGGAATTGAAAGGGTTGTAGTGAGGGTCATTAATGAAATCATCCACTTCACTCCTTCCCTTCCCTCTTCCAAAAACGAGCGCCATTCTGATTCAAACAACTCTATTACGAACTGTTCCGGAGTTAGAACATCTCACGCCACTGCTTCGATTGGTAAATGACTGCCATTATGTTTGCAATAGGCCCTTCCAGTGTATTGGGTTTGAAAACAAATGAGAATGCTCTCCTTATTGTGGTATATATGCAGTGTTTCGTATACGAGCTCAGACTGGATTGCACTAATGCAAATAAATTAAGTTCATTAAGTGTAATCAACTTGGTGACAGCGTGTGAAGATTACATCATTATTGTCTACACTATGAACAGATTTGCAAACCATATGTGGGATAAATTAAAAAATTATAAGAACGCCAATAGAATTAATTTTGATTACAAAAAAGTTATAAGGAGTTTATATTTTTAGTTTTTCCCACCAAATTTTATGTATCAGCATTTATATGTCGAAGGTTCAAGAAATGACTTGACTGACTTAATTTTGGTGTACATCGACAGAATGGTGGTGCAGCTATTACTCACATTCTTCGATTTTTTATATAGCTGTATTTCAGCATTTGTTTGTTAAAATTTCACCAAACTGCATACATAAATACAGTATTGTGAGAAATTATGTTGATTAAATATCTGTTCACGTTAGTCGGTAAGTGGTGCTGTTATACAGAAAGATATCGATGAAAGTTTTGTAATGGCTACAATATACTAGTTTAAACTACATGAAACTGGCTTTTATGAATTACTTTGCATTCAATGCTTTATATATTTTCCCCCCAGTGGTTAAATGATAAATGATATGGATATCAGTTACCAGGAACCAAGTTCGAATTCCAGTTCAGGAGTGGGTATTTATATGGTGCGATATCTACTTTAAGCAGTAGAATCCGGACTAATGATCTTACAGAGCGACATCAAATTCCAAACCAAACTCATATACTTTTTACTTTACTCTTTTTGGGGGGAGGGGGGAGGGGTGTTTGCATTTTGTACGGCATAGCTCTCAAAGAAAACAAATGAGTTTCGTAACTTTCAGCCATTCAAAAAGAGTAGCGAGTATAAAATTTTCCTTGTCATCAAATAACAATCGACAAATTAAATTATTAATTTACGTAATAAATATACATTAAAAAAGAAATACAAACAAAATAAAGTTTATGTGACTTTCAATTCCACAAAGAATATCGTAGAATTTCTTCTTTCCAGATCGAAAGAAGAAATTCTACGATTAGGATCTCTTCTCCAGATCCTAATCTTAATCCTCTGGAAAATGTTTAGTGTATAAAAGGGGAGGGGGATCTAAAATTTGTAGCCTACAACTTTGCAAGAACTAGAAAAATTATTTATATATGGCACAGTGAAATTGTTTAGAAAATTCAATATTCCAATTGGTATATAATCTCCAAAATTCATCACTGACACAAAGTGTATTATAAAAAAAAAAAAAAAAAATAAATAAATGCATGCTTTATAACAAAACTTCCCTATCATGGAAAGAGAAGAAATCAGATATCTACCCATACAACGAGGCAACACAATGACATTCTAAAAATATCCAGAAAATGTCATTTTCAAGAAAACCTGATATCCTCTAAACAACAGAAATTGTCTTTTTCCATTTGGAAAAAGTCTTTTGGATGTCAAAATGTCCCACGTCCCACCTGTAGATATCCTAAGGATGTATTTTTATGATTCTTATCAGAGATATGCAGACATCCTCTGAATTCCTACTGATGTCCTTAAATTCACCAGAGGATAACATACTTATGATAACCTGATATCCTATGGATGACCAAAATTGTCCTACAGGCTATCAAAAAAATATCCCCTGATTAGGAGTCATCTTCCCACTGAAACTGTAATAAACTTTAAAGCTTTCAATAAAAACGCCCGAATTTTATATCACTTAAATTTTTAAATTATGCTTATATTTTACATCGCCAAATTTTCGCAATGTGTGAGGTAAAGCAGTTGAATCAAAAGAATGTCGCCACAGGAAAGTAAGATTGTGGCGTCGGGTTAGGATGAACGGATGTAGCCAGTGGTGAAGGAATGTTTATCGGAGATTGAAAACACGAAGTCTGGTACCAGCACAGGGTAACGTAATAGATTGAATTGGAATGAGTTTGCACCGGCATAGAGCCACTAAAAGGTTTAGTGGACTCGAGCAGTTTAAGTAAGGTGTATAAATATCATCGGTTATTGAAGTTAGGGAATTGAAGTGATGAAGGTTGCCGGTTCAAGATAGTTAAATAAGTGAAGTGTGGTGAGAGATGGTGTGTTGTTGGCGTAGATACTACGAGATACTTTTGTGTGGAAGGGTGGAGATTACGAGCTAGTGTTGTTGTGGACAGAAGACTAGTAATTACAGGATAGTATTCTGAGCGAAATTGTGAACTGGATTAAGCAGTATCCCAGCGGATGTCAGCTACTTCTTATTAGCGGAGATTAGAATCAATTATCTTCTGTGAGCTAAAGAGCCTGCTTTTACAAGTTTATCACAAGTGGTGAGAGACCATTTTCATATCCTTATAATTCTTTAATTTATTTATCTAATTAAGTACTGAGTTTTCACGAGTCATTCCTCCAATTATTTCAAGAAGAAATAAAGTATTCATTTTATTTTAATCTAAAGAGTCTCTTCTACTTATTCCTTAAATTAAGTTTAGGATGGGTTTTGCGATAGCCGAGGCAAGCGCTCGATCTCACAAATGTAGTGAATTTACGTTGCTGAACAAAACAAAATAAAAACAAGAACGAAAAATTAAGCAGTACTCATTGGTTTGTAACACTTTCCACCTGTACGTACCTGTTGTATCGTATAACTTTCAGTATTCTTTACCTACGTTATAACACAACAGACAGACAGAAGGACTGAAAAGTATAGAGATAGACTAATTGAAATTAAAATCACTTTTATACATTTTGGAAAGTGTTAAAGAGGCTTAACGAAAAAGAAAAGGCAGCCGTTAGATTTAAATTGCAGCCCTTAATCTATCTGAATATTATAGTGTAGCCCTGTAAATTTGAAGGCAATATATCATATTCTATACAAAAAATTATTTTAGAATATTAAAAATGCATGTCAATTTCTTTATGATCTTTACAGTAGAAAGTTTTTAAATGTGATTTTTAAAAATGTCTGTCCTAAAACGTAATGCATAGTTTTTATTTATTTTTTTTTTGTTGTTGTTCTCCCCACACAAACTAGTTGTACAGGACCTATTAATGTCATTTTAAACAGGGAAAATTCCACAGTGGACTTGATTAATATACAGTCGGTAACAAAAGTATCCGAACACTAGCAAAAATTCCTATATAAAAAAAGTGCACTTAAAACTATTTTGTTAAATAAATCCTTGTCGAATCATGTCCTTAGACTGACTTAGAACATGATTCGACAGGGATTTATTTAACAAAACAGTATTAACCCTACTTTTTTTGCATAGGAATTTTTGCTAGTGTTCGGATACTTTTGTTACTGACTGTACATCATTTTTTAAAATTCTGAAAGTATTTACGGACGCTGGAAGCGGGAGACAGACAGACAGACAATCGGACGGACAGACACACAAATTAAAATCATATTCACACTTAAAAATTACTAGAAAGTGTTAAAACTTTTAACGTAAACGAAAGTGTAATTCCAGCAAATTTTTATTAATAGTTCTTAAATGTAACTGAATATTTTTGTGTGGCTCTGTAAATATAATGCTAATCCTACTATATTCTACAGAAAGCATTCTTTTTTGCATGAGATTAATATATTTCATTTTCATTAAGATTTGTACAAAGTAAAGTTACATATGATTTATAGAAATACCTCTCATAGAACACAATACTTTCGGTTGTCCCTGTACACAAACCGGTAGAGGCATTCACTTCATTTTCAACAGGGAACATACGATAGTGAATAAAATATATCAGTTTCGAGAAGTTCAATAAATATTTACTGGAGTTAGAGCGCGGACAGACAGACAGAGAGACGGACCGACGGAGAGATGAACAGACAAATTAAAAGCATATTCACACTTAAAATTTGTTAGAAAGTGTTAAAAACGCTTAACGTAAGCGAAAATGCAATTTCAGCAAATTTTTATTAATAGATCTTAACGTAACTGAATATTTTTGTGTGGCCCTGTAAATATAATGATAATCATACTACATTCTATACAAAGCAATCTTTTGTGCATATGAATAATATATTTCAATTTCACTAAGCTTTGTGCAAAATAAAGTTATTAAAATTGTGTTTATAGAAATACCTCGCATAGAACGCAATGCTTTGGAATACTTTCGAGTGTTCCTGTACACAAACCAGGTAGGAATTGACTCTATTTTAGATAGGAAACATCCGATAGTAAACTTGAATAACATATTGCAATTTCATTAAGATTTGTGTAAAGTAAAGGTATTAAAATATGGTTTATAGAAATACCTCTCATAGAACACAATGGTTCGGAAAACTTTTGGTTGTCCATGCACACAAACCAGTAGTGGTATTCACTCCATTTTCAATAGGAAACACCCGATAGTTAACTTAAATAAAATATATCAGTTTCAAGAAATTTCTTAAATATTTCCGGAAGTAGGAGCGCGGAATGTGAGACAGCGAGACAGACAGATGGACAAACGAACAGACATACAGACACACAAAATGAAACGATATTCACACTTAAAAAATATTAGAAAGTGTTAAAAAAGTTTAATGTAAACGAAAGCGCAAAGCTAGCAAATTTTTATTAATAGCTCTTAATGTAACTGAATATTTTTGGGTGACCCTGTAAATCTAATGCTAATCATACTATATTCTATACAAAGCAATCTTTTGTGCATGTAAATAATATATTTTAATTTCTTTAAACTTTGTGCGAAGTAAAGTTATTAAAATTTGGTTTATAGAAATATCTCTCATAGAACGCTATGCTTTGGAATACTTTTGAGTGTCCCTGTACATAAACCAGTGGTGGTATTTACTCCATTTTATACAGGAAACATCCGATAGTGAACTTGAATAACATGTTTCAATTTTATAAAGATCTGTGTACAGTTAAGGTTTTAAAATATGGTTTGTAGAAATACCTCTCATAGAACACAATGCTTTGACATACTTTCGGGTATCCCTATACACAAACCTGCGTAGAGGTACACACTCCATTTTAATAGGGAACATCCGATACTGAACTTGAATAACATATATCAGTTTCAAGAAATTCCATAAACATTGACGGGAGTTAGAGCACGAACAGACAGACAAACTGAAGTCATAAACATTTTCAACCTTGTTGGAAAGTGTTAATGACTTCGGTTTGTGAATAAAGAAAATTTATCTATCAAATTTTTAGATTTTCGGAAAAAAACATGCAACAAATTTCTACCTCCTACCTTAGAATGTATTGGAGGGCATACGTTATATCTATCTCATTCTCCTGCACAAGATTGCACATGTGTGTCCGATCGGAAAATCCACCGGATTTTCAAAGGATAATTTCATCAGATAACCCGATCAGAAAATCCTCCGGATTTATGGCGAAAAAAAAATGGTTGGATAATCCGTTTACTGCATCTTTTGAGAATTCATTGGACAGCTTCCATGCGATATGACAAATACAGGATCTGTATAATAATTATAGGATGTCTACAGGACAGTTGTGGTTGTATGAATAATTTATTTAGAGATTTCCAGACATTACTTAAATCAAAGATTCCTACCCGTGGCCCATGGGTCGCGCGTATCTCGTCCAATAGCATTTTGCGGCTGAGTAATATTTTGTAACATGTTAATGCAATGTTATTTTGATATCTTCTGTTAACACAGCAAATACTAAGAAACATGTGTTAACTCTTCTAAATTTTTCGAAATACAAATTATAGACTTTCTTAATTGAAGAAAATCTGTAATGTCAATTACGATGTTCCAACATAAATATCGAAATCGACAACGCAACTCAAAGGAAAAGAAATAAAAATAATTATACACTGAGAGGACAAAAGTCATGGGATAGCAATATGGAGATATACAAATGGCAGTAATATCACATACAAAATGTATAAATGGCAGCGCATTGGTAAGGCTTTCATTTGTACTCAAGTGATTCATGTGAAAACATTTTGACCTGATTAAGTCCGCACGACAGGAACACGGAACTGTAGTTGGAGCTACATGCATGGGGCATTCATTTAGAAAATAGGAAATTGAACGTTTCGAGATGCGCAGTATCAAGAGGATGTCATAAAAATACCTAATTTCAGGCATAATTACCCACCACGGAGCACGCAGTATCCGACCGCGTGCACTTAATGGCCGAGACCAGCGACGTGTGCAGAGACTTGTCAGTGTTGACAGACAAGTAACACAACGTAAAATAACGGCAACAATAAATGTAGAATGTGCAACAGACGTGTCCTATAGGAAATCGTGGCGAAATTTGCCATTAATAGGCTTTGACAGCAGAAGACAGACTCTAGTTCCTTTACTAACAAAACGACATCGCCTGCAGCGCCTCTCCTGGGCTCATGACCATATCATTTGGATCGTAGAAGACTATAAAACCGTGGCTTGTTCAGATGAGTCACGATTTCAGTTAGTAATATCTGATGGTAGGATTCGAGTGTGGTGTAGACTCCCATGAAGGAATAGACCCATATTGTCAACAAGGCATTGTGCAAGCTGGTGGTGGCTCCATAAGGGTGTGGGATGTTTTTACATGGAATGGACTAGGTCCTCTGGTCAGAATGAATCGACCACAAGCTGAAAATTATTATGTTCAGCTACTTCGAGACCATTTTCGGCCGCCCATGGACTTCATGTTTCCAAACAACGGTAAAATGTTTATGGATGATAATACGGCATGAACTGGGGCACAATTGTTCGCGATTGATTTGAAGAACATTCTGGGCAATTCCAACGAATGGTTTGCCCAATTAGATTGTCCGACATGAATCCTATCGAACATTTTTGGATCATAATCAAAAAGTCAGTTCAGGCCCAAAATCCTGCACCGTCAACAATTTCGCAATTATGGATGACTATAGAGGCAACATGGCTCAGTATTTCTGCAGAGAAGTTCCAACAACTTGTTGAGTCTATGCCCGCTGTGAGCTACTGCAATTCGCTTGGCAAAAGGAGGTCCGAAATGATATTTATTGGTATCCCATGACTTTTGTCCCCTCATTGTAATTCGGGTATTTGTTATGGTATTTTTTAGGATGTTTTACGATTATTTCATTGATTATAATTTTTGTAATTATTTGTTCATAATCGTAAGTATTTAACAATTTTGTTGTTAATTTAGAAGTATAAAATCTGTGCTAATAAATTGTTCTGAATAAAATTTTCATCTCTGTAAATTTATGCTTATATTTATGTGTGTATAATGCAGCCCCCGGAATAAAATCCATTTCCATTGCAGCCCACATGGATTATTTGTCCTGATTTAAACTAAGAACTGCCTTAAAAAACGATTGCATAAAAAGGATATCAAAAACCAGATATTTCTAGATGATTAAATCAAGTTCGTGCTATACACATGAAAAAAATTAGAACGACAAGGAATGCGTACAATAATTTCGATTTATACATATCTGTACTGATAAGTATAAAGGATTTAAGCCCAAAAATGTCGATTTTGAGTTAAGTACATAGTCAGACTCAGAAAAAAAAATTCTCTATCGATTGGTATAAAGTATTTAAATTCATGTCATTAAGTATTTGAGAAAATCCATTGGTAAAAATTATTCAAGTCAGAAATTTAGCATTCATGTTTGGTATAAAATAAACTATATAAAACTATACAAATCAAAACTATATAAATCTGTTAAAAATAAACAAACTTCAAAATTAAATGTATGTAGTTTATTCACAAAGTTGTATATTATGATAATATACTGGTTAAAACTGTATCGAACGAATAAGTTTTTATACAGAAATTTTTGAACTTTATTTATCGTCTTCTGAAAAATCAAGAACATGGACATAAACCCTTTATACTTATTAGTACAGATATATACATATATGTATGTATGTATGTATATTTAGAAATTTAAACAAACTATTAAGCAAAAATACGATGACTAATATTTAACGTATACGTACTCCAAATATGTACACAATACTCCAAATCAATGAAATCTATTGTTGAAGCCAACAGAAAATTTGTGTTCTAGCGCTTAACAGAAAACTTCTTAAAAGTAATCTTAAATAGAGGAAATTATTTATTATTTTGTAAGGACTAACATAATTGTTAAAATGTAGAAAATATGGAAAATCAAATATTTGGGGAAATGAGTTGCATGAAAATTTGAGTAAAACTATTAGTAAATATGTTTAGAAATATTCTCTTTAGTATGAGAATATTATGTTGCTTATTGAAAAAACTTTTTATATAATTGATATAACATTTAACTGTCCATTTATTAGCAACAAAACACTTTTGAATTTCGCTCTGTCCTCATTTTAATGGGACAATATTGTAAATCTGTTTTTACTACGATTTTTACAATGTACTAAAACGAATGTCATGAACGGATTAAATTAAAATATGAATATCTTCTTGAAGACAAACCTTATGGCTAAAATATATGTTCTTCCCAGTTAAAAATCGAATTAAAAACTTATTATTACGTATTAAAACAGGAATAAACTACTACGTCAGAAACGCCAAAGAAAAATTATTGAGGTGCATACAGCTGTTTCGGTAGCCTAAAGCGTACCGTCTTCAGTGCAAAAAGAATTCTGAATCTTGAGAAGTGCTCATATAGATAGGAGAGGGACCGGATTTAGTTCAACCAATAGGATTACGGAAGAAGTGGGGAGTGTGGCCAATAGGAATTAAGGAATGTGTAGCTGTGTAAACGGTAGAAAAATTAAGGAAATGTGGACTGAATGTAAAATTTCCAACAATCAGACGAATAGGGAACAGCGAAATCACAATTTACAAGGTTTTTAAAATTTTTATACATATGAAAAGCTTCAAAGAAATGGAGTTCATGAATGGATTTAGGTCTGCAAATTATTTTAGCTGAATCAAATTTAAAATTATGATTTTCCTCCCAGCAATGCTTAGAAATAGCCGATTTATTGGTTTCTTGTTTGCGGACGTAATTCATATGTTCTTTTAGACGAAATTTAAGACTGCGTTTAGTTTGGCCATTGCTGGGAGGAAAATCATAATTTTAAATTTGATTCAGCTAAAATAATTTGCAGACCTAAATCCATTCATGAACTCGATTTCTTTGAAGCTTTTCATATTTATAAAAAATTTAAAAACCTTGTAAATTGTGATTTCGCTGTTCCCTATTTGTCTGATTGTTGGAAATTTTACATTCAGTCCACATTTCCTTAATTTTTCTACAGTCGCTCAAAAAAGTCTCCGAACACTAGCAAAAATTCCTATCTAAAAAAAGTACACTTAATACAGTTTTGTTAGACAAATCCTTGTCGAATCCAGTTCTTAGTCAGTCTAAAAACAGGATTCGGCAAGGATTTATTTAACCAAACTGTATTAAGTGTACTTTTTTCATATAGGAATTTTTGCTAGTGTTCGGAGACTTCTGTTACCGACTGTACTGTTTACACAGCTACACATTCCTTAATTCCTATTGGCCACACTCCCCACCTCTTCCGTAATCCTATTGGTTGAACTAAATCCGGTCCCTCTCCTATATATATGAGCACTTCTCAAGATTCAGAATTCTTTTTGCACTGAAGACGGTACGCTTTAGGCTACCGAAACAGCTGTATGTACCTCAATAATTTTTCTTTGGCGTTTCTGACGTAGTTGTTTATTCCTGTTTTAATATTCCAACGCCAAGTCTCCTGCTATTATTTATTATTACGTAGTTTGAACTTTATTAAATAATAATAAGTATCTCAGAGAACGGTTATATGCGGTCTCATTGGAAAAAGGAAATACAAAGTTACACTTTTAAATAAAATAACTTTTAAAGAGAAGGTTTCTTACGCTTTATTTAATGCTAATTAAAATTATTTTTCCTCTATTGTTATTTCTCTTTCTAATGAGAAATGTTTAGTGTAGTTTTCCTTAAGGTATAAGAAATAAATTAAACTTTAGTTCAAGCGAATCAATCAACAAACTTTAGCCTATTTTTAAGCACCCAATCCCTTAAACATATAAGTAGCAGTCCATACGACAGCTGTGAAGATATTTACTTACTTATGTTAAAAGTCTTTTCATCTTAACTTTTTTATATTCTTAGAAGAATTTTCATTTAACAGACTTCTTTTTATCTCGTATTTTAAATTTGTGATAGTGGGATGAATAAAGCCTAGAAATAGTTTTATCACTGTCCTTACTTTCGTGATGCAAAATTGCAAAGTCCGGCAAGGTGACTGATCTACTAGTTGCTTTCCGCAAAATGACTCGTGTCTATTTTCTACAAGAAAATTTTCTTTTCCATCTTACAGATTTAATTTTTACTCACGAGACTTGCTCTTCGTGTTCTCCCTAAAAGGAAAATGAAAAAGCATTTTAAGGAAAAAAAAAAAAAAAAAAAAAAAAAAAGGAAGCTCTAAATAACCCGTTTGTGTTTTAAAAGTAAATACGAAAACAGTTTTATCCTAGAAGAAAAGCGTTGAGAACTTTCAAAAACCTTACTTTGTTCGTTACTCTCCTTACCCGCAAAAATGCTTCTTCTCATCTTCTTGCTGTATGGTTCCGTTGGGAGTTTTTGTCGCGTTGAATATCGTCCGCTATGAATATTCAGCAAATTGCCTCCCTCAAAATGTTTAGTCACGCGTGGGTGGCAATGGTCGGAAAGATTCAAAACACGAACCATTGCATGCAGTCGTATTTTTTGGGAACATTCCTGGAGATTTCGGAGTCTCGTTAATTATTCTATAAGCTGCTCTCATTGTTCACTAAAAAGTTCCGTAAAATATTTTAATTCATACTTTTGGATTCAACAGAAAATGCGCAGTGAATTTAAGCCTTTGTTTGAAATGCGCTTATACTTTTTTTTTTTTTCAACTGAAGTGGCTCGTTTGTTAGAGGAATAAAGTAAAAACCTTTTTAAGCGTCCTGTGGGAATGGAAGTCCTCTTCCCGAATCATTTCCGTTATGCCTGTGAATCTATCTCGTTTTCATAAACAACGCGGAGTATTTTTTGTCTCTTGAAAATTGGATCTGAGTGTATGCAATTAATTGCGCAAAGGATGTGAAGATTTTTTGATGTGAATCTTGGTTACCGAGTTTTTTTTTTTTTTTTTTTTTTTTTTTTTTCAAGTGAATGATACAATGTTTAAAGTAAAATATTTCTGAGCTGGAGAAAAATTATACTGCTTGATGAACCCAGAAAAAAAATTAAATTAATATTGGTGTATAAAGTTTTAAAAGATTATATATAATTTCAATATATGCATTTTCAACTTGTTGTAAATGTTTCACTGATATCTGAGAGATATTACAAGTACTGAATATGCAGACAGTTAATAATTGGTTTTATCGTACGGTAATATAATATTTTATTATAGTATATTTAACAACAACAAAATAAAAAGAAAAGAAAAGAAAATGAAATAAAATGGAAAAATGAAAAAGGAAAGAAAAAAAAACATTTAAAAATAGTTTGGTTGGGAGGGTTTTACATCGCACTAGTGCTGCACTATGGGCAATTGGCGACAGTTTGAGACTCACCCGTAGGGGCACAAATTATTTTAATTGTTTTTGCGAGGCGACGATCGGGGACAAACCCCTAAGGGTGATCTGGAAACATGCCAATACAATTTTTATCCTCCGCAGAAGAGATATAATTTGAATGGAATAAAAATGTTCAAAATGATTTCTATGCATTGTTTACATTTCGCTCTAAAAGTCATAAATAAAATGTCAAACATGGGGATATTGGGATTCTTATTGGACAACACTATTTTTGAGCATGTCAGTATACTCAAAAATGAATAGATAGGTTTTCAAATTTAAGTATATATTGTTTCGGAGCTATTTTGAGACAATTTAGCTCATTTTTAAGAAACCATTTTTAACAGTATACTGATTAGGAAAACAAAGAATTCAAAAAGTATTAAAATTTTAAAGTAACAAAGTGTTACATCGCAGTAAGTCTTACAATTTAAATGTATGATATTTGCATCAATTTAGTATCAAGTAACGCTTAATAATTATGAAAGTAGTTGTTGTAATATTGTTTTGTATATAAATTGTATGTAAAGTGTCATTTATGAAAATAAATATTATATGTTTCTTCTTAGGAGAAAAACAATTAATTGTTATTATTAGTAAACTATCCGAAATTCTTTACTCAATCATTATATGTTATCAATTCATTTATCTATGTTTTATCTTTTAGATAACGAATATATCATGCAATGTAATAACGATCACATTATCATTTATCATTGCAGTTACAAAGCCATTTTATGATAATGACACAGGAATACCTATAACACATATTAAGCTATCTCTTTACATCTTCATTACGATTATAATGTCACCACTATGCACTGCAATATTACCAGTTGAATATGAACATTCATCATCAAAATAACTTGTCAAACATAATACCTGCCATTTATAACAGACATTTTCAAAGACAAATTCATCTATACATTTCACTTCATAACACGGAAATACAAATACTTTGTAATAATAGATAACAGAATGGCATTAAGATAAAATAGATACTGATTATTAAGGGAATTGTGTACATATAAATTGTTTTTGTAAATTATTGTCAAATAATTTATTCAAAATAATTTATTTTAGATTTAGGTTTTAAAAGTGGACTATTTTTTTCCTCCTCAATTTTACATTATTATTGTTTAATTCCATATCAGGTTTTCACTTGATTTAGATGTTTTAAGGTCACCTAAGTCCAAAAAAGTAGTTTTCTGCAATTGGTTAGTATGTGTGTGTGTATGTGAATGGGAAAGGAACTTCCGACTATCACATCTCCGAAACTAATAAAGGTAGAATGATGAAGCTTCAGCCCCATAAAGACAGATGTACTGTACAGATATATTTTTTTTTTTTTTCAACTATCACAACTTTCAGTTTTTACAAACTTGTTCTTGAAGTTCTGCACAATGTGGGGGAATGTCTCCGGTTGTGGGCACAGTTTTGATTTTTGCTTATAACTTTTGATTGAGTAGATATTATACAAACATATGAATACCATTGGAAAGCTAGAACCCTTAGCTAACGTTTGATGAAGTAACTGTATTGATTCCGTCAACCAGAAAAAAATTATCACCAATTTTGTGAAGTGGTTATTTTTGGCCAAAAAAAAAAAAAAAAAAAATGTCTACCCGGTTGTGGGCACACGTGAAAAATCTCCTAAAAATGGGAAAATAATAAGAAAAACCCCCATAAATGCAGAAAATAGCAAAATTTATTCATTTTGTAAGGATCCAGTGGCCAAAATAACAACAGAAAATGACATTTTCCCAATTTTATTCGTCTTTTTCTTCGTCCTCCAAATGAAAAGTGCAATGCCTGCAAGTAAAATAATTTGCATGTACTATTTTAGCACACTTCAAATGCACCAGACGATCACACTCGTTGCATTTGATTGAGTTGGCTCTTGTTAGGCATAGTAGCAGGTGCTCCAAACAGATGATACAGAAGTCAACATCATCATCAGATTGTGGATTCTCCTATTTTTAGCGCGCTTGGCTGGCAGTTTGGCAGGTGGAATTGCCTTACTTTTTCCAGGCTTCTTCTGGAGAGACACATATGCTGCGAGGAGGTACATATTCTCAGGCAGTCGATTTTATGGATATCTTACCCACTAGGCTACCCTAAACGGCTTTAACCAGCGTATTAAAATCCATTTCTTTTGAATCGGTTAATTTTTTGGGATTGACATGGCTAAACATGTCTTAAAAATGAAAAAGTAAAAAAGTAAAAAGTGTACCCACAACTAGTTAGTGCATGAAGGTGCCCACAACCGGAGATGGCAGCCATTTTTATAATGGCAGAATTAGCAATATTTTGTCCACATTTTGGCTGAATTCGATATTGCATCACAAAATATAATGAATATACTGCATGAATATATATATTACACTTACATTTTTGAATTAATTCACTTCGATTTATCGCATTCTGGAAATATTCACAAATAACTTTTGGTTTGCTTTTTTTTTATTATTATTTTTTTTTATTTTTTTATTTATTTTTTTTTTCGATACTTGCACCAAGTAAATGAATCTATTCACTTCGGTGTTAGCACAAAAACTACGTACTGTCACAATACAAGTTTGACAGTACTCAAATCCACCATATTTGCTTTCTGTTAAAAGATAATGCCCATAACTGGAGAATGCCCATAACAGGAGACATTCTTCTATATCAATACCCAATAGTTATAGGTGAAGTTAAGCTTGATCAAGCTGGTGCAAATTTACTTGGACTTTTAATAAATATGGATATTATCATGGTTAGTTACTGTTTTCGATTATTACCAAATAATTCTCCATATTAGGAGTGCAAAGTTGTTCCTTTGAAAGGTTCATATGTTAATAAAATAATAAAATTTAATGCTTTAAAGGGAAAAAATAATTTAACACACACACGCGCGCGCAAATTAATAAATAAATAAATAAAAATAAAATAAAATAAATAAAATAAAATAAAATAAATAACCGTATAGAAAGAAAAAAATAAATATTTTTATAATAGTAAAGTTTTAAAATACTTTCTAAAAAATGCAAATAATTGTTATATGTTTAAAGTTTATTTTTTCATTGTTAAAAGAATCTAAGAAAAGAAAAAATTGCTATGTTCGAAAGTTGGAGCGAATAATTTGCTATGCTGTTTTGAAAATAAATAAATTAATAAATAAAAATAAAAATAAAAAATAAAAATAAAAATGCTCCGTGTTCATTGTTTCTGACAATTTATTTCCATTTACATCGGAAAAAAGAACGCGTATTTTTATTTTATTTTATTTCATTTTTACTGTATCATATTTTTCCTCTTTAAAAATTTTAAATTGGGGTTTTCTATTGAATCAATTAACCGGTTAAATTAAAAAGTACGGCGATAGCTAGATTTTGTCCTGCTTAATAAGTGTACCAGTTTTCGTAACGATCGGATGAACAGTATAGCATCGTACAGCGATAGTAGTAGTTTTGTAGAGCTGACATATTCAAGGTAAAAACACAGCAAAGGATGACAAAGTGGAATGTCTGACTAAAAGCAATGGTACTGTCGTACGAATAAATAAATAAATTAATTAATAAAAATAAATAAATAAATAAATAAAAGTACGCATATCGCATGTTTTGTGTATGATTATTATGAAATTATTATTCTTGTGTCATGTGAAAGGTTATAAAAATCAATATGAAAGGTAATGAAGTTAACGTTAGGTGTTGTTGCCATGTTGCAATATTTCCAGTTTACGGGAAGGCTAAATCTCAGCTATTACTTTTACTTACAATGACTCGTCTTCACTTTTAGTCCTAGAGAACGTGGTTACACTATACAGCCGTGAACTTCAAATATCATGGTACAGCTGACATTCCCCACAACAAGACAAGAGTTTGTTGAGAATATTGTTGAGAAGACAATATACAGCTAAATTTGTTTATATAATTATCACTTCTTTCAGGTTTCTGCCTAAAAATCAAAACAATTGTAAATAGTGAAATATATTGATCCGAAAAAAAAAAAAAAGATTTTTTTTTTTTTTTTTTTTTTTAAGGATATAATAAAAATAATAATAATAATAATAATTTGGCAATATATATTTTTTTTTTCTGCCAAGGATGACCGATATCAAATCTATTCCGCTGCAACATATTAGTATATTATATCAGATACTTTATTTAGACATTTGAAAACAAATTTGACTTCAAATTATGATAGAATATTTATCATTTTCCTTTTAATTAGTATATTAGTTGGATATTTATTATGTAAATATCATCCTTTGAAATGAAATGTTTGTGTTTTCAATCGAATATGGAAGTTTGCCAATTTTTTTCTAGTGTTTTGAAATTAAAAATTCCAATTTTGTCAATTTTACAACAAAAACAGAAACATTAAATCATTAAATTCATTTTTTTACTTATTTTTATTTTATATTATTTCACGCGCACTTTTTATTTCCTAATGAAAATTATTAAAAAAAACTTTTTCGATATTGCTTGTACCGATACTGATTATTATTAGTTTTCTTTTCTTTTTCTTTCAATAATAATAATAATAATAAAAAGATTTTGATGAAATTCTGGCAAAAGCAGAATTTAGTTTAGGACGGAGAACTATTAGTTTTTTTTTTCTTCCCAATTATAACATCGCTTTCAAATTATTCAATTATATTTTCGATAAATTTTAGATTTCGATAAATGTCCAACTATCGAAAAATGATTTCGACAAATGTCCAACTATCGAAAACGACAACGCAAAAATCCCAGATTGAGACTAATAGGCCCTCAGTCCTAAAAAAAAAAAAAAAAAAATTAAAAAATTTTCAAATTAATTTATATTTGGTATAATTAATTTAACAATATCAAATGAAAGTAGTTATCTCTCCAGAAAGTTATCGTTTGTAATTATATAACTTTCGTAAATAACTCAGGTTTTTCATTTATATCATTTTACTAGTTTAATTTTAAAATATGTGCTCATATTTTCCATATTAATGTTATTTACTTTAATTTTTGTGTACAGAGTAAATGTTTTACACGCGTTTTATAACTTTAAATTAGTGTGATTATAAAATCATTTATATAAATTAAGTAATTTTCGTGATGTCAAATAAATGTTTATAAATCTTCTTATAGTTTTTTAAGAATTCAACAGTTATAATTGTTTTAAAAAAATATACGTGATATAGTTGAACGTATTAAAATAACAACAATTTGGCTAAACATGATATAAAATTTATTGTACTTAATCGTTTTATTTAAATTTAAATTTGTCTCCTGGAAAGTTAATGGGTGATTTTCAACCCAACTGCCTGATTGATGTCCCAGATTTTCAATCTTAATTTCATGTTAATAAAATTATTATTTTGAGACTATATAATAGCATGAAACGATGTATTATTTTATATTTAATTTAATACTTTCCTTACATTTTTTTTTAAAGTTTTTAAATAATAGTCTATTTCTATTCCTATAGTTAGCAGGTAGGGAAAATTTACGGATCCTGTATAACAAAACCGCATAATCTGAAACTTTTTTTTTAAACATTTTTTTTTTCTTTTATATAAATTGGAAATATAAAGTAAGATGGCCAATTAAAATAAATAAATAAATAAATAAATAAATAATGCATACAATTTCACTAAAATACTAAATCTGATTTTTTACATCTTGTGTCTTTATATGCAGCTCATGAGTGTTACCATCAGAAAGAAATTATTATTTATTTGCAAATTATTTGTATATTTTAGAAAGCAACAGTAATAAGAAATCCTTGCTGTTCGTTTTTACAATGTAAAGGTCTAGGCTTGGATAATTTTATTCTTAAATTGTACATTGGAATACGTATTTCAGTTCAGTGAAAATTTGTATTTCATCTCATCCCATTTATTTTGCACTATTTTTATAATATAAAAATAATAGAATTAGGAAATAGTGTATCATTTCTTTATTAATTAAGAGGCATTCCGAAGTTTTCAAGAAAACAGTTAGAATTTATTCTAGTGAAGAATTCTTTAATAAATATCATGAATGTTACTTCTCATGAGTGTTACTTAGAGAAAGGTAACATATACTTTCACACATCATAACAATATTATGTGTGAAAGTATATGTATGACGAACGACAGTTTATTTTCTTTATTGTAATAAGCAGTATGAGAGAGAAATATAATACAATAAAATTAATTTATTAATGATGAAAATATCATTTTACTCTCAGGTTCTTTATATTTATCGATTTAGACTGGTTTCCTACAAGTGATATACATTGAAAGGTATTACTTACAAACTTTGAATAAACACCGTAAAATGCAATAAACTCGCAACAATTGTTTCGGGTCCGAAACAATTGTTGCGAGTTTATTGCATTTTATGGTGTTTATTCAAAGTTTGTAAGTAATATTTTTTACAACGCCAGTTTTGTGGTGCTTTTTTATTAAATTGAAAGGTATTAGTTAAAGAACATAATTTAAAATATTCATTGAACTACATTCGGCAGCAAAATTATTGAAGCACTAGCAATAATTCGTGTTTAAAAGGTGTGCACCTAATTCTGTTTTGTTAAGTAAATATTTGTCGTGTCATGATCTTTATCTTTATGCTGTTTATTAAAAAGTAAGCGATGATACAAATTAGCGATCAAACTTAAAAAAAAAAAAAAAAAAAAAAAAAAAAGAAAAAAAAAAAGAAAAAAAGAAAGAAAATGAGAAATGCGGATGCGTTCTTTGATAATTTTGATGCCGACTGTATTAAATAAATTTAAGAATTTAATAGGAGGGAGAAATATATATATATAGTTTTAATTCTATGATACTTTGTTCGAATAATTGTGCTATTTCATGAAACAAAAATATATAAGTAATGAAGAAATTCACACTACATATAACTATTTTCTATTTTTGTTATCAAAGTAAATTATCTGTCATTAGTTGTTATTATTTCTTAAAAGAGGTATATGAAACCACAATGTTTCATTAAATAAAAGGTTATATGTGGTTTATCTCCAATAAGCCCTCAGTTATCTTAAGTTTGGTGAAGCAATATCAGATATAGCATTAGTTCACAAACGCGGTCTTTAACTGTACCATAATCACCAATGGCGAGAACATTACCACGGCACTTTGGTTACATATAGTACCATACATTTTCGGCTGATACAATATTGCAAGTGATAACGACAGTGATGACCACCCCTTTCTATTCCCTCTGTCTGAATATGTTGCTTTGAATGATAAAGTACGTGTATTTAACGAGTTTCCTCCATTCAGAAGTAAATTATGGACAGAAGCCGAGCTATCAATTCTTAATAGCGTTTATTATTTCAGGATGAGAGACAGCATTTAGATGGTCGTAAACCAAAAACACATATAAATTATTGAGGATTTTTTTTTATTAATAATAATTATAGATATTCTTTCAAACATTGAATTAAAATTAAGTGTATTTCTGTAACAGATTCGATACTACATTAAGCACTGAACGCATATTTAAAAATTCAGAGACTTTGTATGGTAGGATAAATATTAAAAAAAAAAAAAATCTATGCTGTAATAAATATTTGTAAATCTCAAAGGCAAATCAATATAAAAATTTATGCCATATACAGATTATTTTATAATATATATAGTATTTATGTAACACTGCTGTGAAAAAAAAAATATCTATATATATATATATATATATACATGTATATATATATCGAGTTCTGATACCATTCTTGCTGATTCCTATGTAAAATAACCTCCTGAATCCGAATATGACTCCCATTTTGCCCATTCACCCACCATTTTGTAGAAACACTATTCCCTCCCTCAATCTTTTTTCCCTGTTCGGTAATTTTATGACCATGAATTTGATTTGAAGAAGGAAAAAGAATTAATTTAACACCTAAAAACAAAAAAATATAAAGTTTAAAAAATAACATTAATAACAGATTAAAAAATACATAAGGTATGTAATACATAATTTCAGTGGACCCCCCCCCCCCCCCCAGAAAAAAAAAAGAAAGAAAAGAAAAAAAATTCCCTTGTCGAAAATGTGCATGTTTTACAATTTTCCAACTCTGTAGCCCCTCAGAAGATATTCAACGGTTAAAATAATCCCCCCTCCTCCTAAAAATAAAATTTATAGACATAAAATCACCGAAAATGATACAAATAGGGGGCCGTTCCTAAAAAACGGTGGGTGATAGGACAAAATGGGCGTTATATTCGGATTCAGGAGGTCATTTTACATAAGAATATGCTGAAATGGTGTCAGAAGCAATTTTCGTGCAGAGCAGTGTAATATATATAACTTAACAAACAGTATTAATATAATGTATATAAAATCAATGCAAGTTTGGTGCATCCTTCAAATAGCAGATGGTTTACGTTTTATGTAGTTTTGCACATCAATTTTCTTTAAAAAATCATTTTAATTTAAAAGAAATTTTTAGAATGATTTTATTATATCGTACTGCTAAAAATTGTATACAACATTAAACCGAATTTTAGTTCTACAATAGCTGCAAACATAAAATCGTTAAACAATTTACCATGATTTGTTATTTTACATGAGTTAAGACTTCAACATAAGGCACAATATTTTATAGAATAAAGTTAATGTAGAGCTGCAGCTATTAACGGTACGAAAGTTTTGTACTTCAATATTTTTAAAATGAACTATTTGGGAACACGTAAAAATATGTTCTTATTTTCTAAAAAAAAATTCAATGGAACAATATATCTTTAATTTGTTATAGTAACAAATACAGATTATTTACATATTTAGAAAGATAATTGTACGCTGAAGAAATTAATACGAAGTTTTAAATGCGGGACAAAATTTATTGAACTATGTAAGTAAAAACGTAAATACCACTCTATAATTTTTAATTTAAATGCCGTGGTTGTATATGATTTTTTATTTAAATGAAGTTTTTTACGCTTATGCTCATGAAAGCTGAAAAATGTTTTGAAATATAACTTCAAAAAATTTTACCCTACCTAAATGTTCCCATAGTTATGACAATGAACTTAAATATTGCAGCTGTGTTTAATTTCGAAAAAAACAATTTATAAGGTTGAATGTACAAAAAATCCTCATAGTTTTTAATTTTTTGTTAGTCAACTAGTAATAATTCTTTGCATAATTAAACAATAATGAATATTTTAGTTCAAATTATAGTCAGAATGACATATTTTAATTTAAAATAAAGCTTATGCATTTCACAGAAAATTTACAGGAAATATCTTGCGCGCAGTAAAAAATTATTTGATATAATTTTTTTTTCAATCATCAAATCGGAACATGACTATTATATTTAGTATGTTTTGTTGTTAAATAGCTAACAAATTTTACATTTTACAATCAAGTTTCGCAACACTTTAAAAATACTCCAAAAGTTTCATGTTTCTTAGAGCTATTACATTAATAAGTATAAAGTTAACTTTATAAATTTCCTCCACTCCCATCTGAATTTAATTAAATGTTAATTTTCTTTAAAATCTGTAATTTCCCATTTGAAGAACGTTAGATGGATAATTATGAAATGTCAGCGTAAAGCTGGATTTGAGTTTAATTAAACATTATTTTTCTTTAAAATCTCTAATTTTCAACCGAATTAGCGATTTTTTTTTTTTTTTTAGATTATGAACTCATAATCAGCATTATTAGGCAACTTTCATGTTTTGTCAAAATCGGCTAAAATATTGCACTTCAAAAAACAACAACAATAACAAAAAAAAAAAAAAAATGTTTTTCATTCTATAACCTAATACTAAAACGTTTTAATTATCATCTAACATGAGTTGGAGAATTGACAGCTCACAAATTTTTTAATTTCAACGCAAAATACTCTAAAAGATTTAAAATAAAATTTTATTTAATTAAAAATTTCTACTGTGCATGCTAATTAAAAAATTAGTCCAGTCAATTTTAAATTTATACCTCAGAATAATTTCTAGTTCCCAAGAATTTAAAGTAATATATATAATACACAGCCAATCAGCACATAGTTTTGTACTGGCGCAAAGAGATTCGAGTTCTTTTATAATTGTTATTATTATCTTAGTTACATTACCTTGATAACATAAACTACGTGTATAGTTTGCTCAAAAAACTATAATTTTCCTAGATTTTCTGAAGAATCATGTTTTGTGTTTTGTATGTTAATATATCTTTATCATTACTTATTTATTTTTACTTAATTTTTATAATTGTCGTGACACCGGTTTATAAAGATTTAAGCTCCATAAAAATCTCGAGTATATTCAAATTTTGATACTTTAGTTTTAAAATATGACAATAAATCAAAAATTCTCAAACATATTTCAGAACAAACACAAACAGTAGTACAATCATCACAACTGAAGCAATTTCCCATTTAAATAATTTCTACTCGAAAGAATTTCCCTTTTAACAAAATGTGCATGGAAGATTTCCATCATATAATCTGGTTTCCCTTTGAGGTTGTTTTTTCCTTGTAACATTAAAAAATTAGAATTGATGTTTGTTAATGAAAGCGAAATATGATGGAAAGCGAAATATAAAAAGATCTGGAGTGACTCGACTCGACTTTTTGAACATTAATTAATTAACAGTTGTTTAAATAAATTAAAAAATTTCGTTAACTAAACAAATGAAAAAATTATAATAGGGTGTTTGAATAACTTTGCCCAATATAGTATGCTGTTTAATTTAACGTCATTGCTCTTCAAATAATTTGAACCCATCGGTCATAAAGATAAAGAATTTTTCGTTGTGTCCCTGTAAAAATATATGAATGCAAAATTCACCAAAATCTATACCGTTCGCGCAATGGTAATATATAACATATATATAAATTTTCAGCTGAATTGAATAAGGCGTTTAGTCGCTATCGCACTTTAAATCATTTGAGTTTCTAGTCCATCATGATAAAGCATTTTTCTTTGGGTCCCTCTAAAAAAATAATAAGGATTAGATTCACTAATTCTATTCTGTTTTTGCGACGATGATGTACAATATGTGTATAAATTTTCAGTTCATTCGAATAGAACGTTTAGACGAAATCACACTTCAAATAATTTGAGTCCATAGACTGTAATGATAAAGAGTTTTACTTTGTGACCCTGTAATAAAACTCGAAGTGCTAGATTCACCAAAATCTATACCGTTCTTGAGACGGTGACCTATAATACGTATATAATTTTTTATCTCAAACGAATAAGGCATTTAGACGCTATTGTACTTTGAAGATTTTGAGCCCATAGGGTACAATGATAAAGAATTTTTCTTTGTGTCCCTATAAAAGAAACTATAAGTGCTAGATTCACCAAAATCAATAGGTTTCGTGCTATGATGATCTATAACATACTTACAACTTTCAGCTTATTTGAATATAGTGTTTAGACATTATCGTGTTCACTCACATTCATACACATACACAGATACTCATACATACATCATAGTAAAAATATAAAAAATGAACTCTAAGGACCTCGAAACGTGTATAATACCTCAAAATCAAAAATGTCGAATTTTTGTCATGATTTTAATATTTTTTTTTACGTATGGATGCTCAGTAAATTCAGTAAAAAAAAAAAAAAAAAAAGAAAACATTTCTTACCATTACCTGTTATTATTACGATTTTAAATTGTTCACTCTTAGACTTTCTTTGAATCGTAAACGCATAATGCTATATAACATAACCTTTCTTTTAACGGATTTAAAACTTAATTAGTCAAAACATTGTTAACTTTAGGATAAATATGACAATAAAGCAAAGATTCATAAAAATACTTCGTAGCAAGCGTAAACAGTACAATCATCAGCAACCGAAGCCATCTCCCATTACAAAAATTCCTACTTTATTGAAGTTACCTTTTAACAAATGTGCATGGAAATAGGTTTCCATCATTTAATCTGGCCTCCCATTGATTATGTTTTTCCGTGTAATCTGCACAAATTAGGACTCATTTTCGTTAATATGATTCACCGATGAAAATGAAGTGAAAATACTTTTTACCATTCTCTTTTAGTACCTCTAGAGCTTTAAATCGTAAATGCATAATGATATATAATAAAATCTTTCTTATAGCATATATAACAATTAATTAACCCAAACATTTTTAACTTTCAGTATAAATATGACAGTAAATCAAAGATTCATAAACATACTTCGGAACAAACGTAAACAGTACAATCATCATCGACCGAAGCCGTTTCCCATTTAAATAATTCCTACTCAATTCAAGTTCCCTTTTATCAAATGCGCATGGAAATAGATTTCCATCATTTAATCTGGTCTCCCATTGATGCTGTTTTTCCGTGTAATCTGCACAAATTAGGATTCATTTTCGTTAATATGATCCATCGATGAAAATGAAGCGTGCAAGAAGGAACGAAAATGCTCCTGTTACCACTTTCCCTTCTTTACTCTGTAGTTTTTAAACTGTTCACCTCCAGAGTGCAGATTTCCATATTATGCTGATTGCGGAGGAATCGGTACAGAGAGAATGAAGAACGCGAAAATGTGCATGACAAATGATATTAATTCTCTAACGCAGTTACCGAGAATCTCACTCAATTTACTTTTCCTGAACGTAGGAATTCTTCTTCAATGGTTCCTCATTGCCTCTTGCATCAGATGAAGTTTCCCACGAGGGCGAATGTAATGATTCCCATTCTTTGCCATTTTTCTTTCTTTTTTATATATGCATATTAGCAAGATATTGCCATTCCATCTGGAAATAAAACATGCTGAAATCGTTAGAAATGGGTTTGAGGCGTATGGTTGAATTAATTTTCTTGCTGTTGTTATTTATTGTAGATGGCCTCTTAAGAAGTTCAGTTTGTAGAAATTAGGTTAAACGTATTGCCTTGTTAAACGTTGAAGTAAGTTTTAAGATAAATTGTATTTGTCGTATCGTTTTAGGCATAAAATTTTTAAACTGTACATTATACAATTAGGCAAATATATTACAGCAGATATTCCTAATTCTTGAATCAATTACACATTAGGTCTTTGCATAAATTCGTGCGGTTTTTTAATGCTTCATTTCATAAAAATACATCAAATCAAATGACATTTTTTAATCAAAATACTCTCCATTACTTATTACAACCTTTGCCCATTTTTCGGGTAACAAATGTATACCACGGCGATAGAAGCTCTCGTCTTTGGAGGCAATAAAATGATCCGCGTCCGCACGAACTTTTGCAACGACCTAATATAATTAATCCGTGAAGATAAATTTAAGGATGACCTTATGTTACTAGTAAACCTTTCTTTCTTATTGCATTTTAACTATTGCTGCTATGTTGGGAAATGAGATAAATTATAATAACTAAAAATAAGTTATGTGATATCAATGAACTGGTCATGTTATTAAAAACATTCGTCGAAGCCTACCTTATAGGTAAGGTCTGCCATACATAACCATATCAGATATAACATATCTTTGTTATGTATGATGGAATAAATTAATTATGAAGTGTGTTATAAAAACCCGAAGAATAAAATAGGTTATGTAGATGTATACAGTCGGTAACAAAAGTGTCCGAACACTAGCAAAAATTCCTATGTAAAGAAAGTACACTTAATACTGTTTTGTTAAATAAATCCTTGTCGAATCCTGTTCTTAAGCAGCTTAAGAACATGATTCGATAAGGATTTATTTAACAAAACCGTATTATGTGTACATTTTTCACATAGGAATTTTTGCTAGTGTTCGGACACTTTTGTTACCGACTGTACAGGTGTATTTTTATTCTTCTTCTTCTTATTATTATTATTATTAAATCGGACCTGCCATAAATATTTTGAGGTAGGAGGAAATTTTCGGTTTCGAACAGTAACGAATAAAAAAGTAATTTGAAAATATATTAATTTACATTCTCTTAGACCATTTTTAAATTTTTTTTACATAAATTAACTCGATAGGTTTCATATCCGTCTAGCGATTATAAGCATTGTGTATGGTTTTTATGCCAACATACTTAGAATTAATACTTTTATAATGTAATTTTTCGTTTGTATGAAAATATAAATTATGAATTTTGGGCTAGTTATACTTTTCGTTTTCCTAAGAAAATGTATAGCTATTAAGAAGCGATTTATTTAAAAAAAATAATAATAATAATAAGTCTTTTGTTGTATCAAGCAGATTGACCAGTGGTCCCCGAATCTCGAAAACAGTCCTCGAAAGCTGCCTTCATCTCCGAAAAAGTCGAACACATTTAGGGACGCCGGTTATAAAGTTTTTATCGTTTTATCATCATAATAATTTATTAAACGTGTAATAAGTAAGCTAAAATAAGTTCTTTCAGGTGTTCCATACATAAATATTACTAAAATTTCATAATTTAAGGTGATTTGTTTATTTTGTCCTCAAAACTTGAAGACGCCGCCATATTTGTCCTCTAATTCAATTAAAATATCTGGTCACCATAATCAAGTTGCTTTTAACAAACACGCTACATATTCACATTTTATACTTTTATCGTAAATGCTTACGTACTTAATACACACACACACAAAAATGATACTCTCTAATATAAATAATATAAAATTAACTAATACAAATAATAATAATGATAATAATAATAATAATAATAATAAATCATAAACCGAATTGTCTCGTAGCCTATTTTAGTCTACATGCGATATCAAATACCACTAAATAGTTTAAAAATTAAAAACAAAGAGGTTAATTTACCGAAATTCCATTTGAATTACGACTTGCATGAGTTTATTTTATTTTATTTTGTTTACTGAGTTTTTAAAAATTCAGTCAGGCGATTATTTATAACACGCTTAAAATTTACCGCAGAAAGATTTTACGATTCTTTTACCCCCCCCCCCCCCGTTGTGGTATATATCTAGCATTAATTATTATTATTATTATTACTTTCTCTTACCCATAAGGTAGAGAAAGTATTGTTTTTGGGTCAAATTTTTAAAAATAGAATTTTTGTTTTATTTACACGTTTTGAGGTCCCCTGAATCCGAATATCCTGTTTTAGCGGTTGGTCTGTGTGTGTGTTGTCTGTTATCAACATATTTCAAAAAGAAATTATAGCAGAAAGTCCAGATTTGATATTCTAAATGTGTATGATATAGGGATGCTACACTAAACTTTTCGTTGAGATCAAGAAAATGGTTCGTGTACAGGGACACCCAAGAGAATTCAAATACATTACGTCTATGGGGAAAATTTTAACGTTTGATCTTTGTCTGTGTCTGTTAGAATAAATTAAAAACAAATAATTTCAGGCGATCCAAATGTTGTATTTTGAAGTTAATGTGTTTGTTACTAGAAAAGTTTGATCGAAGATTGATAAGTTTCAAGGAATGTTGGTGTGAAAGTTTTCTCAATAATTTAAAAGAACATTTGAATTTAATAACAGATTCGAATTCTATATTAATGTAGATACAGTAGTGAAACATGGGGTTGAGAGGGGCGGCAGCCCCCCTTACACAGAATTACTTGTCAAATAAAGCTGCTCCGAAGCCTAATTTGAATTGTTTTAACATAGGTTTGCATAACAGTACTCGTTATCTTACTCTTCAGTGTACAATCTGTATTTGGGTCATTCTCTGAATGGGCTTTTTTTAAAAAAAGTTAGCCCAATAAAATTGCTCCATTTTTTTTTTTTAATTTTTGTGCATGTACATATATGTTACAGTTAATAAAAAAATAATATAAACCAAACTGTAACTGATAATTTTTTGAAATAGTATTATTTTTACCAATTAGAAAAATGAGAGAATGATTGTGAAGGAATGACAAATTTCTTCTAGAAATTACTTTATAAAAATATGATTAGGTTTAATTGTCTTTTCAAACATTAAATATTTATTAAAACATATTTTTATTACTATAATAACATAAAAAAGCAAATTTGATTTCTTTTAGTTAACTTTATAATGAATGAGGGAATAACATTAATAATAATCTGGTGTGTCACCCACACGACTTTCTCTTAACCTGAAATTTAATACTATAAATACAGGTTGGAGATTAAGAGGTAAGATAACGATGTTATGTAAACATATGTTAAACAATTCAAATTAGGCTTCGGAAGAGTTTTATATGATAATTAATTCTGTGTGAGGGGGGCTGCCGCCCCCCTCAACCCTCGTTTCATTAATGCACCTAGATTTATATAAAATTTAATTCTGTTATTAAAAAATAATTCTGTTTTTAAAAAATAATTTATTAAAATTATTATTTAAAAAAATTATCTTTTATGATAATGCAGACGATTTCCATATTAGAGAAGTAGTATAACACTAAATATCAAAAAAAAAAAAAAAAAAAAAAAATACGATTTTTTTTTCAAAGTTTTTTTTCGTTAAAAGTGAAAAAAATCGATAACTTTGTTTTAAATTATCGCAGATTGATGGTTCAACCATTCGTTTTAAAGGTATTGGCGAGCGCTTTTGAAAGATACCCATCATGAAAATTTACTCCCCTCGAGGGGGGACTTCCCCCCCAGGGGGGGAGGCGAGGCTCCTACATACACAAAAAAATTTTCCCAGTTGACTATCTCTATTAGAATATATATATATATATATTCGTTTCATTTGGTTTAGTGCAGTCTATAGACGTTAAACTCTACTTACCTGCAATTTCCCCATAGACGTAATGTATTAGAATTCTCTTGATAGTCCCTGTACATGAACCATTTGCTTGATCGTAACGAAAAGCTTACTGTAGCATCTATATATGATACACATTTAGAATACCAAGTTTGGAATGTCTGCTACTATTTGTTCTTGAGAAATGCTGATAACAGACAGACACACACACAAACACACATACATACCCACAGACACACAGACATACACACAGACCATTTGCTAAAAACATGATTTTCGTATTCAGGGGACCTCAAAACGTGTAAATATAACAAAATCTCGCGTTCGAAAATTTGACTCAAAAACAATACTTTCTCTACCTTATGGGAAGAGAAAGTAAATAATCTGGTATGTCACTCACACGACTTTCTCTTACCCTGAAATTTAATACTATAAATACAGGTTGGAGATTAAGAGGTAAGATAACGAGTACTGTTATGTAAACCTATGTTAAACAATTCATATTAGGCTTCTGAAGAGTTTTATATGATAATTAGTTCTGTGTGAGGGGGGCTACCGCCCCCCTCAACCCCCCGTTTCATTAATGCACCTACATTTATATAGAATTTAATTCGGTTATTAAAAAATATTTCTCTTTTTAAAAAATAATTTTTTAAAATAATTATTTAAAAAATTTATCTTTTATGATAAGGCAGACGATTTCCATATTAGAGAAGTAGTTTAACACCAAATATCCAAAAAAGTCCATTTTATTCTCAATATTAAAAAAAAAAAGAAAAGTGCGATTTTTTTTTTCAAAGTTTTTTTTTTCGTTAAAAGTAAAAAATTCGATAACTTTGTTTTAAATTATCGCAGATCGATGGTTCAACCATTCGTTTTAAAGTTATTTTCGAGCTCTTTTGAAAGATACCCATCATGAAAATTTACTCCCCTCGAGGGGGGACTTCCCCCCCAGGGGGGAGGCGAGGCTCCTACATACACAAAAAAATTTTCCCAGTTAACTGTCTCTATTACAAAAAATATATATTTGTTTCATTTGGTTTAGTGCAGTCTATAGACGTTAAACTCTATTTTCCTGCAATTTCCCCATAGACGTAATGCATTAGAATTCTCTTGATTGTCCCTGTACACGAACCATTTGCTTGATGTTAACGAAAAGCTTACTGTAGCATCCCTATATGATACACATTTAGAATACCAAGTTTGAATTTTCTGCCATAATTTGTTTTTGAGATATGCTGATAACAGACAGACACACAGACACACACACAGACAGACACACACACACACAGACACACAGACCATTTGCTAAAAACATGATTTTCGTATTCAAGGGACCTCAAAACGTGTAAATATAACAAAATCTCGCGTTTGAAAATTTGAGCCAAAAACAATACTTTCTCTACCTTATGGGTAAGAGAAAGTAAAAAACAATACTTTCTCTACCTTATGGTAAGAGAAAGTACAAATACTGTATTTCAATCTAACGTTTGGGAGCCATATACTACTCATTGTAAAATGTTACCAACAGAACACAAAATGGCTTCTTTACTTTGCGGCTATATAAATTAAGTTTGACTTAAATAAAGCACGTGCTGCTATTAATATAGTAAGTAGGGGTGTAATTATAGTTTGATGAGGGAATGATGTCTGTTACCAGGGACAACAATAAAGAGTGCTCTAATATCTTTCATTGTATAATATATAAATGTGGTATAATGGATAAATATTTATAAAGTACATTTATTAAATTTCCAATTCAAATAATTTAAATATACATGCTATAATACCATAGAAACCATTTTATTTACTTACATGTGTGAATGGGGACACAGTGAGGGAATGATATTTTGCATTTTAAAAAATATTTAAAAATTGTATTTGAATTCCAGCAACCAAAGAATAACAGTTTATGTGCATAACTAGTTAATATTGATGGTTCTGACAAATTTTTGTTTTTGTGATTTTAAAAATATGCCCTCAAGACTACTGGGACATGAAATGACCACTTTTCAGAGAATTACTCATTTATAGTTTTATATTTCAGGGTAAGAGAAAGTCGAGTGAGTGACACACCATATTATTATTATTAAGATAAAGTGTAAAATTTTAATTTTTACTTTGCACATACATTAAAAATTTATTATTATTATTATTTTTTTCTTTTTCAAGAATGTTTCACTAATTTAAATTTTCAGTTGCAGAATCTTTTACGTTTAACTAAATTTTTATGTACAGAAATCATAAACTAAGAAACCCTGATCATAAAAAATAGTCACATGGTTTTAATAAAACTAGCGGCAGCTTCCGAGCTTGTGTGTAACTCGAAATTGTCAAATAACTAGATTTACAAGTTTCGTTTTTAAATACTATTCCAGGTAGTATTTTCTGATGTAATGGTGGTGTGAGGTTTTAATCTCATTTGATTACATACACAGGTCCTAAGTCTGGTTGGAATGCTCTCTGTGGAGTTTTTCTCGGGCGTCATAATTTTTGTTCCGAGAAAACTTCTAATGGAATCTTATTTTGTTCCATCTAAAATTTCTAACGCCTAGTGCGACCTGCTTAGGGAGGTGACAGTATCTACCGTCCATTAGTTTTGAGAACAGAACCTTCTTTTTATTACAGGGTAATAGTGTTTTTGTGATTAAAAAAGAAATATAAAATGTAAGCCATAATGGAATTTTATGCTACTTTTATAGATTTATATATTTGCTTCAAATTTGAAAGTTACATAAATTTTAAACATTGTTTTTATGAGTAAAATAATATTAAATAAAAACACTTTTTCGAACAGCTTCCTTTTATTTAATTATACTTATTTGAAATAAATTTTTGAAACAAAATTGATATACATTCAAATAAAACTAATGCTTTTTATCAGAAAATCGCTATATGCCATAATAAATACAACATTTTTTTTTTTTTTTTTTTTAATAAATCAAATATTAAATTAAACTTTATGTATATAAATTTTCATATCTACAATCTTTTATCATAAAAAAAAAAAAAAAAAAAAAAAAAAAAGGAAATAAATATTAAGTGGAATTCACAGGAATAAAATAATTTTATTAGACAAGGAGTTTCGCCAAATTTATACTTCTTGTCTATTTGCGTTTTTTTTTTTTCTGAAATCGATATAAACATCAATCAAATAAAGTTGTTGAGTAATCGATATGTAAATGAATAAACTTAAATATCGTTTTGAATAAACCATAAGATATCGAAAACAGTGATTCGGCTCCAAATAAACGAATTTACCATTTCCGATTATTCAACAAGCCTTCATGCGAATGAATCTCTCTCCCTCCCCGCAGTATTCCGTAAACCCTTGCGCTCCCTTCATCGGTGAAAGGGGATGCTAAATCCGAAAGGACTTTTCTTTTCTTGACAATGAGCGCCCCCCCCCCGCCCCCACCTCGCCTCTTTTCGGCTTCTAGGCTGCGCCCCGTTTACACTCCGCTATTAAAAGGAAATCCACCCACGTATAGCTGATTTTATCCACTTAATTGCTCTCAATTGTGAAAGGGGGGAAAGTTGTTGTTATTTTGCGCCCCAGCACAATATCGTTATGGAGTTACTTCAACATGGAATGAAACCCTTTTTGTTCCGACAGGCGATGTATATCATGTGTGATGCCCCCCCCCCTTTTTTTTTTTTTTGCACTCCCCTTACGAATATGTTCTGCTAGAAGAGTGATTCAGAAAATCGTTTTACGTTGCTTTCTTTGCGAAAGGTGTTAACGGAGTATATTCATTTCACCAATGTTCCTTTGAGGGAATATATATAAATTTATTCTGAAATTTTGTTTTGAAATACAGTAGAGATTTAATTTATTATGCGTATTGTGTCAATAAATAATATTAAAGTGCTAAGATAAATGACTTTTACGCTGCTTCAAGTTTTTTAATTACCTATCATTAAATTTATGCAGTTGGTGAAGATTATAAGAATTAAAAATTGAGATTTTGTTACTTGGTTGTAACTTTGATCAAATGTTTAAGTGACATTTTTGATGAAAAGGCCAAATTATGAGCATACAATACCTAACCTTGTAGACATGGATAACCTAAATCCATAATAATGTATGGGAAAAAAAATTTTCACAATTACTCATTGTTTATTTTGTTTTATTTTATTTTATTTTATTTATTTCTTTTGTTTAATTATTTATTTATTCAGTTTTCTCATTCAGAAATTCACAATAATTTAGTTCTCATTTTCGGAAAAAAAAAAAATAGTATTTTATTTTTGAATTAATAAAAACGAAGAATGAACTAACTGCATTTATCGTATTTTTTAGCTAGGAAATAAATTGTTACAAAAAAAAAAAAAAAAAAAAAAATCAATTATTTTAAAACGAGTACTACTTTAACGATTGTTAATTTTTTAAATATAAAAAGGGTAATGCGTAATTGTGAAATGAAATTTCCCCATAAAAAATCCTTAGAAGAAAATCCCCGTACAAGATTAAATATTTTGTACTCTTTGCGTATGTGAGTGATAAAAAGTTTGTGGCAGCTTTCGATCAAGAATTAATCCACAGAATTTTATGAAAATTTGTATTTCGTTGTACCTCGATACAAATTGTTGTTTAACAAATTTTAGTTCATGTGGCAATTCAATTCAAGTGGCGCTGCTATTCTATAATTTCCTGATTTACGGGAAAGCTTTTCTGTTTTTATAACGTATAAATGCGCCATTCTTGTTATGTGAGATAGCTATCATGAATAAACTAAATAAAACTAAATAAAACTGACCTATTAGGGTGGGTATCGGCCCACAAGTGGTGTTACTATTACTTATTTTTTACGATTTTTTTTTTCATGTTAATTGGTAGATTGTATTATGTAGAACAGTAAAACGATGAAGAAAGTTTTTTAATGGCTACTGCATACTAGTTTATTGATGACGTTACGATTTTAATGAAATTTCATTTTTCCGACTGAGTGAAAATAATGCCTGGACCGGGAGTCGAACCCCGGATCTTTGACATACAAGGTCAAGGCTCTACCAATTGAGCTATCCAGGCCGACAACCGGTCAGCATTACTCACTCAGACAACCTTTAGGCAGAAACATCTGGTCTGTCATTTAGATAGCTCAACAGGAATAAGCCGCAGGTAAAGGAAAACACCATTAAACAATAGGAGAAAGAAATGCATTTTTTTTTTTATTAAAATTTTTATTTATTTTCACTCAGTCGGAAAAATAAAATTTCATTAAAAATATGATTTTCTTCCAATCAGTTACGATTTTAATTTGTAAAGATATTGCAGTTTTATTGTCAATTTCAAAATTCACGGCAATGTTCCGTGCTCTGAGGACGAAAATAACAGTAAACATTTTTATCATATTTCTTAATCATATGCAGAATATTTATATTTAATAGCGACGATTATATAGCTGTAACAGCAAACAACAAACAACAAACATGAGAAGACGGAAAATTTCTTGTTTTAGACCAAAATATCATATTATATACTTGGCAATAAAGTTTTATAATTTTTATTTTATTTCAATGGCATAGGTAAGAAACTCTTAAAATTTCTAAAAAATAAATAAATAGTAAAAGTAATAAAAAGTGCATATAACGTCGATAATAACAGCTATCTGTATTATTATTATTGTTGTTATCAATAGCGATGGGGAGTAATATTATCATCACAAGTGTTATTCATTTTACTGTATAGTGTCTTTTTCCGCACATTTTACTATTAAACAATGTGCGACTTTTGCTGTTTAGTAAAAAACCTGTTACAATAATTTTGTTTTATTTATCAGATTATAAAACACATAAACTGACTCTCTGAGTGCTTTCTAAATTGACAAATAAAATAAAATAAATAAATAAAAGCTCAGTAAAGTAAATAAAACTTTCTTAACTCATCCCAATATCTGACCATACGATCCTTTAAAGAAGTCTATTCTGCAGTCACGTGTATATAATCCACTATTCTGCATTTATTTTTCTATCCCTTTAAACACTATGAATTCGGGGCGTGATTCATTTCACAATCTTTTTTTTTTTTTTTCCCTTTCTGCCCATTTCAACTCTGTGGTTGTTCCGACACTGATTGCTCCCATAACTTTCAATAACCCAACATTCCGTATCCCTTTACCCGCTGAATCCATGAGCTGCCCACACTGCACGCCCCTTTCCTTGCTGGAAGATCCTTTCTATCCTTTGTATGCAGAGCACGGCTCCCATCTCAACGAGATCATACAGTTGAGGAAATTATAAGCTCGGTAAGAAAATTGAAAAGTGCCGGAGCGTCATCATTTCACGTAGAAATGTTCAGGGTGGGGTAGGGGAGGGAGAGGGAAGGGGAAGGGTAGACGAGTAAGGGGAGGGAGAGGGAAAGAGAAGGGGGAGGGCAACAATTCAGTATAGAAACGAGAAGAAAGTGTTTTCAATTCTCTTATTTACATCATGAAAGGTATAAATTAATTGTCTGAGAATTAATTGAATTACAAAAATGTAATAGTGATTTCCTTACATTCAGAATATCGTTGACGAAAGGGGCAAGGGGGTCAATGAGGGTTTTAAGGTCGATGGGTGCATTCAAGTGCGTTTTTAAAAGGATATTACAAACTTGATGAAAGACTTCTTCTTTTGAATTTCCATAGGGTTATTTACTTTGTTTCTAATTATGTGTAGACGGAATGTAATATGTTTTTCTTGGGTGAATGACTTTTGAAGTTCTTCTTTTTAAATTGCTCAATCATAAAGTGTTCTTCCTATTTTTAGAATAATATTGTTGAACATTTGCATGGTTAGTAGATGTTTAAATCCTAAACTGTTGAATTAAATGATAACACAAGTCTGGACTTTCTTTTGGGGGAGGGATGGGGGGGGGGCGTATTAAACACTGTGATTTTTAGGATACGGAATCCAAAAAATATCATTCCGCCCCCCCCCTTTTTTTTTTTTTTTTTTTTTTTTTTTTTAATAACAAAGGTTTATGTTAAAGAGATTTCAAGCAAAAATAAACTAAAAATATGAGATTTTGCAAAAATAAGTAAATAAAATAGAATAAATGAGTAATAGGCATGGTGGAATTTTTTCTTATATTTTCCAGTTTAAAATTCATCGGTAACAGTAAAAGTATCTTACGCAGTATTTTCATTGCAGACTTGTGTAATTATTTTAATTTAGCATATGATGTACTAGGTTTTAAGATGTGATAGTTCTAGAAATGTAAATTTATTTGACATTTTATATATTTACTATACTCATTTAGGCTTTTATCTTTTGTGTAACAACTGAGAGAAAAATATCTTCGTTTAAGTGTATAGTTATGCCAGTATTAATTTTATTTTATCTTAAAAAAATAAATAAATAAATAAATAAAAGAATAAAGAATAGAGAAACAAATAAAGAAAAAGAAAAGAAAAGCTAATTCAATTTTTTTGTATAATCTCTTACAAATTTTTCTTATTTAATATTATTTTCAGGAACATTTTTAATATTTTTATGCAGGATTATTTTTAATATGATATTTATTTGTGACTTTAGTTTCAGGACAATGAATGTAACATATATTCCAGTTATCTATGTTTAAATTTTCAAACCACTTCCCACTATATTTAACTGTATTAAAAATATTATTCTATTATACTACAGAAACTTTCATTACTTAGTGCAATGGACAAAGAAAAAAATGTTTTTAAATAGTTTTCAATAATAATAATAATAATTAAAATAGCATTTGAAAATCTATGTTTCAACTATTAACTATAAAATATATGGAAATTTGAGGGGAAAAATGTATATATATATATTTAGCATTTTAAAACATTACTAAATTGAAACCATAAGACATTTTACACGAACTTTAATTAAAGTTGAAAAAATTGAAAAATTCAACAGTTATAAGCATATATTGTCATTCTTCATATGTTCATTCAGCTCCTAATTTTATTCTACATCGTAATCAACAAACGTCAGATTTATTATGGAAAGAGAAAGGAAACTCATAACTGGTCAAGATGATAAGTACCTTTGTACTGTGAATCAAATAAAAATATTGTGCTTGATCACGTAATTTATTTTATGATATACTAACACGCTTTGCCCGCTTCGTTGGTCATTATACTGAAATGAATTCTCAAATTTTCACATTAATAATAATAATAATAATAATAATAATAAAATCTCAAAAAATAAAATAAAAAAATAAAAAAAAAATCAGTCAAAATATAACTTAAAGTTCCCGCTACCCTCGGTAGCGGATTTCCTGCTCGCCTCGCGTCGAATTTGGAGCCTCAACGCCTTCCGCAGTGCCTTACCTACTTTTTACTTTCCCTCCCTCACAGGTAATGTTAGAACATGTGCAAAATTCCCTCCCATCAAAGTGCATATTGCGTACACTTAATCAATACCCACACATCAAAATTCACCATTCTAAGGTAATCTGAAGTATATTTAAGCTTGGAAACGTACTTTTTGCCCCCTTCCCGCCCCAGAGGTGTGGGAAGTAGGTAATTTCACGAAATCCCTTTATAGTGCATCCTGCATACATATACCTAACCAGACATAAAAAAGTCGAGATCCTGAGATTATTTGAAGCAGAGTTATGTTGTAAAACGTGCCCCCCCCGCTCTTAAAGGAAGGACGGGGTATCGAATTTTGCAAAATCTCTTTATACTATGAGTTAGATATATATAACCGACCCACACATCAAAAATCTTCTTCCTAAGATAATTTAGTGCAGAGTTACGCATGGATACACGTTTTTTTATTTATTTTTTTTTATCCCCACCTCCTAAGAACGGTAGGGTGGAATTTCACAAAATTCCATTGTAGTTTGTGTGTTATGTACGCGTAACTAACCGACATATCAAAAAATCGCTTTCCTGAGATAATTTGGAGCAGAGTTACTCTTAAAAACGAGTTTTTGCCCCCACCCCTTCCTTAAAGGAGGGAAGGAGAGGGAAATTTCGTAAAATCCCTTGATAGTGCGTGTACAAACCACACATAAAAATTAATCATACTGTGATAATTTGAAGCAAATTATGCTTGGAAACGTGTTTATTGCTCTCCCTTCCTAGAGGGGGGGAATTTCGCAAAATCCAGTTACAATGGGTGTTTGATACACCTAAATAAGCCACACACTTAAATTTGTGGCCTCAGTTCCTATGGATTTTCCAGGACAAATTTTACCCGCTTGGCTGGTAACTATATTTAAAGGAAACTCTTTTCTATATCGCTTTATAGACAAAGAATCAAAATAAAATCCATTAAAATCGCTCAAAAGCTCGCTTCGGCTGTGTGTCACTATCGCATGCGACAATGCCATACCAGTGGGATTTTACTTTTGTGCTTATCAGATAACAATTTCGAAACAGATAGTATCGAAAAAAATTGAAGCAGCCCTTTTATATTTGAATTTGAATTGCATATGAACAACGCTTTATGTACTGTAGATAATATTTACTTTCCCGTTATTTCCTATATTTATTCGATTTTTCTGGTCGACCATAAAGTGACAGCAATTTCACCTGAAATAAAATATTACAATATGCTATGAGACAACTAACTTTTTGTAGCTATATGTATTTCATAGTTAGTTAATAGTGGTTGGTATATAGAAAAATAAATAAATAAATATTTAACATGATCGTGGTACAGGCTTATTATAGCTTACCTTGGTGACTTTTTAATTTTTGTCACCATTAAAAAAAAAAAAAAAAAAAAAAAAAATGCATAATTTATGAGATTATTGTTTCTGTTTCTGTCTCTTTCTTTCTTTCATTCTTCCCCCCCCCTCCCCTCAATATTTTATAATTTATTTGTTTATATTTTTTATGGGCTACTTGGCTTAAAGTGGCTGTCGCGAAAGTACACTCCTTAGCGAAAAATGTCCTACTTCAGCATAAAAAAAAAAAAAAAAAAAAAAAATACCCTGGATTATCAATAAGTAAAGCTCTTTAATGTAATGCTGAATTAGCTTTCATGCCAAAAGAACTATCCGTGCCAATAAATACATAAATAAATAAAAACACTCTATTAAAAAGAAATCTAAAATTGAGGTATGTTATAAAAGATTATGAAACAAAATTTGAGGAAGTATGCTGGATTTTTATTATTATTATTTGATTTTCATAATGACGTCATTTTGTCATAAGCCTAAGCAAATTTAATATTTAATATTTTTATTATTATTATTCGCGTGAAAATATATTTGATTATATGTCGAAAAATAAATTAACTCGTAAACTTCTTTGGCAACAATTAAAAATTAAAGTAAATAATTTTAAAGTTTTTTTTATAGAAGAAATATATATATTATATAGAATATATAATATAGATATCGTTTTGCTTCCTCCCTCTCCACTTGTGGACCGAATTCCCCAAATTACAGAAATTGGTTTTTAGGTATTTGTGTTAGTTATGTTTTAAAGCAAAAATTTTACGGATATCTGTTTATTTTTCTCCTGGGGGGTGGGGAGATATGAAGTTTTTTTTTTTTTTTTTTTTTCGAAAATCCTTTCTGAGAGGGTGCTTACACTATAATTTCTATAATCTGACCCTGTTTCGAGTCAGTGGGGAAAGTAGATTTTGCTGTGCGTTGATGAGTCAGTGAGTAAGTGAGTGGAAGTACTCTTTTATATATATATTTAGTTAACTGCAAAATTGCATATGTACAATATGTAAAATAGTGGAGGAATAGGTAAAATGGATTCTTCCTGTTCTTCTTCTTCTTGGAGAGAGAGAGAGAGAGAAGTGTGGTGTGTTAAACTATATGCATGCGTAAAAATTTTGAAAAGCAATAATAATTATATTTCATAGATAAATGAATCTTAATTGCTTGTTTTTATCCATCTTTTAAACATTTTTATCCTCGTTTAGCTCCAAAGGATAAAAAGTTTCCGTCTTAAGCCGGAACTTTGTCGACAATAATTTGTAACAATAATTATTATCCTATTTAATCAAAAAAGATTACTATAAAAATGCAATAAGAATTTCCACATGGAAATACTGGTAACAGAAAATGCGCACACTTTCCACCCTGTTTAGGTTACTAACAATCTATTTTCGTTCAGAACTTAGAGAATACGACATTTACCGCTAAAACGCATTCTAGCCAGTAAACAGCATTTACATATAGCCCCAGAGCAATTATTTATGCTAATTGAACTTTTATTCTAGCTCTGCTCACTTATTCATTTTTATCTATATCTTTAAAATCTTGCCTATCAAAATCAGCAAAAATTTCTTCTTATAAAAGGTACTTATTACAATTTACCAAGTATTTTGCTTGCTTTTTAGATTTTTACTAGTACCAATATTGTTCATATGTATTAGAATAAGAATTCCAAAAATAGACATTGGCACTTTGTTTTACTGTAAAATTTACAGAAGAAGCTCTTTTCCTATATTGTTTGTAATTAGAATTAATCGCAAAAAAGATTGTAGTCTATATGGATTGAATTTTCGTAAAAATCTGACATTTTTAGAAGATGTACACCGCGACCCAAAAATTTAGACAATGACGTTTTTCAGCTTTAAAATTTAGAATTTTTATAGTAGAATTACAACCGCCTGTAAACGTATTCAAAAATTCTGTTAAATGGTGTAATGAAAACGCGATTATTTGATTTTGCTGCACTACCTTTCTTTATATAAATGACCGGACGCTTTCGATTTCAAACGTTATTTTGAAATATCTCAAAAAGTTCTTGACGAAACATCTTACGAATTCAGGAGTGTAAAGAACATGTTACACTTCATATATTTCAGTAAAAGTTTTGCCCCGAAAATAAAAGAGGGACCAGTAAAAAATTAAAGGAAAATGAAAATGTTTGGGATCACCCTGTAAAAAGCAATGTATGAAATGCAATATAGCTGTAGTATGCGATTATGAGACTACTTCTTATTCTCTGGATAAAATTTTATGAGGTTACCACGTATGCTCATGGAGATATAACTGTTTCTTTAAAAAAGTAAAAAAAAAAAAAAAAAATTGTTATCTTTTTAACTATAACACGCAAGGTATTTAATCCAGTGCAAAACCATTTTCAGAAAACTTGACACACAACATTAGACACAGCATACTGCAATCAGAATGCAAAAATATTAAATATCTATGAAATATGAGCAATTTTACGGAAATAATTTTTAACTGCGTATGCACAAGCTTTTGCGAAATCCATTTGCATAATATCGTAGACGTTAGTATTGAGCTACTTATATGAAAACCCCAAACAAATATCATGTAAATTCAAAAAGTTGCACGCGATAGAATGAACTGAATTTCAGTTCTTTTCAAAAATAAAAATGATAAGGGGTTTTCTCAGTATTTATTTACAGTCAACGAATACTGTATTACCATTGACTGAATCAAAATAAAAATGTCATTAAAACCCTTTATAGTTTAGATGGTTTTTTGAGAGGAACTGAATAGCAGTTAATTCTATCGTATATAACTTTTTGAATTTACACGATACTTATTTATATATATATATATATATATATATATATATATGTTGCTCAATATATTTGGCTATTGAATTATGCAAATGAAATTTCGCTAAAGCTTGCACATTCGCAGTTAAAAATTATTTAGTGAAAATGTTCATATTTTATTAGATATTTAATATTTTTGCATTCTGATTCTAATATACCTTGTCTATTGTTGTGTATAATGTTTCCTGAAAATTGCTTTGCTTTGGGTTTAATACATTGCGTGTTACAATTAAAAACGAGAGAACTTTTTTTTAAAAACTTTTTTAAAGAAATTGTTATATCTTCATGAATATATGGGGTAGCTCAAAAAATATATACAGAGAATAAGAAAAAGCCTCATAATCACATACTATAGTCGGATTGTATTTCAAGCATTACTTTTTACAGGGTGATCCCGAATATTTTCATTTTTTTTTTTTTTTTGTACTGGTCCCCTTTTTATTTTCGGGATAGAACTTTCATTGAAATATATGAGATGTAACATGTTATTCACACTCCTGAAGTCTTAAGATGATTCATCAAGTACTGTTTGAGATATTTAAAAAAATATCTGAGATCAAAAGTGTCTGGTCATTTATGGACAGGTAATATATAACATTGCCTTTTTCAGGTAAAATCAGAAAATTGCTTGTAGCAAAAGTTTAGACAGGATGGAGAACTTCTGAGAGTTTTTTTTTTTTTTTTTTGGCATATGCAAATTGAAAAGAGTTGAGGTTACAAATTTCGACTACTTAAGGTCTGCAAATAATAATACTTCGTAGTCGATCTGTCGCAAGCTAAATAAATTCAAGCGGATGAAGTTAGAAAGATTTGACTGTTGAAAACTGAAGGTAAGTTCGTTTAGAAAATTGCGGATGTTTTTAATAACCGAAAGGAATCTATTTTTCGAGTTTTATCAAGGGATTTGATATTTCCAACCACTATAAGTAAGATATAATAGGGAATATAAAGCAAAACGCATTGGGTATACAGCAAAATGTCGTTGTGCCGAATACGCACGACGATCATCAGATTCAAAGAATAGCGTGTGGCCAACAAATGACTGTTCGTTAATTCCTAAGGTCATCAGGATTCTCGATATCGAAAGGTACGATTCAATGACGAATTTATGAAACAGGAACTGTGTCCCACCGCAAAATGAAAAAGAAACCAGCTCTGAAGCTACATCATAAGTCACAAAAAAATTAATGAATTCGAAATTACCAAATGAACCAAAATGGTGAGAAGTGATGTTTAGCGAATAAATAAAAGTAGAATTTGAATAGTTTAGATAACTGGTCATCGCACTAGCATCACTTGTGGAAGAAATATCGATGTTCCTTAACTTGGCCAGATTTTTGCTGCAGTGAACAAGTGTCTCTAATCTTTACAAACGGTCTCCAAATATGACAGCATTATACTAAGATTCTTGGGGAAAATCTCCTGCCATTTGTTGAGCTTATAGGACGCCTTCAGTGATAATTTCAGCAATATAATGCTTCGATTCTCATTGAAAACAACCGAAAATCTTTGCTTTATTCTCAGCATATAAAAGTTCTTGACTGGCCAAAATATAATCCAATTTTTTAACTCTATAAAGAATCTTTAGGGCATCAAATGTCATAAAGTTTACGTCAATGGCAGACAATACTGATCGGTAGAGGAATTAAAAAAATCTCTTGGGTATACTATATGATACAAAATCGATCCGCAAACTATGCAAGATTTAGTTTCTTCGATGAAAACTGGCATTTAAGAACTAATAAAGAAGAATAGATGCGAAATATGGTTTAAAATTCTGCTTACATTTATTTTATTTTATTTTTGTCTAAATTTTTTAGATTGTGTTGTTAACTTCTTGTTAACATTTAACAACTTCTGATAAACACAAGTCAATTTTATTGTAATTAAAATTGTAAAATACGCATAGTACATTACATTGAAGACTTTTGCGTCACATTGTGTTGTGCAGTAAATGCAAAAATATGACAAACCATTCTAGTTTTTAGAATAGTAAAAACACGCTTATTTTGTGATTAAAAAAAAAAAAAAAGACATTTTTGTTTGTTTATTTGTTTGTTTCATAAACATTTTGTTTTCTAAAAGCCAAATTCAATTTTTTCTTTTAAAAAGTGAAAATTTTCTGTAAACTGTTTTGTGATAGATAAAGTTTTTTTTTTTTTTTTTTTTTTTTCAGTTAGCTATGCAATTTTTTTTTTTTTTAAATGTATAGTATATTATTAAATGAAGTTAAAATCGGTGACAAAAAGTACAGTATATGATTTATTTTTAAAATAACTTCAAACAATTTGATCTTACAGATTATAATATTCTAATAATCGCTATATCCGATAAAAAAAAAAAAAAAAGAAAAAAAAAAAAAAAAATGGAAATGTTGTCAGTAAACGTTTAATTAACTGCTGAAACTTGAACAATTTCATGTGATGTTAGCCAAAGATTTTCTTTATGTAGATGAATCGAACATCTTTGTATATAAAAAATTACGGTGAATGTCGGAAATTCATCAATACACTTCGAAGCTTTTTGAAGTTTTCTGATTCTTCTCTGTGAATTCAGTATTAAAGTGGTGGGTAATCGAAAAATTAGTTTGGTTTATAGTATGAGATATTTGTGGACTTTAAAATGGGAAAACCGTAAAAAAAGTCATATAGAAATACATAAACTTACAAAAAATTATCGATATGAATTTTTCAAAAATTACCCCTTTCCCGTTTCCTAGTTTCAATCTGAAAGATAATTAGATCTGGTTTTTTTTTTTTTTTTTTTTCGTCCTTTTCAGTATGAAATTATGCTTTTCTCCCCTCCATGTAAGTCTATCGGCAGGGACCAAAGCCTATTTGCATATGAATGGGGTAGAAAAAGTGGTAGACACGCTGTTTGGTAAAGAAATCCGTGTATTTTTCCGTATTCTAAGCATCAGTAGAGACTAGGAATTTTCAAAGACACTTATTCCAAAAGAATAAGCATTTCGTATTTCATTTTACGGCCAGGGGAAAAAAAATCACTTTCAGGCTCTAAAAAAAATACCGATAACTATGATTAATTTTCTATGCACATGTGTAATAGAAAATTGCTCATAAAACAATCCCACAATATTTGATTAATATGAACAGACTCGAAATGTTCCTATGTTAAAATTTAATTTTTAATTTTATAAAAGTATAAAACTTTATTATGTCATTATTCTTCAGATTTCGTAATATTACAATCTCTCTCTATGTGTAGCGATGGTCGTATGCGTATCTGTTATAGTTTAACTAATTACGTGATCGATTAACATGCGGCCATTTTCAAAATGTTCCACGTTGTCTGAAAAAGGTTTAAAGATACTGAAATCTTTGACCTCTCTAGTTGAAAGTAAGTGAGGGTGTCTAAACAATTTTGCAATACGAACTTTTTAAAGCCAACATTTTGTTTCATTCATACCCTGTCTCTACTTTTTATCCTACTCACCTTATCACTTTGAAATTTTGTCTAGCGGTTCCCATTCCTACATTTTTATAGTAATGATACTTTTTATGCCGCTATTTTTTTTTTTTTTTTTTTTTTTTTACTTCTTATGCCTATCTTTCATCTTACTGAACCTACAATTTTTAAATGTTGACCAAAAGTTACATTGCCTCTTTATTATTATTATTATTATTATTATTATTATTATTGTTATTATTATTATTTATTATTATTATTATTATTATTATTTAAGTCACCATTTTGTTTTACCAACCGAGGTTTGTAAGCGAACTCTGTTCTTCCTGCACGTCCGGGTGCTACTGCAGGAGTAGGAATCCAGTTTGGGCACACTGTTAAAAATTCCAAGAGAAAACTCTGTGTAATCTATTATCTTAAGTCTTACATAAAATTACAGAGAAAAATAAACAGAGATGTTAAAAAACTTATTTCATACACTCATTTTAATAACTAATATTAATATAATTATTTTTGGTGAGAATATATTTCGGACTTGGAATGCTTTTCTAAAGTAGAAACAGCCATTTTTAATTTTAATTAAATAATTAAGTAATAAAAATACTTAAAAATACAGAATAAATATTGAGAATCTCGATTATTCACTTTTAACTAAGAATTACTGTAAATTTACAGAGACTCTGGATAAATATTTACATTAAATTTACAGAAATTTTTAACAGTGCATATGACAGGTTGGTTAGGCATTAGAGAACTTTTGGCCGATTTCAATGGAATATCATTTCAAAGTATATATATTTTTAGATTTTATATTATGAGATTTAAAATTTACAAATGGTTAATTAAAATATAGCAACCAACGAGGTTCGCAAATATTAAAAGGAAAATAGTAGCTATTTAATATTTTTAAGTTACTAATGTTTGAATTAATCGACGGTTTTTTTGTTCATCTTTATTTATCTTGGATAGATAATTTAAGTGCGAGAATCGCAAATGTGGCGTCTCCTTTTCTTTTTGCACCTGGTTCTTTTCTTCCTGTAAAATCATCTTGAGACACATTAAGACACTGATCACGCTTTGTTTACTTTTAAACATTTTAAATTTACTTACGGCACAAACATAAAATACATAACCAACACATAAATTAACATCAAGTAAAGTATTTTAAAAACAACATATAGAATTGAAACGTTAGTCCATCTTGATTCACATACGCACACGTGTTGCCACTCTTTCGTACCAAACTTTTCAGTTCTTGTTTTGGAATACTCTCGAAATCAGAGGTGCGGCGTTCACACCTTCCCTCCAGTGTCACTTGAGGGACAATGGCCTTCACAGTGAAACTACTAACAAAAATTTGTGGATAATTTATATAACTGTTCATGAAAGTCTAATTGTCCTTTTAAATTCTTAATTATTGTTTCATCTTTAAATAAATGTTCATGAAAGTCTAATTGTCCTTTTAAATTCTTAATTATTGTCTCATCTTTGACCTAATATGCGATGTTCCATCAAGAGCAATAACATTTATATTTCACTTAAAATTTAAATATTTTCTATGGTATAAAATAAGTAACATTTAAACACATAATAGAAATAAAATATATATATAATATATATATGAATAAACATTTATCCTGACATGGATTTTCTTATGCACTTTAAATAATCTTAATGAATTAATATACTTGAATATAAGAAACAAAATAAACACACATATATATATATATATATATATGTAATAACAAATACAATATTAAACTAACTTATGACTTTATTCATGAATGCGTGATAAAGCATCTGCAATAGTATTACTGCTTCCTGGCTTATGAGCAATACTTGATAGCGAGATAGAGCCAATGCCCATCTTTGTAATCTGGCGTTCTTAGCAACTGTTTCTGTCAAATATTTTAAAGGGTTATGGTCCGTGTGTAAGATAATAGTGGTTCCATAAGTCCACATTTCGAATATACCTAATGCCCATATTACAGCATAAGCTTCCCTTTCAATAGTGCTCCACTTTGATTGAGCAGGGGTCAGTTTTTGGCTTGCAAAAGTTATAGGTTTCAGTTTATTCTGCTCATCTCTCTGAATTAGACAGGCTCCAATTCCGGTCACTGAAGCATCAGTATCGATTTCAAAAGGTTTCGACATATCAGGTGTATACAGAGATGTTATAGAGCACAAACAATTCTTTAACGAATTAAATGCGCTTTCGGCTTCTTCTGACCATGGAAGGTCGTTTGGCACAGTTTTTCGAGTTAAGTCCGTTAAAGGTTTTGCTATATTGGCATACCCAGGCTCATAGTCTCTGTAATAGTTAAATAATCCTAGGAGTGACTTCAACGTTTTCTTAGTTTTAGGGGCTTTCAAATCTTTAATAACTGATATCTTGTCCGGATCTGGGCCGTGCTCTCCTGAGCCTACGACATGTCCTAAATATTTTACTTTCGACATCGCAAACGAGCATTTCTTTAAATTTGCCAAAAAATTCAATTTTTTCAGCGTATCTAAAATGGATTTAATATGATTAAGATGATCTTCCCAGTTTGAAGAAAATATGATAATATCATCAAGAAAACTTTCGGCGTAGTCACTATGAGGTCGTAATACTTGATTCATTATTCTTTGGAATGTTGCTGGTGCTCCAGATAACCCAAATGGCATCACCTTCCACTGATACTGACCCTTTGGAGATACAAAACTGGTTAATTCTCGGCTTTGCTCTGCTAAGGGTATTTCCCAATATCCCTTAAGGATATGTAAAGTTGTCAAGTAACGAGCTCCACCAGCTTTAAATCTAAGATTTTCTGAATTCTGCATAGGAAAAGGTGGAATTTTACTAACTGAGTTCAGCTCTCTGTAGTCCACGCAAAGTCGGACAGTTCCATCTTTCTTGGCTACACATACCAATGGATATGCTATTTCTGCTGAAGAGGGTCTATCAGGTCTTTTTCCAATAATTCTGCTATCTGTTTTTCTATATTAGATCTTAATGTTTCTGGAACTTTATAAAGATGAGGTTGTTTCCTCTCTACTCCAGACTTTAACTGGATAACATGTGGAGGAACTTTGGCTTTCTTTAATTCCCCATCAAATATTGTTAGATATTCTTTAATCAGATTGAACAGCTGTTTATGTTGCTTTGCTGATATCGAATTTGATTTTATATCAGCTTTTAGTTCTTCATCTGTTACTTGCCGTGATTCTACGGGCGCATGTTGTATATCTCCAAACTCTTCATCTGTTTCGTAAATAATTCCTACAGCTCTGACAGGTTGAATATATTTACGCAATTTATTTTGATGAAGATGTCGAACACTTCCATCAGGTAGTTTGACAAAAAAAAATGTGGAGACTTCTTTTCTACTATTTCTCCTGGTCCTTTCCATTTTGAACAAAGACGATTTGTTGAATCAGGGATTAACACTACAACTTCATCCCCAACAGAAAATTCGGTATCTTTTGACCGTAAATTATGATAATGTACATATTTCTGCTGCTGTTCTTGAGCTATGCTATTTGCATACTGTGCCGCGTCTTCTAAACGTTTCCGGAGTTTCAACAGGTAGTCAGCTACAGATTCTCCAATCCCTTGAGGAAGTACGACTTCATCTTCCCAACTTGATTTGAGGATGGCTAGAGGTCCTACAGGTGGTCGCCCATGAACTAGTAGGAATGGAGCAACACCCGTTGTAGCGTTAGGCACTTCTCTGTATGCCCATAACAAGAATGGCAACTGTTTATCCCAGCCTCGACCTTGTGAATTAATTGCATGATGTAGCATGGATTTCATAGTTCCTATCCATCTTTCAACCAAACCATTCGATTGTGGATAACCTGGAGTGGAAAATTTAGGAACACATCCTAATCGTTTTAAAAACTCTTTTGTCAGCTGTGCGGCAAAATTTCTTCCGTTATCAATTGCAATTACTCGAGGAATTCCAGTTCGTACAAATATTTCAATAAATGCATCACAGGCTGCCTTTGCTGTTAAAGACTTCAGAGGTATTGCTTCCGGCCAACGACTATGCTGGTCCATAACGCACAGTACATACTGATGGCCACGTGATGACTTTGGCTCTATTGGGCCTAAAATATCGGCATTAACCACTTGAAATGAGAGTTCTGGTCTTCCAACAGCTTCGATAGGTGTTCTATCGTTTACTTTTACTTTCCTGCGCATTTGACAATCATGACACGAAGCACATAATTGTTTGACTTCTTTTGGCATTCCTTCCCACCAGAAAGACATTGCAATTCTGTCTCTGGTCTTCTTAGCTGCCAGATGTCCACCAGTAGGAGTTTCATGAGCTAATTTCAAAATGTCCTTTCTTCTGCTTGCCGGTACGACCAATTGAATATATTTCTGTTCGCCTACTTTACCCATATGATATTATAAACCTCTTTCAATCCAGTAACCATTTTTATGTTGCCTAGCTTCTTCGAAGCACCTTTTCAATGTAGGACAGGCTAACTGCTCATTCCTAAACACTTGTGCTTGTGGAACAGGGATATTTTCATTTCTTTCATCCTTACTATCGGTTTCGGTCAATGTCTGTTTAACTACTGAGTTATTAAAGACTTTGGTTTCTGGATGATGCGACTCGCTGTTGTTTAGCTTTGCCTTTCGAATAGTCTCGTGACTTTCTCCCTCCATACAGAACATACACTTTTCATTATCTTCTGTGAGTGGGGAACTAATTGCCTCATCCCCAAGATAATTGTCGTTTGAATTATTCTCAGGTCCACTGAACAAGGATTGTTCACCGACTTCATTTATTGTGATTACTTCAACCTCTTCTTCTGAAGAATAGTTTCCGGGATACCTTCCCTCCACTTTGAACAAGGACGGTTCATTGTTTTCTTCCACTGGGGTGATATTAACCTCAACCCCTGAATTTCCAGGATTTCTTCCTTTCACATGGTACAAGGATTGTTCATCGACTTCTTTCTTCGGCATATTCACTTTATCCCCTAAAGAAATGTTTTCGGGAGACCTTCCCTCCACACTGAACAAGGATTGTTCATTAGCTTCTTTTACTGAAGTGATTCCTGTATTATCTCCCAAATAAGAACGCTTTTGTTCCTTCAACCTTTCATATACCCTGGGAGTGATTAAAGCTTCCTCATGCAGCCCTTCTACTACTGCAGCATGCACTTGAACATATGGAATGATTTCTTCATCTGTATGAAGACTTAGCGGAACTGACACAAGTTGTGCTTCCACTGGATTACCTATAGCAGGTCTCAAAAGAATTTTCCCACTTGGCTGTAAGCGTTCCTCAGGTACAACTGATTTTCGTAGTACGGTGATTTCTGCACCACTGTCCACGATGCCTTGAAATTTTTGGCTTTCGATTCCTAAATCCACTTTCAGAAGCTCGCCATTTTTCTCGTTGACTGGAAATTCCCACTCGAAACAAGCGCTATTTAGATTAACACTAACCTTATTAAGGCCCTTACTTTCTTGACTCTTTTTGTTTGTTTTCACGTTAGATGTACTTGCTGAATTCAATTTGGGGCAGGATTTTTTCATATGGCCTTCCTTTCCACACAAATAGCAGGAGAATTTCGGACGAATGTCTCTTTGTTCTTGCTTTGGCTTAGTAAAAACTCTTTTCTCATCTTTATTGTTATTTCCGAAATTGGCCCTTTTGGATGGAAGATTCCAATTTTCTTTATGAGAAATTTCTTTCGGTTTTTTATTGAAAGTCATTTTGACATTTTCATAATCATCTAATTTACTGGAAATAATATCAGATGACTTAAACAATGACCATTCATCGATGAAATGTTCTTTAATTTCTGGAGGTACTTTCCTTTTAATTTGATCTGTAATAATCAAATCATATAATTCGTCAAATGTGTTAACTTCTAATCCCCGAATCCATTCAGTAAAATAGTTTTTCAACTCGTAAGCAAAATCTCTCCATATGATATCAGCTTTTTTAGTATGCTTAATGAAAAGTTGTCGAAATTTTTCAGGAGTAAGTTTATATCTCTTTAACAATAACTCTTTTACTTTTCCGTAATCATTCGTGATTTCTTCGTCTTCCCGAGCTATAACTTCCGTGATTTCGTATGGCAGTAGCCCAATGAGATGAGAAACCCAATCATCTCTTTTAATTTCGGCACGTTTTGCCTGCCGCTCAAAAAGAACTAAATACAGACTAATTTCGCATGTTTTAGGATCAAATTTTTGTAAGATGTTATGTAATTTTACGCGCGTTTTCTCAGAAGTTTCATTTGTAATTCCTTTCTTCTGAAGTTCTATTCTTGCATTTTCCAAACGCATTTTTTCCAGTTCATCTTTTCTCTTACGTTCCTCTATTTCTTCTCTTCTTATGCGTTCCTCCATCTCTTCTTTTCTCTTACGTTCCTCTATTTCTTCCCTTCTTATGCGTTCCTCCATCTTTTCTTTCCTCTTCCGTGCTTCAAGTACGTTCGCTAATGTTTCTTTAACAAATTCTTCATCGTAATTCTTTGAAGCCAAAATAGCATCTCTTAACTCATATAACTTTAAATGTTGAGCGCCTTCCACTCCAAGCTCAGTAGCAACTTCTTGCAAATCTTGTTTATTCCCTTTACCCAAAAATGCCTTCTTCGGATGGATGAAATCAAATCAAGTTCAAATTTTCCGTGAATAAAATAAATTTTCTTATATTTATAATCACAAACCCTATTGTTTTCCCCCTAAGAACGCCAGATTTGACATCTTAGTTTTTATCTTAAACAACATTTTCCCCCAAATTAAATAAAATAATCATTAAGTCGGAATGCATACATAAAAGGAGAAAAAAAAATATGTATCGAAATAACAAATTCAAGAAAAAAAAATGTTTACACAATCAACTCTTTCATTAAATAAATCAGAATATACTTTATTACATAACCAGCTTTCAATAAATTAGAAATAATGTTGCTATAGCAACCTTTAATCAAACTTACTTTTAAACAAAAAAAAAAAAAAAAAAAAAAACAATTTCCGATTCATTCCTCAAAGTAAAAAAAAAAAAAATAAAATAAACAAAACCGGACGTTCACAAGAATAATTCACTAGTTTTTTTACTGAGATATTTCATTAATATTCCCATAATAATAAAGATAAATAAAGATAAATCATTATCGACGTCTAACAAATAAACAATCATTCAATAAAACAGAACAAATAAATCAAAACAGAACTCTTTTTTTTTTTTTTTTTTTTTCACAATCTGCTTTAATGAAACAGTTATTTATTCTAAATCACGTGATGAATAAAAAGAACACACAGAAATTAATAACAATGATCTTGAATAGAATAAAAATATATTCTTTTCACCATTCTTTTTAATATTTTCCGGCTTTTTAAATACAAATAAACAAATATATTTCTATTTTTCATTTTTCAAACACTAGAATTATTATTATTTCAACATTACGAAATATTCAATTTCCATTTACCTATTCTTTACCTTGTTGGAATACAAAATCGGAACAAAATATCTAAATGCTTAATCCTAATTATTTAAACATAAAACTTATACAAAATATGACTCTTGATGGAACATTAAAAAAAAAAACATACCTTTTTTTTTTTTTTCATCACTATCATGAAATAATCCATAAATGCACTTGCTATTTAACATATCCTTGGCGACTGCGCCAATTGTGGCGTCTCCTTTTTTTTTGCACCTGGTTCTTTTCTTCCTGTAAAATCATCTTGAGACACATTAAGACACTGTTTACTTTTAAACATTTTAAATTTACTTACGGCACAAACATAAAATACATAACCAACACATAAATTAACATCAAGTAAAGTATTTTAAAAACAACATATAGAATTGAAACGTTAGTCCATCTTGATTCACATACGCACACGTGTTGCCACACTTTCGTACCAAACTTTTCAGTTCTTGTTTTGTAATACTCTCGAAATCAGACGTGCGGCGGCGTTTAAGAAACAAAATATTTAATTACATGATTAGTTATTTCTTTTATGTATATATTGTTTTGATTCTATGATTCATTGTGTATAGAAATGACTCGAAAATTGCACAGCAGTTTTGAACAATCGAAAAATTTTATTTTGTACAACAGCAGCTTAAATTAATATTATTGGAAGTCAAAAATTAACTTATAATATAAAATCCGCTGCAATCATATTAATATTCAAGTACAGATGTTTTTTACTAATAAGAATTTACATATGTATGTATGGAAGAGATCTCAAATTATGAACATAAAAATTAGAGAAATTAATATTTAAGAATCGATATTTCAAGGAAAATTTCAAATTAATTTATTTATAAAAATAATTTATAAATAACATTCATAAATAACAGATTAATTTAAATATTCAGTCATTTTAAATGCACAATGACTCTAAGGAAAAAAAAAAAAAAAAAAATAGAAATATGAGAATATATCACGTAATTTAAATTACAAGGATATTTAATGGATAAAAATAAAAAGTAATAAAATTCATTTAATTAAACTAAACGATATCATAATTAGAATCGAACGTTTCGACTAATTCAAGCTAGAAAACATTAATATTATTTCTATAACATAACAATATTATTTCTGTAACATTCACAGTTTTATAACGCCATTAGAAGAGTAGAAAATAAAATAAAGAGCATTATGAATAACTACGTGCTTTAAAATTTATATTTATAGTTAAACTATATAATTTATAATATTATTAAAAAGCACTTAAATTTTACAAATTATTTCGAAAAATTTCATTATCAGGAATAAATTATAATACGTTAATATAATCAATATTTGAATTTGTTTGTTGCTTTAATTAATACATAAATTGAACGCCAACCCTCTAGCTTCATGCGATTGCAACAGACGGACAGAAGTTTGAACATAAGGGTATTTTGTTATAACAGTTGATTTTTTTCTTTCTAAGGTTGTTTTATCATGCTACTGTGCAAATAAATAGAATAAAGCAGATTAACAAATGTATATTTTAAGTGTTCTAATTATAGCATCAGGGGGAAGTGATGCATTTGCATATACTTACGATTAAAAAAAAAAAAAAAAAACATAGCCCGTTAACTCTATTACTGTTATAGATAATTTTTTTCAATTCCGAAAAGATTGGTTAAAAATAATTCTAATTGTGTAAAATATTGTATATAATTAATGTGTATTATTCAATCTATTACTGTTATAGATAATTTTTTTCAATTCCGAAATGATTGGTTAAAAATAATTCTAATTGTGTAAAATATTGTATATAATCAATGTGTATTATCAATGTGTATAATCAATGTATAATATTGTGTACTTAGATTTAGTCTTATTGAGAAACATCAAACACAAAATGATTTACAATACCAGCAATTTCCAAGTACAGCCACAACATATCCAAATACGTTGGGTAGCCCTGTAAATGAATGATGATTTCCATACCACGATCTACCCAAAACATGTTTTTATGCATATATATATATATATATATATATATATATATATATATATATATATATATATATATATATATATTTCATTCCATTTTGTTTAGGTCAGCCTATAGATGTTCCACTGTACTTCCCAAAAAATTTCCCCATAGACATAATATATTTGAATACTTTTTGATGTCTCTGTACATGAATCCTTTGCTTGACCTCAACGAAAAGTTTAGTGTAGCACCCCTGTATAATACACATTTAGAATACCAAGATTTGTCTTTCTGCTATTATCTGTTCTTGAGATATGCTAATAACAGACAAACACACACACAGACATACACACAGACCATTTTCTAAAAACATTCTTTTCTGATTCAGGGCATCTCAAAACGTGTAAATATAACAAAAACTCAATTTTGAATATTTGACCCATAAATAATACTTTCTTTACCATATATATGTGTAAACATAAAATAATAATAATAATAATAATAATAAGGTTGTTTAATATTTTGTACCTTCCAATTTTGATTATATACTTTTGCATTCAGTTCATCAAAGAAATCTTCAATTGTTCGGCACGAGCAGACGAGTTGAATTTCTATCCTGGAGCACAAAAGGGATGTTTTGAGTTTGAAGAATTTTATAGCCTCTTTTTGCATAATAGGCTGTAGCTTTGTCAGGCCAAACTACTATATCATTGTCAGTGTGATACTCTTTTAGAAATGGGACCACAAAAAAAATAAAATAAAATAAAAATTAAAAAAAGATATTGCTTTTAATGCATTTCCAGATTAACTTATATCCCCTCTGAGATGCACCTGAATCTGAGAAATCCCAGTTTTTAGATACAGCAAAATGCAGAATGTACTTTCTTTTCAAAATTCTTCTCAAGTGCATATTTTATATTAGAAAATGCTGTTTTTGTGTGATGTATAATAAATGTTATTTCCAGTCACCTGTTACTTTGATAGAGTGAAAAAAAAATGCAATCCAAATAAAAAAAAATTTCTTCTGAAATTTCTGCTCAATCAATGGTAGTTTGATTCATAGCTTTTATTTGTCCTTTTGTATATAGGTAAGATGGAGCTTTTAGTTTCTTCTAAGCTTGATATCAATTCATTTCAAAGTATTAGAGATGCATTGATGTGAGCACATGCATTTTCTTCAACAACATTCTGGTTGACATTGTTCTTAACACGAAAAAGAATTTTCAATTTTTATTCAGTTTTTCTTGTTATAATTTCTGCTTTTCGGCCACTTTCCACATTTTCCTGTGTGTCCTTCCCTTAACTCTATCTTAACACAAATCTAGTTTTTAAAAATGAAATTAAAAATAGGTGAAAATTGAAATTAAATATATTTTGAAATATATATCAGTTTCACTATTAAAGACTCTCATATAAACTTAAAAAGTTAACGATGAATGAAATACTTTTTTTTTTCTTTTCTACATAATCTTTTGGTTTTGTTTTCATTCCTCTTTCGTAACAGAAAGTCATTATATTTAAATCTTGCAATACGTCTGTTAGCCCATATTACAACTTGACAGTTGTATCACTAGTGAAGACATTTTGAACTGTTTTGTTTGCAGAAACGAGCATGGTTCTACAAAAATATGGGATTTACTGTTATATCTTAATAAGTAGTTTTATTCAGTTTCATTAATCCTTAATTTCTTTTTCGCCCTATTTCTATAATAAATTAACAAAATAATGAATTTTTTTTTTAAATTGAGATTTTCAAATGAAATTTAAAAGTAAATAATTTGAGTATATGTGGTTATGGCAGTAGACAAGTTAATTCTAATTTTGAGTCATTCCTTTGACTCGTGTAAAGCAGAGTTCTAAAGATTTTTACGTTTAAAATATATTTTTGCTGAGGGCATGCTAAGAATATCTGCATACAGTGTTGCCAAGTAGTAAGGGCATTTTTATAGTCGATTAGATAAACTTATTATTGGACAAATATTAAAGTTAAAAATTAGACAGGGATATTGAATAAAAAAGTCCTCAGATTTTGGCAACACTGATTAAATACAATAAAATCACTTGGAGGAAAGCAACAGACTTTTCCCTAATTAATAATTGCTTTTTATCTTTAACTGTATGCCGGCAAAAGTTTCGATCAGAATAATATTTATCGAACAAATTTATTGGATGGTATTTTTTTAATTATACTTTCAATTTCTCATTTAAACGTTCTCGTTGATACGAATATAATATAATTTAAATGTATTCAATACATTTTTCTAAATAGAATAAAATTTTTATCTACACAATATTATTTATAATCTGTGGGTCTTCGAAAGTTCGATGAGAATTACAGAAATTTATCCAAGTATAGATGAATTATTAAAATAATTCCATATTTATATTAAAAGGATCTAGTTTAAATTTAAGTCAGGCTAAATTTAGCACAATTTTAAATCGATAATACTGCGTACGTTAGAAATTACAAGTTATTAGAGAGTATAAGCATGATATCTTTTAACCATAGAGAGTATAAACATGACAGCCTTTAATTTTTAATCGAGGCCTACTTGAAGCAGACGCAAATAGCATTGGGTATATTTGATTTTTCTCTTTAATTGCTAAGATTAAATAGAATATACATGTGTATTCTTCTGCCATGCTTCTGAAGAAGAGAACCCCATGGTATGAGTACTGGTTTTAAGAACCATCCGCTTAGACGAAGTGAATAGATGAATTTCTCAAATCTCAGGCGCTAAAACCTTTTGTAGTACGGACATTTATTATGCGGCGCGCAGCAGCGGCTTTATATTTTCTCTCTCTCTCTCTTTCTCTCTACCCATCAGGTTTTTAGCCCCCCCACTCTCCCCCCTTTTATATGCAAAACGCCGCATTTCTTGGTGAAATTGCGCTCCACAGAAAAGAATGAATAATAATAATCGCCGAGGTTTATTGAAAAAGATACGCAGCGTCATTATGTCCGACCCAGAAATTGAATGCGGAATACAAAGAAACAAAAAATGGGGATCGTGTAAGATATCAAGGAATATTCAAAGATTTTTCAGATTTTCTTTTTTTACCCTTCATCCTCCCCCTTTTTCTTTGCGAGCGTGGAGTCCATATTAATGTAGAGTAAGGGGTCAGTTTTGTTGGAGAAAAAAAGGAGAAGTTTTTGTTCCGCCTGAACGGGTATTTGGAGACTACTTCATTTAATTAGGAATAAAAGGATGGTCGGGTTTATAAAAGTTTAAGTGCTTTTGTTTTTAATTTTGTTGTTGTTGTTGTTGTTAAGGGACAGGGAAATTAAGCTAGTTTATAGGTGTATATTTTATGAAGGATGAAGCCAATTTATTGATTGAATAAGAAAAAAAAATTATAAAGATAGTGATGATATATATATATTTAAAAAAAAAAAGTATCAACTTTTTTTTTCTTTTTTTTTTTTTTCTTTCTGTGAGTAAAAAATAGATATCAATATCATTTAGCTTATACAGGAAAGGAAAATATGGCTAGTTTTTAACAAATATTTTATTATGTATATTGTATATCCATAAGTATAAAACAAATTTATAGAAATTTCTTAATTGTATTGCTTATAAATATTCATGTGATTGTGCATATATGCATGTATTCATTCAGCAGAAATAGTGATTATAGATGAAATTTCTTTATGACAATATTTTATGACAATAAACATGCAAACAGCATATTCTGCCTATTTTTATATCCGTGCATATGAAATTTTATGTTCGAAGTCGAAGATTAAAAATATACTCTAGTAAGAAAGATTTGAAAGAAATTAAAATCAGTTAAAATCGTATCAGTTAAACTTTAAGTTGCAGTAGTTTAGTGAATGTCTATAATATGAATAACACAATGAACAGCACTTAAAATTTTCCTCGGTCAACCCCTTCTTAAGGGTACTATAGGAAACTGGATCTCTGTGACATTTTTAAAAGGAGTGAGAGCTGATGTATGATAGAACCCTAAAGGCTCATCTTGTTTTTCAGAGGTCTCTATTTAGAAGGTAGTTGGTGACTTTTGCGATAATATAACATAAAGTCCACCTTTTCGAGGCATGAATTTTGCAATTTTAGCTTGGTTGGCATTTCTTCTTCGTAGTTTCACTCATACTTGATCAACAGATTTGTATTGTGGATTTGTTCTACTTGATTTGTCAACATATTCTTTCCTTCAATCTTGATTTTTCTCAATGTTTCCTTCAATCTGTGACATGTATCTTTCAAAACATTCCAAATAAGGGGTGATTTCGGGTACAATATTGACATTGTGAATTACAGAACGAAGGTCAGTAGTGACGCCATCTAAAGTTTTTAATTCTCTAGCGGAAGTCAGGTACGATGCTGTATAACCTGTAGATTCACATTTTGCAGTTTTCATTGCAAATCGAATAGCTGGTAACTGTTCAGTCCATGAAGTATGATTGTTACTTACTATCATTGCTAAGTGAGGATTTAAGTCTCTGTATTATCTTTCAACAGGATTTGCCTGTGGGTGGTATACAGGAATAAGACCTTGATTGTTGTTTAACCATAGCATAGCTGTAGCATGTCTGCACTAACAAATTGACTTCCATTGTCACTTATTAGACGACGAGGTAAGGTAATCTATATCTTAAGAATACTTCATTTAGAAGGGTTAAAGCATATTCTTTAGCAGTAGCTTGTTTTAAAAGGAATAACTCTACCCATTTCATAGTACAATCTTCAGCTATGAAGATCCATTTCATGCCTTCATTTGTCTCCAGTAAGAGTCTGAAAAGGCCTACTGCTATACTTTCAAAACGTTGGGCTGGAACAGGTGTGAGTAGAAGATCAGCGGGCTTCTAGTTTGAGGCTTTATATCTTAAATCGAAACGTATAGAGGCTGAATCATTTAATGTAGGAATCGCGGTTGTTGTAGCATTAGCATTCGGTTGCAATTTAAGTTTCTCGAGCAAGACGCTTTTGTATTTCCTCATTTTGAAGCCGTTTTCCTTCCACATCTTCGAATTTCTTTTTTTATCTTCGATTACGGGAAAATATGTTTCCTGAACAAAGTTATCTTCTTTGAATAACGCGGATTGTGCTATTTTGTTTCTTAAATCAATAATTTTATCCTTGGAAGTAACGTTAATTCGGAGTTCTAATTCTAAATTATATTAGTCAGTTTTTTTACAATTAGATAAAAAAGCCATTTTTTCTCTCTGAAAATTTCTTTTTTGAAATTTCTAGTTTCTATTTATTTCTATTTTAAAATTATAGAAATTATTTGCATTGACCCAGCATAAACACAAAATGAATTTATTTATTTATAAAATAATACTGATATTATTATTGTATAATTTGAAAACAAATATTTAATTACTTTTCATTATACCATTAAATTGACCATCTTCCCTTTACAATGAAATATAATTAAAATCAACTTTTAAAATACTGATAGAAAAAATAAATAAATAAACCTAATTCTTAAACCATAATAAAATTAATTTCAATAAATGTTCATATTAAACCAATATGAGCATATATGAATTACAAAATACCCTTTTAAAACTTTTAAATACTTTAATTCAGTTTTAAGAACAAAACAAAACAATAGGTACGTTTGAGAATAAACGAGAGAAAAAAAAATAAGATAAGAAATGCTATCGAACTAGTTTCGTAACAAGTAAATATTAAGATGAAATCTTCGTAATAAATAAGGATATATTTCCCTATTATTTATTCTTAATATTATTCTTTTTTACCCTTATATAAGAATAATTTGTAAAACCAAATTGCTTATTTAACGACTAGTGTCGTAACTCATTACCTATAAAAACAAAATACATATTCTAAGGACATGTTTTATATATATATGATTATTAATTGAACATTTAAAACAAAACATGTTTCTGAATTACATTTAATCTTATTACAAACATTACTATAAAGAATAATAAAAATACTCCTTTTAAGAACAGAATATTGTTTTTTACCTTAAGAAAACCATTAAAATGCTACATGTCAGTAAAATTTCAACTCTATATTTAAAATTAAAATTTAAGAATAATAATTAAAAATATTATTGATATCAGTATGGCGGGAATTTTTTTTTTATTTTTTATTTACTTATTTATTTATTTATTTGAAAATTATTTTTACGTAATTACACAGAATATCATAAAACATTATTTAAAATTTCATAGAAATTCTATTTTTACCATGTTTGTGAGTTCACAATTATTTCAAATGTAATTATCAGAACAAATTATTAAAAAATTAGTTGGCATAGGTGGACTCTGCTCAGTTCCCCATCATATATATGTTCTTATAAATTTCTAGTGCGAGACACATTATAATCATGTTAAAAGAAATGAATTTGACCAAAGCTTGAAAAAGTGACCGAATGAAATCCCCGCCTAATAGGCTATCCACCGTTCACTTCGATATATTTATCTTATTCTTATCTATTAATTTATTTTATCAGGGTTGATTCCGTTGTTTAGTTTTCATGATACTGTTTCCAATGCAATAATCCTCAAAATTCATATTTATATGAAAAATTTACAATTTCGCTATGTTGATAAAATCGTAAATTACGAATAATTTACGAAATTTTCCTATTAGAATATTTGTATTCAATCATGTTCAAACAAATAGCATAAATGTAATTTTGAAGTTGTCTAATGTATTTATGATCCTCAAAATGGAAGTTTATGCTCAATTTTGCCTTATTCTGACATGTTAAGTAAATCGTAAATTCCAAATAACTTACGAATTTTTTAAATTGGAAAAATCGTAGTCTATGATATTCGTGCCAGTATCCTAAATAATATTTCGAAAGTGGTTTGACATCTTTACGATGAAACTATCCCTCAAAATTGACGTTTATGTGAAATTTTGCTCTATTCTGCCATGTTAAGAAATTCGTAAATTTCCAATAACTTGCGAAATTTTCAAAGTAGCATATTTATAGTTACTGATGTTCATTCCGGCATCAAAACTCACATTTTAAAACTAGTCTGACATTTTTACAGTAAAAAGTTTCCATTTAATGCACGTTTAAGTGAATTTTTGTCCTATTCTCCCGTGTTAAGAAAATCGTAAATTTCTAATAACTTACGAAGTTTGTTAATTCGAATGTTCCAAATGAATACGGTTCTTGCCAGTATCGAAAGTAATATTTTAAAATTGATCTGATCTCTCTGCGATCATTTGTTCGTGAGATATCGTGTAAACAGACTAACAAACTAACGGACTAACACACTAACGAACTGACACACTAACAGACACCCTACAGACAGACACCATACAAATTTTGTGATTTTCGGATTCCTCACGCCTGAAAACGTATAAAAAACTCAAAAAACCAAGGTCGAAATTTTTCACGATTACCTAAGTTCCCCATACCTATAGTATGATGGGGAACTAAAAAAAAAAAAAAAAAAAAAAAGAAAAGAAAGAAAAGTATTTAAATCATTAATATAAGCAGCGTTATAACCTTTAAAGAATAAACTACCCGTTCAAATTTGGTCGACCAACTAATAAATAAAGCAAAACACTTCAAAACCAAAAATAAATAACACTTGTCTAAAACCAGAAATAATTCAGTAAAGAATAAAAAATATTTTAACACATTTTACTGGATACAGTAAAGAATGAAAGAAAAAGTAACTACCTTTTGAGTAATGACTAGAAATGCAATCAAATATCATTATACATATGAAGAAAATAAAATAAATACGTCACTTTAATAACGAGAATGAGGGGAGGGGGGGGGGGGTGAAATGGAACCGAAAAACTTGCAGATAATGATGCAATAAACAGAACTGCTGTCTAGCTCTTTTTTTTTTTCCTTTTTTAATCGAAGGAACTATTTCGTGAAAATTTAAGATGACTCGACACAAACACTTGATGCACTCAATGCGAGACGTTTGAAATAGAAGACAGTGGAGCTGCTGTAGAAATCCAAAACCATTGTAGAAGATTCGTGGAATTACTCGGATACTCAGAATTGCCGTAAGTAGAACACACATTTCTCCGTAGTACATTTGTCGTGGGATGAGACGGTATTCCATAAAATGTCGGTTAACGCAATCAAGTAAATTGCTTCAGAAATCTCAGTAGAATCTGGTGCAAACCTTTCAGCTATGCCAAGATGACAGCAAAGTTTCTTCAAAATTTACTTGACATTTATACAGAAAAAAATATTTATTCACACAAATGACTTCCACAAATAAAAATTTAAGATGACTCGACACACTTGATGCACATAATGCGGGACGTTTGAAATAGAAGACAGTAGAGCTACTATAGAAGACCAAAACCGTTGTAGAAGATTCGTTGAATTACTCGGATACTCAGAATTGCCGTAAACAGAACACATATTTCTCCGACGATATTCCATAAAATATCGGTTAACACAATCAAGTAAATTGCTTCAGAAATCTCAGTACAATCTGGTGCAAACCTTTCAGCTATGACAAGATGACAGCAAAGTTTCTTCAAAATTAACTTGACATTTTTACAGAAAAAAATATTTATTCACACAAATGGCCTCCCCAAATAAAAATTTAAGATGACTCGACACAAACACTTGGTGCACATAATGCGGGACGTTTGAGATAGAAGACAGTAGAGCCACTATGGAAAACCAAAACCGTTGTAGAAGATTCGTTGAATTACTCGGATACTCAGAATTGCCGTAAACAGAACACACATTTCTCCGTAGAGCACTTGTCGTGGGATGAGACGATATTTCATAGCATGTCGGTTAACACAATCAAGTACATTGCTTCAGAAAGCTCAGTAGAATTTGGTGCAAACGTTTCAGCTGTGCTAAGATGACAGTAAAGTTCCTTAATAAATAACATGACACTTTTATGGGAAAAAAAATAGTTATCCACACAAATGACCTCCACAAACGATGACACAATTTCACATAAATGTCCGCCGTCATAGATATTCCATAAAGATATAAGTTTAATATTCACGGTGGGCGCCAGTGTGATAGAATTCCTGAACATTACTTGAAAGAAAGAGCCCGGAATCCTATTTTTAATACTATAATGAAAAGAAAAAAAATCACAATAAATATGTACATAGCGTGCTGTATATGAACAGAGGTAAAACTAAGGTTACATTTGAGGTGAAATTAAGGTTACATCTGCTTACAATCCACTACGACTTCTCGCAGTTCACCACAACTCTGCTACATCTCGCAGCAACAACTGACTAACTACTGAAAATAAAATGTTTTTACTGTATTTTATGGATTGGCAAAATATCATAAGATATTTTGCCAAGAATGGCGACAGCGCCCTCTATATTATTGTAAAAGAGTAGGGAAGATGGCTTAATAGTAATACGCAATTTTACGTCCTCGTAGGTGTTTGAACACAGCGTGTTATAACATGTATATGTTAAATGTATATGAAGACCAGTTTAATTGGTGTATGTATATTAAAGTGTTTATTTAAAGGAATTTGTAGATCTGTTTTCATGTTTATATGGTTTAAAAACTGCTTGTTTCACCTAACAGATATCACTATAAGCCAAATTAGTTTAAAAAAAAAAATGCTCAAATAAAACAACCGAATTTATTTATTACGATGAAAAAGTGTTTATTAAATTTATTATTCATCAATTTCAGCAAAAATAATGCCAAAAACAGGAAATTTCTAATCAAAATAAAGACCTTAATTCACTCTATAATTAAAACATACGGTATACCGATACCTTTCCGACGAGAGTTATCAGTCACTTTATTCAGTTGCATAAGCATCTTTCTCCTTTGATTTGATTTTATATTGTGTTATTTCGTAGTCAAGTTTTATTTTCCAAATTTGAGACTATAGGAAAAAACGTGGCATAATCTTAGCCTGTATTTAAATATATCAGGTGACATGCTAAGTTCGATTTCAAAGAATGACAAGTATAGTAAAGAATGTGCAATAAATGAGTTTTGAGCTCTAAATTTGATAAATAAAGCGTTATACAGAAATTGATAAGTCATTTATTTGACTGTGGAAGCTGGTGCACCAAAATTATATCCATCTTCCTTATTTATTTTTTTATAACATTTCGGAGTTTAAATTTACAGAGATTTTCTCGACTGATATTGATGTAGAAACAGCTTGCAACATGGCTAAAGTTTTCTTCATGGAGCTTCTGAGAACTATTAATTAAATCAGCACCACATCGAATTACTGCACTTATTCGGTTAAAAGAAGCCAAATGCTACATTAGATGGTATACCATAATTTTTATCGGTCGATTTAAATTACCTAAAACCCGAAGCAACTTTTATACATTTTATAGAACTAAAAATACTAATAAAATGAATTTTTTTCCATGCTAAATCGTAACTTTGTTTTTAAGAAAGTAACCTTTTGAAAAATATAGGACCAAATGCAAAGGGATAATGAATATAAATCTGTATTTTTTTAAGTAAACAATCCCGTTCTATTATACCTTGTAACATAATAATAATAATAATGAGTTGAATACAGTGTTTTATTTTTGTTGTGTTTTCTCTACAGTACTTTAATGAAATCTTTTTTTCTCTCTGTTATCAGGTGCTTTAACTGTTGTCCTTTGCTGCATTGCAAATACAAAGTGATTTATTAAAAAGACATTATTAGAATGCGTGCGGCGGATAGCAAAGGACTTCCACCCCCTCCATCACCTCCAAATTTCACAACGAATGAGACAGGTAAGAAAACATTTTTTTTTTTGTTAATGTCTATTGTCTACGAAAATTTATTAAGTATTACAATTGCCCACTTCCCGGTTCAATTTATTCCGGGTTTGAAGGTCTAAAAATGTCATTTAATGTCTATTTGAATGCTTATTTTCATAAATATATATACTTTTAAACATAATAACACTATTCACATATACAACTTCCTTAAAAGAAAGTACTAAAATTAATAAATACAAGTAAAAATTATATTTAAAGTTGGCTTTCTGCATTTAGCCTACCCGAGCGTAGCTCAGAATAAGACGGGAAGGGGTTAAAAATGTAGTGTGCAGAATCCTTACTGCAATCAACAATTAAAATAAATATTCTAATAACAATGAAGCAGGTTAAAGTCGTAAAATCTAATTTTAGATTTTTAAAGTACTATTATAAGTACCGGGTGTTCGATAAATTTGTACATAGTTTAAAAATGCATAAAAATTAATTCTGACAGTGTAATTTATCGCAGTTTACAAAAAACATTTATTCATGCAGATATTTTTTTTCTTATAAAATAAATAAATAAATGTGTTTAATTTTTTGATAATAGAGTGCGTTATCAACTACAGTAAATATGTCAATTGGAATCCTGTATAAGCAAATACGATTAAGACCTTGTTTCTAATTAAGTATACATAGAAAACAAAATTCTAAATATATACTATTCTTGTAAATAGGTCTTTTAATTAAATTTGTTTTAAATATACATGTTTTAAAGTGTCTTCTTAACAAATTATAAAAGTAAAGATTCTTAAAAATTAGTTTGCATTGATAGAATTTGTTCAGTCCCCAATCATCTATTTGTTTTTATAACTTTCTGCTATATGGCATAAAAAATTCAAATAACAGATATTAAATCAGCCGATTACTCGACATGGATGTAGATTAAAATGTTTCACATACAGAGATACCCTCCATCCAACTTGATATAATAATATTTTCCTAATTTTCTCATTCATTTTCTCAAGGTTAGTATCGTATTTAAATTTCATGCAAATTCATATTCTTCTCGATGCAATAATCCTTATAATGCAAGCGTAGTGAAATATTGTCCTGTTCTTTCCAGTTTAGAATATCGCAAATTTCGAATAGTTTACAAAATTTTCCAATTAGAATTTTACAAATCAATAGAGTTTTTGCTAATTTACTAACAAGGAGAGATCACAACATGGAAAATTCAGATCGGGACGAAATTGGGCAGGATTGTAGTATACTATGAAGGTAACAACATAGTAAAGCGGTAGGACCCACTATCCACAAAATTTCGAGAAAAAAGCATTTAAAGTTTCAGTAATCTTTAAATACAATTATTTCGCAAGTACGGCAGCGACCCAAGGGCGTGAGCGTAAAGCACTGGCTTTCCACCCAGACAACATGGGTTCTAGACTAACTACGGAACTTTTTTTTTCTTCTTTAATTTTTTATGTAATCTAATTTTTTTTTTTTTTTTTTTTTTTTTTTTACTTTATTTTATAAATGAATTCAAAATTTGAAAAAAATATAAAAGATTATTTAATTTTCTTGAATATAAAATAAATATTTTTTATTTTAATATTTATAACTTAAAAATACAATAATTTTTTATAACTTAAAAAATAAATTTAATTTTGTTTAAACTATAAAATAAGGTAAAACTAAAGAAAATGTTTTTAATTATTTTCCTAAGTATTTTATTTTATTTTAGGTATGTCCAAAACAATATTAAATTTTGTTTTTAAATTACCAAAAATAAAAAATAAAAAAATTACAGAGAAATGATGATTTTAATTGCATATATAATTATTATCCAAATTAAATAATTACTTTTCCAATCAATACAACTTCTTGAAAAATTAAAGCATAGGATTACGATACTATTAAATTATTACATGCAAAGAAATGTTATCCTTAAATGCAGATTTTAAATGTTAATCAACATACTTTCTTCTTCGACAACAACATTTTTTTTTTTTTTTTTTTTTTTTTTTTTTTTTTTTTTTAATCCTTCTGTGGAAGAAATAAAATATTTCACTTCACCTGCTCTCTATTATTAACAAGCTAAAAGGGTTTACGTAACGTAATTTATAGACATTAAAAGGAAAACAGGAAGCTCAAACTAAGATTTAAGTACACCTGCTAACTATTTTTTACACTGTGTTTTACAGCTTGCTTATTTTTTAATTATTTAAATTTTTTATCTGTTTTTATTTATATTTGTTATTTGTTATTTAGTGTTTTGTAAAATTAAAATTTATTTTTTAAGTTATAAAAATTCATTGTATTTTTAAGTTACAAATATTTAAAAATATATATATATTTATTTTACATTCAAGAAAATTAACTTATCTTTTATAATTTTTCAAATTTTGAATTCATTTATAAAATAAAGTAAAAATAAATAAAAAAATTTAGAGTACATAAAAAATTAAAGAAGAAAAAAAAGTAGTTCCGTAGGTAGCCTCGAACCCGTGTTGTCTCTGGATGGCAGACCAGTGCTTTACGCTCACGCCACTGGGATGCTGCTTCACTTTCGAAATAACTTGTATTTTAAGATTACTGAAACTTTAAATGCTTTTTTCTCGAAATTTTGTGGATAGTGGGTCCTATTGCTTTAATATGTTGTTACCTTCACAGTATACTACAATTCTGCACAATTTCGTCCCGATCTGAATTTTCCATGTCGTGACCTCTCCTTGTAAGTGATATTTTAAAACTGGTTCAACCTCTTCTCTATCATTTGTTCTTGAGATAAATTCAACAAAGTCTAACTAACTAACTAACCAACGAATGAACGAAGAAATAATTAAAATACTGATTAATCTACAAACGGATATCAGTCTTGTAATTTTCGGGTTCTCCGAATGCATATTTTGTTTATGACAAAATTTGCAAGTGTTTATCGTGAATATATGCGTATTGTAGAATTATTGGTAAATATGTGTATATGTAAATGTACATAATTTACTAAATAATTTAGTGCACATTATTAGCAAATAAAACACAATTAATTTTGGACAAATTGAATAAAATAATATTATTTTAAATTCGAGAATACAGTAAAAAACAATACACATATAAACAAAAAGAAAAACGATGAAAAACAAGATGCGAAAAACATTTGTTTCATGTAAGAGAAAAAAAAAAATAATAATCAAAAGTTCGAAAAATTAAGAAAACTATACAAATTTTTAAAAGAGAGTAGAACAGAATCTCCTGCTAATGTGAAAGAATTTAGCGAAAAAGAAAAAAAGAGAGAGAGATAGAAAGATAAAAATAGCTTGAACTATTTCATACAAACAAGGGGACAAGATTAGCATATTTTATTTTCCAGGCGAAGAAATATTAAAAAATATTTTTATCGTGGTTTTCTTTTGCTTTTTTCCTACTGAAACCTTCTGCTCCGTTTATTTGCTTAATTCATTTAGCGGAGTTCCTTATCGGAGAAGTGTATTTACGGGAATTTATTAAATCTTATTCATTCGTTCTCATTTAGGCCTGAAAAAGAAGAAATAAGTCCTCTTTTGCTCCCGCCATTCTCCCCAGACAGACGATAATAAGAGGGTGTCGGGAGCCACAAAAATCATCATCTATGTCTCCGTGTGTATTTGGTGGCCAGATAAAGTCGGCAAAAATCCTTATGTATATCAAAATCAATTTTTTTTCTTTTTTTTTTTCTTGTTTATAAATGCTTATACCCTTATGCTTGTTTATAAATACATGTGCTTCACAAAATAGAATTTAATATGTAAATTTAGTTGAACAGACCTTTTTCAATGCGTTTTGTAAAACGAACAGAGGTAATTATTTATTAATATTTTATATTAAATAATGATTCAATCAATTTTGGATGCGCAACTGAAAACTTAATATCAGTTTTCATTCGTTTAAGGTTTTAATTATTATCAACCAAGAAGTTATCAGTCAACCTTAGTATTATATATAATATATATATATGTAGATCGATAAAGAGATAGGTAGATAGATAGATAGATAGATAGAGATATAGATACAATCGCCACCAAAATTATTGAAGCACTAGCAATCATTCCTACTAAAAGATGGGCACCTAATGCTGTTTTGTTAATTAAATATTTGTCGAGTCATGATCTTAGTCTTATACTGTTCATAAAAATGTAAGTTGAGCGATCAAACAGAAAGAAAATGTATGAAAATTGTACATGTGTGCTTCAATAAATTTGCTGCCGACTGTATATGGACAGGACATTCTCTTCTACATCTTTTAAGGAAATATTTATTACATAGCAGTAGGAAAATGGAAATTTGTCAAATGTTTAAATATTAAGGTTTTCTTTGGTTCAAACTTTTTTTTTTTAATTTTATTTAAACATCATAATGTTTCTGATTTAGCATAATTAATAATGTCAATAAACATGTACATTATTATATATTGATCAAAGTTCTTGATTCTTAAACATGTATTTGAACTCGTATTCTTAGTCTCAGAAATGCTGTTTAATGGAATGAATTTAAATATAATACAAAATTATAGCAGTAAATTTGGGAAATGCTTTTAAAATCTTATTTTGTTTGCATAATTGATATATTTCTTTTAAATAGTATTATTTCTTTTATTATTTCCATTAGTAATATCTTTGTCTACCGTTCTTTTGAAATAGTGTAAACTTTTAGCACCATTTCAATTAACAATAAAAAATAATAATAATAATTTTTTTGCCTTGTATATAACAGTGTGACAATTGATGTTTGTTTTAAAATAACATTTATGGTGTGTTATGCATAATTATTTTTCAAACTGTGAATCCGTATTATACATATCATATAAGCGAATTATTGTCGATTGGATTTCGGTAAAAAAAAAAAAATGCTGATGCTGTTATAAGCAAAGTGGATAAAATCAGCGCTATATTTCATTATATATTCACTCTAGAATTTGTTCCTGTCAGCAGTTGAAAAATCTAATGAAATATCTAATAAGAACAGTATTACTTTTGAAAAGCATAGTAATTGCAAAATACGATATAAAAATACAAGCAAAGAAAAAGAAAATTAGTCGAACCATCTAAAGACGCTATCACCTGACATATACTGCAACGCCGGCGATCCGAAGCTAATTGTTTTAAGCTCCGAGGGACTTTCCAGTGTTAATTTTTACGCGCAATTAATTATGGAAATCTAATGAAGCACTAGATGTTACGTAAACTTGATTTATGGGGCATCACCATGAAAAGTTTACGAATTAATAAGAGAAAAAAATGCCTCCATTGATTATATACAAGCACATAAAAAATTAGTAGATGTCACGGTTGTGGGCTTTTGCGATGACATACCCATTTATCAAGCCCCATCAGTTTTTTAAGGGGGAGGCTTTCTTTCTTATGGGTAATAAACACCTCAAAATTTCGAAAAATGAGGCAAGAAGATTATTTGTTAAACCAGATTCTCTCTTTCTTTCTTTCTTTCTTTTTTTTTTTTTTTTTTTTTCGTAAGCGATTTTTGTTAATTTTACGGTTATTTTTGGTAATTTGTTTGTCATTTTAATTATCTTTACATTAAATCTTGAGGTGATTATAAATTTATGTATTGTAAGCTAAGATTATTTAAATAAAATAAATTATTTTCAAGTATTTCGGTAGGGGTTGATTTTCTGAGAAATTTATAATTTCCTTTATTGGAATTTATGAATAATGTGGGAAAGATTGATGTTTATATTTATTCCCAAATATGTTGGTTTTGCGGAACTATTAGAGTTCTTACTGTAATACCACAGTACAATTGCTTCCACCTGGTTTATAATATTATTATAATTTATTTCGATGTAGCGTTTGGTATATATCACGAGATTATTTGATGATCTTTTTCCCAATGAACATTGATTAAAAATATTTTACAACAACAAAATTGTTTACGGTAAATGTGAAGTTCTACATTGATAAATTGTGTGATAAAAGTGACATCGATAAATAAGCTTCATAATAACATGTTATAATATTAATTAAATGATAAAATACTGATTAAGATAACAAGAAATATTCAGAAAATGATAGAAGCTAATGTAATGCAGATTAATTATTGCACAATATATCGTCGTATGCTTGTATCAGATGCAGAATGTAACATGTGCGCATGAGTATTTATCGTTGCTCATATAAAAATATAACGTGATAAGAGAAGAGAGAAAGGGAAAGGGAAAGAGAAATGATAGAGTGATATTTGTAAGCAAATTAGAGGATTGAAAATTTATAAAAGTTATTAATATTAGTCTTTTTATATACTGGCAAGAAAATTTTCAGAACACAGACACATACAGAAAAAATAAAATAAAATAAAATAAAATAAATAAATAAATAAATAAAATAAACATACTCGCAGGGAAAAAAGCTTCAGCTGTAAGTTCTGTCATACAGTTGAAAAATGTTTGTTTTCGTATGTAAACTAAACACTAAGGAATTATCTGCAGACTAGGAGAACAAAAAAATAAAGTTTATGAATAGATGCTCATATCCACTGAAAAATGTTGAATCTACTTTTTTAACTAAAGATATACTTTATCTGTCACTAAAAAATAGCCTTTATTTATTTATTTATTTTGGCTGTAGAATGTAATTTTTTCAGGAAATATCTCTATCACACACACACTCTCTCTCTTTCTCTCTCTCTCTCTTTTTTATTTTTTTTAGTGTGTGTGTATGTGAAAACAGCACCGAATTACAATTGAAAATTTTCATATGGAATACATTATTTTTTCTGTTATTTTTGGACTGGTATGTACATATAAACTTCTACACAGGAAACATGGTTATTTTGCAAGGGAGGTATCGTTTATTATAACAAAAAAAAATTACTTTTCTGTTACTACAATGACATAATAAACACTAAACATAGCTATACATTAGTTTACGTAATAGAACGACAAATGTGCATATGAGTCTACACGGATGACATGGGATGTAAAGAATATTTTTAAGTTATGAAATACTGTGATCAAAATGTTATGTAGTACAATTTTGCCAAGTAATTTATCAGCATACAAAAAAAAAAAAAAAAAAAAAAAAAAATATTCCAATGAAATCTTCTACTTGTAATACAATATTAAAAAGAACTATCTATCTATATATATTTATATTTATTATTTTATTTAGATTTTTGTTCAGTTAATACAATTTATTCCACCACGACTATCATCGAACGAAGACATAAATTGTCAAAAGAATAGTTAGGAAGCGTATTCCTAATTATCGGGGATAACATAAGCAAAATGTCACGAAGTAACTATAAAGTCATCAATTTGCTTGTCTATCGAGACTTTACGGTGAAACATGCTTTTAGAACATTTTTAGAAACTGCGCTTTTTTATCATATGAAAAATGCACAGTTACTAAAGAAGCGAAAATTTTTTTAACTAAATGTTTCTTTAAAAGAACACGACAGACACGTGGATTGTTGACTCTTTGTGTATTTTATGAAATTTCAATGATACTACCAACTGTAATTTGGATTATGTTAGGTTTCTACTCTTTGAAAATTATTCGTCTTTCATTTCTGTAAATTTTCAATAATGAAATATCGCGATGACTAAACTATAAAATTTTCTGCGAAAATCTATATTTCGTCCAAATTACACAGCGAAAACTTTACAGAAACTTTAACGAAAACTTTAAATTACTGTAAAAGTACTTTTTCATCAGTGAAACTGATGAACTTTTATAAAATACTATTCAAGAATATACAAAGCCTACAGAATACATCTTACTATAGTGGTCATTCAGTACTGAAGTTCCTATCCAAACGAATGACCAACATTAAGGATGATTTTTGTCAGCCACGTGACGAGGGAAACGATCATATCATTTCGGTTTGCCACACTTGGTTCATGTCCAACATTTTGTTTTTCGCACTTGGCTTACTATCGCTAATGCAAAATATTCTCCCTCTCTCTTTCTCTTATTAGGTTGTAATATTTAGGAAAAACACAAAATGTATTAAATAGCCAAATAAATTAAGTGTAATTTATAATTAATTGTAACTTATAAAATATTTTAAATCTAATACATTTTCAAATAAATTTTTCTTTGCATCAAAAAATTAGCAATATTTCGTCATTTTCTTTTCATTTCTTTCTTTCTTTCTTTTTTTTTTTTTTTTTGGGGGGGGGGGGAGGAGGGGTTACAATTGGATCAAACGGCGAAAAATCTTTATCATCCCTTATCCGAGGAGGAGAGGGATTCTGTGACATTTAAAGGTGAAAACTGAAAAGCACTCATTACGTGGTTTCGATGTTGGTTTCTTCCATCGATGAAAGGCACGCACTTTAGTAAGATATGTGTTCTAATATACAAGGTTAATGTTTTATAAATATGTTTTAAATATTACATTAAAAATAAAAAAATAACAAAACAAAAAAATGTGTAACAACATAAATAAAACGTTAAAACTAATTAATTCTTCTAATTTAATCATTTAATTAAACGTATAGTGCCATATTTTGGATAATCAGATAAATTCGTCTCATCTATATAAATAAAGAGAAGTGTCTGTGTGTGTGTCTGTGTGTGTGTCTGTGTGTCTGTGTGTGTATCTGCGCTGTGGTGCTCACACTATTGATCGCAGAGCTTCCAAATTTGGCATATAGGTACCTGGGACCATGCATGTGTGCACCTCATCGAGATTTTTTCGAATTTCGAATTTGAATTTTTTAAATTAATGTTTTTTCGATTTTAAATATTGCCTTTAATGCTTCATTTTTCATAAATTTAATTATTTTGCTTCAATCGTCTGCGTATCTTAGCAACGGCTATTACGCAACTTATTTTTATTTAATTCATTCATTTGAAGGCGATTTTTTTTTCTTTTTCTTTTTTTTTTTTTTTTTTTTTTTTTGGGTTATATTTATTGAAAATAAAATCGTAATGCAGAAGAAAAAATTAAGTATAATTAGTTTTAAATTTAAAAACGTATTTATAACAGTCATGCTTAATATTTTATAGTAGAACAACTTCTTATTTTTAATTTTTTAGTAAATTCCTTTAAAAGAAAAAACTTTTATTTATTCATTTTTTTTTTATTTACTGTATTTATCGGGAAAAATGGTAGTATATACATAGTAAAAAGAATTAAATTTATTAAAATTTATTTGTTTATATATATATATATATATATATATATATATATATATATATATATATATATATATATATATATTTAATCTACTTTTTATTTTATTTTATTTTATTACATTGGTCGGAATCAAATCGTAATATAGTGTAAATAGCATGGGCTATAAAATACATGGTTCAAAACTAAAATATTTAATAGATTCTGAGATACAGTTATCTTTAAAATCGTAGTTCTTAAATAATAGCAGATCCCACCTGTCGTCGATAAATATCCAGATTGAAGTGCCCGGGAAAGATCTTCCTGCAGGCATGGGAAACCTCGACCTGATGCAATGCGGGCGGGAAAAGAGATGCCGTAGACAGCGGGTACCCAAAGCGAGGTTTGGAGCAATTTCAGTTTATTTTATTTTATTTTATTTTTATTTTATTTTTTTAATTTTTGTCTATAATGCGGTGTAAAAAAAATAAATATTAATTCGATTCTTTCGAAAATTCATTTAAATATAGTGACCAGCGCAGCGGGCGTAGCCTGCTAGTCTATATAAATAAAGAGAAGTGTCTGTGTGTGTGTCTGTGTGTGTGTCTGTGTGTCTGTGTGTGTATCTGCGCTGTGGTGCTCACACTATTGATCGCAGAGCTTCCAAATTTGGCATATAGGTACCTGGGACCATGCATGTGTGCACCTCATCGAGATTTTTTCGAATTTCGAATTTGAATTTTTTAAATTAATGTTTTTTCGATTTTAAATATTGCCTTTAATGCTTCATTTTTCATAAATTTAATTATTTTGCTTCAATCGTCTGCGTATCTTAGCAACGGCTATTACGCAACTTATTTTTATTTAATTCATTCATTTGAAGGCGATTTTTTTTTTTTTTTCCTTTTGTTATATTTATTGAAAATAAAATCGTAATGCAGAAGAAAAAATTAAGTATAATTAGTTTTAAATTTAAAAACGTATTTATAACAGTTATGCTTAATATTTTATAGTAGAACAACTTCTTATTTTTAATTTTTTAGTAAATTCCTTTAAAAGAAAAAACTTTTATTTATTCATTTTTTTTTTTTTATTTACTGTATTTATCGGGAAAAATGGTAGTATATACATAGTAAAAAGGATTAAGTTTATTAAAATTTATTTGTTTATATATATATATATATATATATATATATATATTTAATCTACTTTTTATTTTATTTTATTTTATTACATTGGTCGGAATCAAATCGTAATATAGTGTAAATAGAATGGGCTATAAAGTACATGGTTCAAAACTAAAATATTTAATAGATTCTGAGATACAGTTATCTTTAAAATCGTAGTTCTTAAATAATAGCAGATCCCACCTGTCGTCGATAAATATCCAGATTGAAGTGCCCGGGAAAGATCTTCCTGCAGGCATGGGAAACCTAGACCTGATGCAATGCGGGCGGGAAAAGAGATGCCGTAGACAGCGGGTACCCAAAGCGAGGTTTGGAGCAATTTCAGTTTATTTTATTTTATTTTATTTTTATTTTATTTTTTTTAATTTTTGTCTATAATGCGGTGTAAAAAAAATAAATATTAATTCGATTCTTTCGAAAATTCACTTAAATATAGTGACCAGCGAAGCGGGCGTAGCCTGCTAGTATATATAATAAGTATATTAACATTCTTGCCCTTCTTTTTCAATTTATTCAATTACAGTCGAACCTCGTTGACGCGAACACTGTTAACGTGAATTACTTTTAACATGAACTGTTTTCACAATCCCCGTCAAAATGAAAATTAGTTATATGAAGATTAGTTACTGATAATCTGAACAAATTTTTTATCCCCTTGAGATTTACGTTAATGAGGTTCGACTGTACTTTAAATATTAATTACAGTATAATAAAGTAAGTACTGAATCATTTAAAATGCTATAATTTTAAATGCTTATATTTTCGTCTCTCATGATATTAAATGTAACTAAAATAAACCGATAAGATGCATTAAATTTTATCCCTATATTCTAAATTAATAGCATCGCTTAAACTAATGAACTAATTGTGTGCCATTTTTTAAGCGTATTAAAAAAATACAATTCTGTCTTTTAAATAGCATCTATACAAGAGCTTCACAACATTGTTTAACTTTCCTTATTAATCCAAACTTTGTTAAATATAAAAGTTTAAAGATATATAATATTCTATTTGAAAATGACGCTTATTCAAAAACTAAATTTAAGCAATTATTTAAAATGTAAATTCTTTTTAGTAATGCGTCTTACTAATTATGCTACTACACATAAAAAAAATATTATTTCATTAAACTTATTTTAAAATTTTGTATGTTTCAAGCATTTGTTATTTAAATAATTAAAAACTGTTTAATATTTTAAATTATATTAAAAAAGACATATTTTTGTATCATGAAATGCATATAATAGTTAAATAGTTAATTAAATAAATATTCAGGGGACTTGAGAATCCATAAAAATAGCAAAAAATCAGCTCTGAAAATTGGTCTTCAACCTTGATTGCCATATAGATGTAAGAAAATAATTATCATTCTTAAACAGGGGTCTTTTTTTTAGACTCGGTAAAAATTTAGTAAAGAAGTTCTACCCATTACATTCAAAGGAAGAAAAAAAATGTTTTGCTTAGTTTTGAACAGTTCTGTATATTATCTATAAAATATATACACAATGCACAGTGTATTTAATTTGAAACACTGTGAAAAATATAAACCTGAAATGCACTTCCAGCAGTTTCCTAACAGCTTTAATATATCCTAATACTTTTGTGTAGTCAAGTAAGATAGTGGAGAGTGAGTGACTATCACTAAATTTCTTAATAATAATAATAATAATAATAATAATGCATATAAAAAAAATTATGTTATTTTCTTCTTTTTCTTTTCTTTTTTTTTTTAACGGAATCTAAAGATGTCGCATTATATCTACCAGAAATTTGTCTGTAGACGTAATGTATTTGAATTTTCCTGGATGTCCCTGTACGCAACCGTTTGTCTGATTTTAACAAAACTTTTCAAGTAGTTTTGCGTTCCTCAAGAAATTTCCTGTGTAGACGAAATATATTTGAATTTCCTTGAATTTCCCTGTATACGATGTTATAAAATGATTTGCTAACTGTGCGATTTGCCAACACGAATAAAACGTTTCATACATCATCTCAATTTGATACAGATTTAGAATACTGAGTTTGGACTTCTGGCTAGTAGGTTTTCATGAGTTATATTTCTGACAGACATACAGACAGACACAAACATTCTTACGAGAACTAGATATCGCAATATCCTCTGCCCCTGTGAGGGTTAAAAAAAAATAATTAAAATATAAATTGATGATGATAATAATAACAAATAAATAAATATTTTAAAAATTTGAGAATATATATTTAAATTAAAGTTAATAAAAGAGTTAATAAATGAATTAAACGAAAATAATCATTTTTTCTTTCTTTCTTTTTTTTTAAAAAAGAAATTTTCCATTGTTTGGAACTATGCAATTTAGGTTTCTGAGTAGTACTCAGGAATACAGTTTGACGAAATGCGTATTTCTGGATTTTAATTACTTATATGTGAAATACTCACATTTAAGGAGCTTAGAAATGCGACTTTTATTAGAAATTAGGCTGCCCATTTCGTTTTAATTTCTATAAATTTTCTATAATTTTATTTCATATCTCTCAATAGTATTTTCAGCACTTCATAATCCTTGAAAGAAACATTTATTTTGTTTCTAAACATGTGATAAATTGTTAAAATCAGCCTAAAAGTTTCGTGTCATACATTTAAACTTCTATATCCAGACAAGAATTTTTCATCATTTGCAACCGAAAATTCAAAAAGTTATTAAAGATTACTTATTATAGTTATGATACAGAACTTCTGAATTTCTAAGACATATGTAAGAATGTAATTAAGAATTAAATGTAGTTGATTAACTCAGGTTTTAAACAAAACAAAATGTTTATAAAACGGTAATTCTACACAAGGTAAACCGAAAATTCATGGTTTGGACATGAAAATTTATCTTTCACTTATTTGAAAATAAGTTTTACATTAAATTGTTATGAAATTACGAACATTGTTACGAAAATGTCTAGTTTCTGACGGCAAGAGAGTACGTAGTTAAACAGCATGCAAGTTTTAGAGTATGAATTCACTTTATTGAAAGAATCCAATAAAAGTTTCAATTCAAGAAATATTTTCAACATAGTCTAACAAAACTATTCATGGAAAAAATATTCTCGAAACATTTCAACACTCATATCCTAAAAGGTAAGTAATCAGTGTTAAATACATCGTAGAGCACGGATATCGCTTATTCAGATACAATTAAACAACAGTTCCAAGTACAACCTCTAAGAAACGTCCGTTAATCACAGATATATGAATACAAGTGAAATGGTAGATGCTCGTACTTTTATAGTGTTGGCGTAGGTTGTTGAACTTTCAGTATAATTCTAGGCCAGAAACCAATTAATATTCCCTGAAAATTAAAAGATGGAGCTTCCAAAATTTATCAACCCATAATTACCATTTTTCAAAAATGTTTTCGCCAATCTTAGTGAAAATTCGTAGATGGCCTCTGTTTACATTATGAATGTAAATCTTCTTTTTATGCAAAAATACTTCTTATGTTAGGAATAAATTTAATACTTTGCAACGGCATTTAATAAAAATGTATTGTTAAATAAATCATTAACAAAGAAATAAACCACTTCAATAATAATAATAATAATAATAATAATAATAATAGTGATAATAAAAGTTTGCTACCAGTAAGAATAATTGCATGATTAATTGCTGATGATAATTTACTAAAATACCTTTTACGTAATTACAACAAACGATATCCTAAAACAAACTTTTAAAAAATATATGTAAAGTATTTGTGTAGTAAATACCAAAATTAATTATAAAAATCTGACGTCTTATGTACGCAGGGGAAATTTTAATTTCAATTAAATTCTTAGCTGGTTTAGAACCAAATTTCGATAAATTTCCTTATAAATAGATTTTCAGCACGAGGATGTAGAAAAAGCATAATTGATTCATGGGCATATTCTTTTTATTATGCAATCTCTGAAGATGACTTTATTGTCCCGATAAATATATTCATTGCCACCAAATTCAATTTCAGCTTCTTTTATTTACCTGAAGAATCACTGCTTTCCTATGAAAAATAAAAACGAACCGGTACCCTCAATACGCTTCCTATTAATGTCTACCTATTATTCTTTTAATTTTTTACATATACTCAAACAAAATTTTCATTAAATAAATCCAATATTTTTTTTTTCTACCCTATATTATTATTGCTTATTTTCTTACCTTGCTATGACATTTTGTTCGCTAGGATGATTTTTTTTTTTCTATTTCACAACTTTTTCTTAGTTTAATTTTCCATCGGCATGCACAAGCATTAGATGGGTAGATAAAAATTAATTGATAAATATAATATAATGTGTATATGTATACAAATTCTAAGATTGTTTATTTTTATAAATATAGTTTACTCAAATAATTTTGAAAAATATCTTTAGAATGTATTACAGTTATTCATAATGTTTAAAATAATAATAACAAATAAAAAAGGGAGATAATTCATTTGATTCACGTACTAGATTCTCCAACTGTAATGCCTTCCACATTTCAAGTTAAAATTAATTAATTTTCAAGTATTAAATATCAAAATACAACTTAAAATGCCCTTCGAGCAATTTCCATTAACATACAAAGAATACATGGTGCCCGAAATTAAACAACCCTATTTTATTGTTGTCTACAGACGAAACTATTGTTGATAAAGTTATGAAATTTTGTGTAGGGCATAATAAAGGTATGGAAATTTGTGTGAGCGAATAAAGAGAGAAAAAAAAATACTTAAAATATCCTCCACCAGGATGCGTTTTTTTTTTTTGTTTTTAATTGAATTATACATTAAGCACACATTTATGATAGTCTACAAATTTTATTACATGTTCAGCATGACATCCATCATTGTCATCTACCATCTGGTGTCGTAAGATAGCGTGTTGCGCAGCTGACTGCAGTGTGTTAGCGGAAATGCTACAAACATGTTGTGAAATGTTGTCTTTTAAAATCAGTAAAGTTCTTGGATTATCACGATTTACAAGATCTTTCAAACTCCCCCAAAGGCAAAAGTCTGATTAAGTTCTGAGGACTGGGTAGACCACTGATCAGGAAAGTATTGGCTGATGGCACACTCTTCTGTGAAGTGATTTTTGAGAACGTCTGTAACACAACGGCTAATGTGTGGAGGAGTTCCATGTTGCATAAAAATTGTGCGTGAAAGGCACTGACATGCTAACGAATCCGGTTCATTTTTTTTTCTAAGAATGATGACCATCATTTTGAACATGTCTTGTTGTAACAAAATTTGTAAATTATCATAAATGTATACTGAATGTATAATTCATTAACCCCCTCCCCCCCTGCTGGCGAAACCTCGAACTAGTCTTTTTTTTTATTTGCTCAAACAATTTTCGATACCTTCATTATGTCGTACACAATATTTCATAACTATCACAATAAATTCGTCTGTAGACAATTTTAAAAAGGGTCATTTAATTTCGGACACCCTGTATCTAAATATTTTTCCATGGCCCTGTAATCAAACCCCAGTAACCAAAAATACTAATAAAAACATATTTTGTAGGAAACATGCTTTTGTGTATTTAGTTCTTGTACAATAAGATCGTTATGTTTTATGCGTATATAAATATATTAAATGTACTTTAAAGAAATTCCTGTCATAAAATTGTCATCCTGACCATAATGTATATATAATAACTGATTAATCAATTTCTACTTCGTCCTTATAATGATGTGGGTATTTCGTATGACTCTGTATTACATTCATTAATGCCAATCATACCCTGTTCCATAGGAAGCAAGTAAATGTGTGTCGGGAAAATACATATAAAATGTGTTGTGTTTTCTGCTGTAGAAGAAATATTAAAAAGGCTTTATTTGTTCCAGTTGTTCCAGTTGTTCTAGTAGTGGTAGATGAAATCTAAAAAAAAAAAAAAAAAAACTATATATATATATATATATATATAACTTTACTTTTAAGGAAGAAAAATAAAATGGGTTACTTTTGTGTAACAGTGTATGCAGTCTAAAAGTAGAATAAGCTATTATGTACTAAAATTGATTTAAAAATAAAAATAATTAAAAATAAACTTGGTGCTATTTGAATTTATATCCGATAATATGGTGCTATTTGAATTTATATCCGATAATATATCTGAATATTTCTTTGGGGGTTCGAAAATAATCATCAGTGCTAATCATAACCAATTCCGTAGAAAAAACCCTTATGCGCATCTACAGTCGTTAACAAAAGTATCCGAACACTAGCAAAAATTCCTATATAAAATTGTTTAAATATTTAACAAAATTAAAAAAATATAAAAAATATTATATATATTTTATATTTTTTTGTTAAATATTTTTTTTAAATATTAAAAATATTTTATTATTTAACAAAATACTGTTTTGTTAAATAAATCCTTGTCGAATCATGTTCTTAGACTGACATGATTCGACAGGGATTTATTTAACAAAATAGTATTAACTCTACTTTTTTTTATATAGGAATTTTTCCTAGTGTTCGGATACTTTTGTTCACGACTGTATATAATGTAAATTAATTTCATTATGCTTTGTATATACACACACATATATATATATAGGTACTAAAGCAAGTTTTAAAGGAAGATTACCCATAGACAGTAACCGTTTGTATTAGATTTGTGAAACCTTGTACACAAAACAGTTGTACCATCTACACCATTTTTACCAGTATTTATGCCACTTTTAATGGGGAATATGGTATATTATACCTAAAATACATATAACAGTTTAAAGTCACTCTGCAAATATTTATGGTAGATTGAGTGCGAACAGACAGACAAACGGGCGAATGAACGGAAAGACGGATAAATCAGACAAAGTCATATAAACACTTTTCAACTTCGTTGGAAAGTGCTTAAGAAAAGAAAATAGAAAATGTGTATGATAATGGATCTAATGATTTTTTTTTAAAAACAAAATAATAATTTCTGAGGATACAATTATTCCAGCTGCTTCCAATTTTGACGATATTTTATTCATAAACTTTTACACAGGAAGCTTTGCTCATTTAAAGTAATTCTGGCAATTTAAAGTGTTAGTGATCTCAACGTGGTCATATACGCAATTGACTGTTCTAACAGTTCCTATGCGGATATAGGATGAAGACTCCTACGCTTATGAAATCTGTTGTTTTTTTCGTTTTAGCAGAATATTTGTATTGTAAAATATTTCTGTTTTGCAAAATACACTGAGAAAAAATTCAGTAACTGACATCTAGAATCTAGGTTGTGGCTCTAGTAAAAATAGTTCCATGTCAGCCTTATAAATTCTAGTTCCCTTCAAAGAGAGTTCTAGAAACCCCTATTAGAATTCTAGAGCGTTTGTCTATATTATAAAGGTCAAACTTATTTAAAAATCTCAGTAAATAAATGTGAATACAAGAGGCATGTATAATCTTGGTTTATGACCCAATTCTAAAAAATCAAGCTAGAATTTCTCACAATACAAAGAATTCAGAATATTGTTTCATCATCTAGAAATGTATAGACTAGAAATTCTCAATCATTTCATCTATTCAGCTTACTGGCGTGCCTTATACGAGCAGCTCGGAAATCTATATTTCTATTTTAGGGATTTAGAAAATGACCATATATTCGTTCTAGATGAAAGAGGCATATATATATATATATTTTTTTTTTATCAGTGTAAAACAAAAATCTAAAACAGATAACTAGTGGATCTGCAGATCTGCAGATCAGGAGCCTCAACGTCCTATTTGCATCAGACATTATTCAATTGGTCATTTTTATTTATTCCTTATTATATAATAGTATACATTGATTCGATCGACTTGTTACCATAATCAGATACATCCCTGAGGGGAACTGCCACCCCCACAATCCCTGTTTGTATGCCTATCTGTATATCACATATATGTATTCTTAATAAACGGCGGTCTAGTATTAATTCTCTGAAATTCATAAATACCAAATTTCATAAGAACCAAATTTCATGGGGAAAAAAAATACATAGCATATCGGAAATATTTTGCGTAACCCTGTAAACTAATTACCAATTCTATGGCCACAATTTTCAACAGAAAAACATTCTTTTAAAATTCTAATAAAATTTCATTATATTTAATGGGGTGCAACCATGTTAAAATACATTTTTAAGAAATACAGACTATAGACCGCAATAGTATGAAATTCTTTTATGTATCCCGGAAAAGTACCCACAGTTATTATAAACGCCAATAATAAGAATACACCTAATTAATTATAACTCATTAATTTTTCAAACTAATTTGACATCATTTGGATGATTACAGTACTTCCTCGGAATTAATTTGTGTGGTCCCATAAATTATTTAGTCTATACATACATGATTTTAACATGATTTTAAGCATCTTTATAATGTTTGTTAATTCTGTTAAGTTCAATGCCGCATGAATGCATTAAAGTGCGCGCTTAGCTAAAAATTTTTCCATAGGCTCTAATGTTACGAAATTCTTTTATGTGTCTCTGTAAACGAACCATAAACATTGTATACACCAGTAAAAACTATTCAGCTTATTTTGCGTTTAAAATTAATAATTGTTCCAAATTTAACATCGTTTGGATGACTACGTGACATTGTCAGAACACTTTTGTAAGGTCCTGTGCAATAATTAGAAAGCTTAAGAGCACATATTTTCTTCAATCAACATAAGTTTAAGCATCTTACTCACGTACGCTAGTTTCATTTTCTTGATTGCAAAGTAATGATGTTAAAATGCGTTTAAACGAAATTCACCCCATACGCCGTAATGTTAAGTATTTTGGCGTGTCCCTTTACACAATCCATAAAAAGTATAGACATGAAAAATTATATAGCTATTTCTATACCGAGCCTGAATGTGTGTGTCAATTTGCAAGTCAATCAGAGAATTTTTGCGGCCGCTATTGCGGTACATACAAATTCTGCCCATAGGCCGTAATGATAAGAAAAAAATGTTGTGTGTCCCTGTATACGAACTACAAATGGAATGCACACCTAAAACTATACAGCTAATTATGTGGGGATCATGAACATGTGTACCAAATTTCAAGTCAATAGCATGATTTTTGCGGCCGCTATCGTACGATAGACAGACGGACAGACGGAACCCAAATTCTTTTTGAGTCTCAACAGAGGGCCTCCACTGACGTTTCGGCAAAAATTGAAAGTCAATAGCTTGATTTTTGAGGTGGCTATCGCGGTACATACAAATTCTTTCCATAGGCCGCAATGATAAGAAAAATTTTGGCGTGCCCCTGTACACGAACTACAAATGTAATACACACCTAAAACTATACAGCTAATTCCGTAGGGCTCATGAATATGTGTACCAAATTGCAAGTCAATAGCATGATTTTTTTGCGGCCGCTATCGCACGACATACAAATTATTCCCATAGGCCGTAATGATAAAAAAATCTTTGGCGTGTCTCTGTACACGAACTACAAATGAAATGCATACCCAAAACTATACAGCTAATTTCGTGGGGATCATGAACTTGTTTACCAAATTGCAAGTCAATAGCGGGATTTTTGCGGCCGGTATCGCACGACATACAAATTATTCCCATAGGCCGTAATGATAAAAAAATCTTTGGTGTGTCTCTGTACACGAACTACAAATGAAATGCATACCCAAAACTATACAGCTAATTTCGTGGGGATCATGCACTTGTTTACCAAATTGCAAGTCAATAGCGGGATTTTTGCGGCCGCTATTGCGCGACAAACACACAGACGGAACCCAAAACTGTTTTGAGACTCAACAGAGGACCACCACTGACGTTTCGGCAATAAAAGTAAATAAAGGAATAAACAGGAGGAAAAAACCAATAGATCAATCCCAGGTAATATGAGGTACCATTCTTAAGACGTTGTATATATTTATCAATAAATGTTTCTGAAATCGTCGAAAATAATTGGCATATTCAAGGTAATTCAAAATCCAACGTACAAGCTTTTAAGGGAGATACAGTCAGCAGCAAAATTATTGAATCACTAACAATAATTTCTACTTAAAAGTTGAAAACCCAATGCTGTTTTGTTAAGTAAATATTTGTCATGTTATAATCTTAGTCTTATACTGTTTATAAAATGTAAGCTGATAATAAAAATTAGTTATCAAACTAATATATATCTATATATATATATGAAAAGTGAGGATGTGTGCTTCAACAATTTTGCTGCCGATTGTAGGGCAGATCACGAGGATTGGAAATTGCCCAGGAACTCATGGCTACAAACGTCATTTTAAATCTTTAAGAATTGGATGTTTCTGGTTGATTTTTAAACAGCAAAACTCGCAAATTTGCATGGCGTTTGTAAATTGCACTTTAAACTAAATGTTATATTGTACGTTACGTAATATTTATCTATCACCTCTTTTTATGTAAACATTGCATATAAAAATGTTCAGTTAAAAATACAATATACAAATGACATGTCCATTTGTGAGTTTCGCTGTTAAAAATTAACTAAAAACCAACAGTTCTTAAAATTTTAAAATGATGTTTGTGGTCAAAGGTTTCTATGCAATTTTCACTTCATATGACGTGCTCTACCTCCCATAAAAGCTGGTACGTCGGGGTTTAGATCAACCTGTGCATAAATTAGCATTGAATGTTAAATCGTAACTTTTATGCATTAAAAAATATTATTTTAATGAATTCCTGTTGCGACTTTTATACTTTCTTAATTTTTTACCTTAATATAATATGTTTTCAAAACTTAGACTAAAATTTCAATATTCATGACATGTATTAAATTATGTTACGTAAAATGTTTCTTAATAAATTATGTTTCACACAATTTGAGTTTCACTTCTGCGTTCCTAATGAATCTTATAAAAGACATACGTTGCATTTTGTTCGAAAAATAACATTTCCAAGAATATTTTTACAATAATGTTATTACGACAAGAATTTTTTCCTTGAAAGGAAATATTTAAATTTTTACAGTTATCCGAACTTAAATTTGTCTAAAATTGAGATCTATGTTTTTATAATATAATTTTTGTATTAGAAATATCTTTTCCGCGAAAGATAAAAATTGCGATGGCATATCTTGAGACCACCCTTAAATATCGTTTTCCGATATTCGCTAATAATCTACTAAGAAACCCTAGTGTAGCGTGAAACTAACTCATTCTGAATCTCAAACTTGTGTTGGAAATATTTTCATCATAGAAATAAATTCTAATATTCCTGCAAACTAACACATGTGCCCTTTAATATTCACTTAATACATATCAATAAAATTTCAAATGCTTCCAGATATATAATTAAGCCCTACAAGTGAATAAGCCTTATATATATACACACCAAAGAGAGAGAGAGAATAATTAAGAATTAAAATAAAGATACATTTAAAAACAATCTCGCTCAAACATTTCACGTAAATAAATTTTATGGAAAATATTTTCCATATAAATAAAAAAAAAAGTGAATAAAAGTGAGTCAAAAAAAAGTGAATTATTTGAAAAATGTTAAAATAAAAGTTGAATTATCAAATATTTATACATACATATTAAAATTTAGATTACAAAATTTTAATTTAAGACTCATTCGATTAAAAGTAACAGATGATTATAGGCCACCAAAACCCAAATTAACCATTAATATTAATGTAATTTCTGAATTCTTTAACCAGCTAATTACATTAATTCTTACTTGAAAACTTTTGAGTTAATTGGCTTTATGTTTCAATCATTGAATTTATTCACAAAAAATTACCGTAACAAAATTCCTCGAACATTAACTGCAAAACAAGGAGCTTACATGATATTGAATGTAAAGAAACCAATATAGATTTAAAATTGTAATACTGAAAGAATACTATCAAATGAACTAATTCATAACATTTTAAGACCAATTGTTTCAATGAAAAATAATTGGAAAAGATCATAAATGTGCAGAAATTTTCTCTTCAGTGTAATACCATTCCCACAATTGATAGAAAGCATGATTTCGAACACTTATTTTGCATTAATGCTAAAGAAAATCAGTGGGTATCCCTATCATGTTTACAAACCAATAATGATAATTGAAAAAAAAAAAAAAAAACTATGAGAAATCATAAACAAGAAAGTTTGAGTTATCACAAGTAATGTCACTTATGTGAATTCATAGTAAGTAAAAATACGAGATGAGTTGTCAGCAGCAATAACCGAAAACATGTTTACGGCAAATAACCAAAGCAAAAAGAAATTTAGTCTAACATACCAGTAGAGGAAGAGTGAAATAACTTAGGTTAAATTTAACTAAAGAGTTAACTTCCATCTGGCGATATATGTATATATTTCTAAAATAAAAAATTCACACTTTTGTAATATTTATGCTTTATTCTACGCATTTTTCCTTTAGATGGAATAAATAACAACTTAAGAGCATAATATCTAACCTCATCGATAGTTGTGTTATTCTATGGAGAATCTTGTTTATAGAATTATTCATTATCCATTGTATATATATACTAGTGGATCTGCAGATTAAGAGCCTCAACGTCAAATTTGCATCCCGCATTATTCAACAGATCATTTTTACTTATTCATTATTATATGATATATATATATTGATTCGATTGACTTCCTACACAAACAGAAACGTTTCTGAGAGGGCTTCCCCCCCCCTCAACCTCCGCACTATCTCTCTTTCTATATCTATCTATTTATCTATGTATATATATATGTATATATATGTATTTCTAATAACTAATAGTCTTGTATTAATTCACTGTAATTCATAAATACTTGTACCGAATTTCATGCAAAATCATTATATAACATATCGGAATTATGTAACTCTGTAAATTAATTACCAGTTCCATGCCCCCACTTTTCCTCAGAAAAATATGCCTTTAAAATTCTAATAAAATTTCATTATATTTAATGAGGTGCAACCATGTTAAAATACACTTTTAAGAAATACCGACTATAGACCGTAATAGTACGAAATTCTTTTATGTATCCCAGAAAAGGAGCCAGAGTAATTATATACACTAAAACGAATACACCTATTTAATTAATTATAACTCATTAATATTTCAACTTAATTTGACATCATTTGGATGATTACATAACGTCATCCGAATTCTTTTGTATGATCAAGTAAATAAATCATTTCGTCTATAAATACCTTTTTTTTTTAGAGTAATCATGCTTTTACACATCTGTATAATGATGCTAATTTCCTTATGTTGAATGCAGCATAAATGCATTAAAATGACTTAAATAAAAATTTGTCTATAGGCAATAATGTCACGAAATTCTTTTGTGTGTTTCTGAAAACGAACCATAAACATTGTATACATCAGAAAAAACTATTCAACTTATTCTACGTTTTTCATGAATAATTGTTCGAAATTTGACATAATTTGAATGATTACGTGATATTGCTGGAACATATGTATTATTAGGGGCTGCATATAATTAGGGACTGCATATTACTTACGAAGCCTAAGAGCACATATTTTCTGTAAAAAACATCAGTTTAAGTATATCAGTAATGTACGCTAATTTCATTTTGTTGAATGCAGAGTAACGATGTTAAAATTCGTTTAAACAAAATTCATCCCATAGGACGTAATGATAAGAAAACTTTGGCGTGTCACTGTACACAGTCCATAAACAATATAGACATAAAAATTTATGCAGCTATTTCTATACAGAGCCTATCTATACGTGTGTACCAATTTTCAAGTTGGTTGGAGGATTTTTGCGGCCAGTATCGCGGTACACACAAATTCTGTCCATAGGCCGTAATGGTAAGAAAATATTTGATGTGTCCCTTTACAAGAACTACAAATGGAATATACACCCAAAACTATACAGCTAATTTCATGTGGCTCATGAACATGTGCACCAAATTGCAAGACAATAGCGTGATTTTTGTGGCCGCCATCGCGATACGTACAAATTCTGTCCATAGGCCGTAATGATAAGAAAAAATTGTTGTGTCCCTGTACATGAACTACAAATAGAATACACACCTAAAACTATACTGTTAATTACATGTGGCTCATGAACAAGTGTACCAAATTTCAAGTTAATAGTGTGATTTTTGCGACCGCTATCGCGAGACACAGACATCAAACAGACAGACACACAGACGGAACCCAGAATCTTTCTGAGTCTCCACAGGGAGGCCGCCACTGACGTTTCGGCAATTATACATTTAGAAAAATCTCAATCGTTAATTCTTGTCTTCTAAAAATTTATTTTTTAAATCTGAATTAAAAACTTGCGAAAAATGGACCTAATTCAGTTTTTTTTTTTTTTTCTCTTTATAGCTTTAAAATAAAATAAAATAAAATAAAAAATGGGGGGGGGGGAGGGAAATATGAATTAAATATTTGTGAATTTTCTGAATATAAAAACGAAATAAAAAATATATATATGTGTAAAGTAATGCTTAATTCTAAAAATAAATCTCCCCTTAGAATAACACGGGCTTTGGCTGTTAGCGAAAATGAGTATCAATATCGCTATTAATGCATATTGAAAATAAACCAATCAATAAGCATATAAATACAGAAAATCAGCTACTTCGGAATGTCATGTGTATCAAGTATGTAAAAATTTCCAAAATGAAATATCACATTTCAGTAATATGTATTTCATATGATATTAATTTCTCTGTAAATAAAATGAATCTGGAAATAAATCCGGTAATCAAACGATACTGGTTCAGTCGTAACATTAACATTAATACAAATTGAAAAAAGTTACTAATATTTGAGAGAATTGGATTGTTTAAGAAACCGTAGAAACAAAAGAAAAACGATTAAAACTCTCAGGAAAAAAAAAAAAGAAAAAGAAAAAATCTGTGATGAAAAATAAGAAGGAAAAAACGGAAAAGTGGGGGAGCACCTGATGATTTTATCCCGTCGCCACATACACACATTCATCATCGGCTTGGAGAAGAGAAGGAAAAAAAAAAAAAAACTACGCTTGCCAAATAACTGCATAAATAGAATAAAATTACTTAACACTCTCTGCAAGTAAGCTTCCGTACGAAGTAAAGCTGGCTAAAGGAAAAGGAAAAAAGAAAAAAGAAAAAAAAAAGTGTTGAAAAAGTAAAGATGGGGTGAGTTATTTCTTTAATTTTTTTTTATTAATTTCTCTTGCATGTTGAAAGATATTTTCACCTTCCTTTCATTTGTAATTCAGAAGCGATGTAAGTTTTTTCTTCTTTTTTTTTTTTTCCCTCTCTTTTCAATTAGTTCCACTCTGCATAAAAATTCTGCCGTTCGGGGTTTGTAAGGGAAACGCGAAGTTTGTGTTTTTGCGTGGTTCATCGTCATTTGTTGTTTTCTTCTCCATTTAATGGTATTTATCAGTGTTGTACCATCAATCATTGCTCATATGATGCGTGTAATACACATTTATTTTATTTTATTTATTTGAAAGGAAAAACCTTAAGATTTAACATATATTATTCTCTCTCAGTTTTTTTTTTTTTTTTTTTTTTTTTTTTTTTCATCAGACGACTTTTATAAAATCAAGTTACTTCTTACAAAACGTTTTATGACTGTGCACACGTTTGTCTTAAATGTGTATATTGAATTTTATATGTGTAAAATTTGGTAGCGGAATATTGAATTTAATATTACTGACAGGCTATAAATTGTTATTACTAACAGGATTGTGTACCTATACGAAATTCTAAAATGTTTCGGAAAAAATTTCTTAACCCTTTTTTTCTTTTATATATATATATATATATATATATATATATATATATATATAATATATATATATATAAAATAAGGTTTGTTTATTAAATCAACTATTAAAATGTTCGTTACTTTTGTTTTACATTTCCTAACACTCTTCACCAAATTGAAAATTTTAGAAGAAAAATATTTTTTTCTCTAACCTTTTCTCATTTATAAAGATAAAATGATAGTCTTACCACAAAAAATTCTGCTTTAAAAATTCAGTGATAAAATTAGTTTAAAATAAATTTATCATCAAGCTTGAGATACAGACAAAGTGTAGATTTAAAGCAAATAAATTAATAAACAAAAAATATCTCTTTAGTATGTTATAATAAAATTTGTTAAAATAGTTACTATTTTAATGGGTTCTACCTTCCGTGTAAAGAAAATTTTATGACCTACTTTTGATAAGAAAACGATCCCTTAAGTAAAATAAATTCCAGAATTGCTAATCTGTTCGCAAAGTTATACATGTAGAACATATAAAACATGTTTGCATCTATAGACTTGTAAATCCTTTTATATATTTTCATTTAAGATATTTAATTCAGGCTTTTCTCTGAAACATTCATTCAAATTATAACTTTTGCGAACTTTTACGGAAGGAATAAATATGTCAAATGAATAAAATATGATATAAATATTATTCACAGCAACTTCGTGCACGTTCTATTAGTCAGCTTTGCCTCTTCCGTTCTTAAAATAATTATTCTAACAAATTTTATTCAGTTCAGTGGCTATATATGATCTTTAACATCAGTGTGAAATTATACGTAAATTATAAATAGCTTCAGTACAAGCAATAACTCATCAAAAATACGTAGAATGACTTTCCAGACATTCTCGACATCGACAATTTATTTTATTTTCAAATTTTACTATTCACATATTTAAGGAAAGAATATTTAGAAGTGATGGAGAAGTTTCTATTGTTGAAATTGATGATTATCATTATCAATAAGTGAATAAAAAAAATCGATTATGCATAAATTATTTCTCATGAATAATTAAGTTTTTTACTCGCTGTTAAGTGTAATAATAATTATTGTTATTATTTTTAATGTACATTTTTGATGTAAATATAAAATATTTTAACAATTGGGATATATTTGCTTATGAATAAATAATCAGTTCGTAATAATTTTACTATTCACATATTTAAGGAAAGAATATTTAGAAGTGATGGAGAAATTTCTATTGTTGAAATTGATGATTATCGTTATCAATAAGTGAATAAAAAAAACCGATTATGCATAAATTATTTCTCATGAATAATTAAGTTTTTTACTAGTTGTCAAATATAATAATAATTATTGTTACTATTTTTAATGTACATTTTTGGTGTAAACATAAAATATTTTAACAATTGGGATATGTTTGCTTATGAATAAATAATCAGTTCGTAATAATTTTACTATTCACATATTTAAGGAAAGAATATTTAGAGGTGATGGAGAAATTTCTATTGTTGAAATTGATGATTATCATTATCAATAAGCGAATAAACAAAATCGATTATGCATAAATTATTTCTCATGAATAATTAAGTTTTTTACTCGCTGTTAAGTGTAATAATAATTATTGTTATTATTTTTAATGTACATTTTTGGTGTAAACATAAAATATTTTAACAATTGGGATATGTTTGCTTATGGATAAATAAGTAGTTCGTAATATCTAGAGATTTTCATTGCGGTTTTAAAAGTAATATGTTGCGGCAATTCAAGACTTTTCTATATTTTTTCTTATAAAAATTACGCAATGAAAATTACTTATTACAAACATCATGCATCAAAATTATTTAACATCGTGAATGCTGACGATTTTCATATAAGAATAGTTTAATATTGATCCTAAATATCGAAAGAAAGTCAATTTTGCGCCTTGCGTACAACATCTTCAAAAATGCATTTTTTCAAAACTTTTATTTTTTTTTTATGAAAAAAAAAAAATCGATATTTGTTCGAAATCATTACAATAACTGGGTTTAATTATTCTTTTTAAAGATACTGATGAGTTCTTTGGGAAAATATTCAAATTGAAAATTTATAATAAGGGAAGGGAGCGGAGACAATCCAACATCTACAAAAATTTTATACTGGTTGACTATTCATATTACAAATATATATATATATTTAACTTTCAAAAAGACAGATTAAAATAATCTTCATTATGTACATTTACACATAATTACGTACTATGATCTCATATAAAAAAAATATGAGAAAACGGGACAACAGCAAAATATGCAGAGCGATATGAATCACAAGTTGATAGGCATCCATTTATGTCAAGGTTACTATATTTATCTTTTTATGAAATTTTGGCCATTAACCCGTTAGTAGTCGCTATCGACAGCGCCACCTATTACAGATTGCGAACTTTTTATTTAACTCTCACCAATAATTTTAAGAAGTGATGTGATCGACGTTAAATCGATTTTATTCGCCTTTTATGTATATCAAATGCCACTTCTAAAAATTTTTGGTGTCTATTGAATAAAAAAATCTGAAAAAACTGAAGTATGGGCGGCAAATCGACCAACTAGAGACTACTAACGGGTTAATTCTAGAGTTAGAGTTTTTTTTTTTTTTTTTTTTTTTTTTTTTTTTCACACGCACATAATCAGACATGTTCTAAAACTGGTCAAATATTATTGTTCGTAACATTTGTTGTCATGTAAATCCATTGAAAACCAAAAAGTCTAAAATTTTTATGAATCCAGTACTTCCTTCTATTAAATATAGAAGAAAATCAGAATGATCAACGTTATACTAACACATTATGCAAATTTAGCTGCAACTGATGTTTTTAGAAATTTGGTATTAAGTTTATTTTTTATTTATTTATTTATTTATTTTTTTTAGTTATATTATAGAATTGAGCACTACTAAAATAGTAAATTTAGTATCTAATTTCAATATTGATTACAGTTAATTTATTCTAAGTTTGCGTCATTTTCTTTTAAATAAAATTTTATCTTTATTTTTAACAGTATAATTTTTAATCAAAAGAACATTTTTTGTTCATTTATTTCATTCCTTTATCTCTTACCCATATATATGTTGATAAAGAAAATCGAAAATTTTTATACGAATCGAATAATTTATTTTATTAAATATAGAAGAAAATAAAAATGTTCAACATTTCACTGAACGACTGAACACATGATGCTAATTTAAGTGAGCATATCTACAGCTGATATATTTTGAAATTTGGTACTAAGTTTTACCATTTTTGTAGATATATTATAGCAGTGAGCACAACTAAAATAGTAAACTTAGTGTGTAATTTAAATATTTATTGCAATTAATTTATTCTAAGTTTGCGCCATTTTCTTTTAAATAAAATTTGAGCATTATTTTTAAAATATAATTTTTAAGTAAAAGAACATTTTTTGTTCATTAGTTTAATTCCTTTATACTTTCTCCTACCCATATATGGTGATAAGGAATTTACCAATTTAGTTTCTTCTATTAAATATAGAATAAAGTAAAAATTTTCAACATTTCACCGAATACGTGATGCTAATTGAGGTGAATTTAGCTGCAACCGATACCTTTTGAAATTTGGTTCTAAACTTCATTATTTTTGTAATTCTATTTCAGTAGTGAGCATCACAAAAATGGTAAAAATAGCAACAAATTTCAGTATTGGTTGCAGTTAATTCTTCCTACGTTGGCACCATTTTTATTTATTTATTGCACTTAACAATAATTTTAACAATATAATTTTTAAGCACAAGAAAATTTTTTGTTCATTCTTTTTTTCCTTTATACTTTCTCTTACCCTTATACGTTAAAAAAAAAAAAAATAAAGAAAAATAAAGAAAAAAGAAAAGAAAAGAAAAGAAAGAAAAGAAAAGAAAAAAAATTGCTTTGGGGTCAAATTTACGAAATTGAATTTTTGTTATATTTATACTTTTTGAAACCCCTCCCCTCTCCCCCGAACCAGGAAATCAGGTTTTTAGCGACTGGCCTGTATATATGTGTGTCAGTCTGTTATCAACATAACTCAAAAACAAATTACAGCAGGATGTTAAAACTTAATGCTCAAAATCAGTATCATAGATGGATGGTGCTCGAAACTTTTTATAGAAGTTGGGAAAATGGTTTGCGTATTACGCTATGGGCGAAATTTCTGGTAGGTTTTTGTGTTAAACTACACCTACCAGAAATTTTGTCCATCATCAGATTGAACTAAACAAATGAATTTGACATTCATTCTTTATTTGCATAAAAGCATGTTTCAGAAAAAAAATATGACATAAAAAACATTTGTCTTTCATTTACAGGACCACACAAACGTTAGTGCTACGTTTCGAAGTGACCTAAAGTGCATTTTAATTTGTCTCATTCTTTCTTCCTTTTTTTTTTTTTTTTTTTTTATACATGTAATAATTATATGTAAATTGCTTGATGCGTATATAGTTTACAGATAATATAGAAGGTTTCTCAAATTCAGCTTAATAAATTTCAGGGAATGGTGTAAGCGACAATTCTCTGAGTGGTTTAATATATATATATATATATATTGAAACCCTTTTCAAACATTGAATAGATGAAACCAAGAAACATTGAATAAGATAAAACCAGAAAAAATACAAAAAAAGATTACGAATATCAAGCAACCCTAAATGGAAACATGCAAATTCATTACGCTTTCAAGGGTATAGAACGAATATCGCATGTAAAATAGGTGTTATTTCTGCCTTGTTGTATGGAAATTGCTGATATATATATAAACAATTTTACATGTTTTATGAATATAGCTAAAAATTTTAAAGGACGATTCAGATGAGCAGTACCCTCCCCCTCCCCCCCCCCACACACAGAGATAATTTACTTTAAGTGAACCTGTTTTTAAAACTAATTGGTACTGCTTTTTAAAGCACATTAGAAATGCTCAAATACTGTTACCGCTTATCAAACTGTAGTAATATTTCTGTCGTAAAATAAAGTGGTAACAGAACTAGTATGAGTTCCACATCGTATGTTACGGTTATGTTAGAATAGCAACTAGTAATGGAATAAGCTAAATTTCTTTCTTTCTTTCTTTTTTTTTTTTTTACATTGAGAAAAATTTATATTATCCATAATAATTGGTAGATGGTTTAAAAAATTGTAAGAGAAACACAAATTTTTAGCTTAATATTGTTTATTGTAATTTTTTTTTTTTTTCTACTGTTAAAAAAAAAATAAAAAAAAAAAATAAAATAAGATAAACTTTTATTTAAAATTTGTTTCGATGCTTTTTATGAACTTTTAACTTTCTTATTCATAATACGAAAAAAGCAGTATTTTGTTTCTTGTGTGCTATGTCATTATTGATATTTTTAAACAATATAATTTACATTTGAATCAAAGTGATCGATTATTTGTAAAATTCGAAACACCTTTTAGAAAGTTATCGATAGAAAAAAAAAATGTATAAGTTTTCTTAAACAAAATACAAACTGTTAATAACATTCCTCGTTTATTTTTTTCGGTGGTACAAATCTTAATTATTTTGTTAACATTATAGGCTTAATTAATTGCAATTGATGACCTCTCTCTTTGTACTTTATGAAATTTTCTCTGAATTAAAACTTTTAAAAGAAATATTTAAACAACACATTTTGTTAATAGTAAGGAATTAAAATTCAAGAGTTTTCTTAAAATTAATTTAGTCAAAATCACTTACATTGTTTATTTATTTATTTTTTCATTATTATAAAATAATATCTATTTCATAAATCATTAAATTCAAATATTTTCGACATTTCTCTGAATGTCTATTTTTTATTACTTTTCTTTAACGATTCTTAGTTAAATTTGCGAGTTTCATTCAATTAGTAGCCATTTATTCTTTAAACTACAAATCCAGTAAATAAAATAATATAGTGAACAAATTTCTTAACTTCTATAATTTTTCACGTCTTTTTTTTTTTTTTTTTTTCCTTTCTCTCCCTCTCTGAAAAAATAAAATAACTTACTCGTAATAAATATAAATTGCACTTGAGCAAGTCAAAATCATTAAAATTATATACGATGAATTTTTAAACTTTTCCAAACAACGTTTATTCATCGCTATTTGTCAACCACTCGGCCGTATAGTAATGTGATCATTTTAACCGCTTTGTCACAGCAATTAAACAACCAGCCACAAAGGTGCCATGCATCTAACAAAGTAAACATATTTTTTTTTTCCCTCTTCTTCCCCACACTTTCTCCTTACTTTTAAATCGTGTAAAAACAAGGGTTTCGTTGCTAATTAATTTGCAAAGTTCGTTAGCCGCGACAGCACTAATTGTAGAAGTCCCTCACCATAAATCATGCACTTCATCTCATTTGCATAATTAATGACGCTCAAAAATGAACACGGGTGAGCGAGCGCGATCGGGACCTATTAGTCACGTGATCGCAGGTGACTCCTTTTTGTTAGCACTTCACCGCTTGATAGATGATCGCGATATTCTTAAAGCGATGCTGGTTTGCTACTGCTCTGGGATTTCGCCCTTAGAAGAGAAGGAGGAAGATGAAGATGATAATTGGTAGCTTACGAGTATCGGGTCATTGAAGAAAAGTCAAGATCAGGAGAGAATACTGATCTCTTACAAAACTGTATGTAACGTGTGTTACATTCTGATAAGGATACAAAAAATCATTCGAATAGTCGGGGGGGGGGGGATTCTGGTTTTGAATTATTTAATTATTTATTTATTTTTAATTTGTCATAATTTTGTTTGCTATGTACAAAAATCAGAAATTATAAGTTTTCAGAATATAATAAATACAGTGGAAACTGTCTAAATGTTCTCTTCTCTTGAAGGAGCACGGCGTTTTAGGGCCTGTTTCTCCCAATTACAGGTTGTACCCCATAGGATTTAATATTAATTTACCTCAATTAAAGACCATGTACAATTGTATACCTCTGTTGGTGGGTCACACTTTGCGAGAGCAGGAAATTTTATTTATTTTTTCCTTGACTGGAATTAAACACTGTTCACCATTTAACTAAAGTTATTCTGCAAAAGTGTGAAAGCAATTTATGTGCAGGGAAGTTAAGTAAGGTGCTATATTTTTGAATGTGCGTACTTCGAGAGGACGTTCCAGCTTAGAAAAGTGATTTCTTTTTATCATAGCATTATTAATCTAATAAATTTAAGTGTATTGGCTTCGAAATTGGTAATGTTATTTTAAATGGGGGAAAAAAAAGAGGAAATTTATAGATTAATAGACATTTTTTACATGTACAAAGAATGCTAAGCTGGGCAATTTTTCACAGTACAAAAAAAAAAAAAAAACAAAAAAAAACGCGTAAAACAAAATTTATGATATAAAGCTTTTTTCATTCAAATAAAGTAAAGAAAAAAAAACAAAACAGGAAACTATGCAGACAATTAGTGTACATTTGAGTAATTAAAATCGTTTAATTTATAAAATTTGTTGTTTGAACTAAGACTTTTTGAAGACATTTTCTAAAGGGCTAATTTTCTATGATTCTTCTTCTTCTTTAACTGTAGTTAAAATATATTTTTTTTAAGAGGGTTTAACCTCAAAAAATTTCTACAAATCTACAAAATATATGGGAGGGTTTGAACCTACAATCTCTCTCTCCTACGGACATGAATCTTATAAAACTTAGTTTCAGTAGTGTTGATTCAAGTAAATCATAAGACAAAATACAATGCTCCTTTTAATTTACTAAAACAGCCAGCGAAATAAATATATATACTTAATTTAAAAAAAAAAAAAAAAAAAAAAAAAAAAAAAAAAAATCGACTTATCATTAATATATTTGATTTTTTTTTTTTTTTTTTTATAAAGTCTTCCTTAAAGTTTATAAAAATGAGTTACACGCAAAAAAAAATTCTTTTAACATTGTTTCATAATCACAAAAGTCAAACACACGATAGATCTTAAAAAGAATTACAATGAGAAATTTGATTTTAAATCCTATTGTCTTAGTAATAATGCTAACATACTTTCTTTTTTTCTTCCTCTCTTTTTATTTTTTTATTTTTGTTTATTCGTTTCCGGGAAAAAAAAAATAAATAAAAATCATTTAAATATTTACCAGCACACTGCCACTTTTTCGACATCTATATCATATGCCATGACGTAGGATTTATAATCTATGTATGGTACAGTACTTTGTTCCCTTAGAAACAAACTAGTCTTTAAAAAAAGAAGAAGAAGAAGAAGAAGTCTAATTGTTAAGCTATTTTTAAGGACTTCTTCTCGCTAACACTCACTTCCAATTTTAATAATATTTATTATATTATTTTATATATGTTTAATTGTAATATTTTTTAACTATACGCAGAAAAATAGACCAAATAGATGTCAAAATAATAAATAAATCCATGTGTAAATTATTGTTGTAAAAAATGAAATAAGTAAATAAAAAAGGCCACCACATGACTTCCTTATACATCTTTAGAAATATATACATAATGTTAAAAAGCATTGTCATTGGACCCAAGACAGATGGCTAAAAATAAAAAAATAAAAAATGAATTATCACTGTGTTCTGAGCTTTTCTGAAAGTTAGTAAAAAACCGATTGCAAGATTTGTACTGGTAATGCTGATGAAGGCAGCAGGGACCCGAAAATATTGGCTAAAATTATTTAAAAAATGCATTTTCACCGTGTTCTGAACTATTCTGAAAGTTTCAAATGTCTAGCTAGTCGGGAAGTTAGTCAAATAAATTTTCTGTTGAATCATATAAACGCTGCCGAAGGTAGCAGGGACCTGAAACAGTTGGCTAAAAGTATTAAAAAAAATGCATTTTCACCGTGTTTTGAACTATTCTAAAAGTTTCAAATGTCTAGCTAGTCGGGAAGTTAGTTAAATAAATTTTCTGTTGAACCATATAAACGCTGCCGAAGGCAGCAGTGACACGAAACAATTGACTAAAAATATTTAAAAAATGCATTGTCACCGTGTTCTGGGCTTTTCTGGAAGTTTTAAATGTCTAGCTAGTCGGGAAGTTAGTTAAAAATCGATTGCAAGATTTGTACTGGTAACGCTGCCGAAGGCAGCAGGGACACTAAACAGTTGGCTAAAAGTATTTAAAGAATGCATTTTCACCGTGTTCTGATCTGTTCTGAAAGTTTCAAATGTCTAGCTAGTCGGGGAGTTAGTTAAATAAATTTTCTGTTGAATCACATAAACGCTGCTGAAGGCATCAGCAGGTATCAGAAACAGTCGGCCAAAAATGTAAAAAAAACGCATTGTCAACGTGTTCTGAGCTTTTCTGAAAGTTTCAAATGTCTAGCTAGTCGGGAAGTCAGTTAAATTGCAAAATTTGTCCAAACCGTTTTTGAGTTATTACCGTTTTTTGATACATTATGGCCAAATCCTATGTATTTTTGGTCATTATGAACCTAATTTACCTAAATATCTCCAAAATGGAAAATCATACAAAGTTCAAAAAGGGAGGTGCACAACTAGATGTTATAACAAACCTATGTACCAATTCGCAACTTTCTACGTCCAACCGTTTTGAGTTATTACCGTTTATTGATACATTATGGCCAAAACCTATGTATTTTTGGTCATTATGAACCTAATGTTCCTAAATATCTCCAAAACGGAAAATCATACAAAGTCCAGAAAGGGAGGTGCACAACTAGATGTTATAACAAACCTATGTACCGATTCGCAACTTTCTACGTCCAACCGTTTTTCAGTTATGCGACATGCACACACACATACAGACGTCACGAAAATTCGTGTAAAATAGCTTATATCTCTAAACCGAGAGCTCGTGTTAAGACGACACTTGCAGGTGTACAACTATACATCATGAAAGTCACACGTATAAATTGGCAACATTCAGCGATCATTCGTTTTTGAGCAATGCGAAATACAAAATCCATTTCGCAAATCGGGATTACTATACTTCCGTTTACTTTGTATAAGGAAGTAAAAAGAAGAAGAAGACGTCTAATTGTTAAGCTATTTTTAAAGACTTCTTCTCGCTAACACTCACTTCCAATTTTAATAATATTTATTATATTATTTTATATATGTTTAAAAATATTTTTTAACTATACGCAGAAAAAATAGAGACCAAATAGATGTCAAAATAATAAATAAATCCATGCATTTTCTATTCAGATATATATATCGAATAGAAACATTTGTACATTTATTTAAAAATTATTATTCTTATTATTGTTGTTGTAAAAAATGAAATATATAACTAATAAAGGCATTCGAAGACAAACTCTTTTGGAATATCGTTTTCAAATATTTTCTTTTTATACAGAAACTATTTCTTCCAAATGCAAATTTTTTTCCCAAAGTTATTTTTTTTTTCTAATGTGAAACGTTTTAAATTATACTTTTCCTCTAACTGCTCCTATTTCATGCATTTCGATCATTGTCTAATTAAAACGTCTGATACAATATCTTTTTTAAATAAATATATAACAGTACTTTTTATTTTACTAAGAGTTATTTTTAACATAAGACGATCCTAAAATCATCCATCTAGCTAATTGTTTTTCAAAGCATTTTTTGCATTTTTTTACGTTTTGAATAATTATAAAATATTTCTAATTTCGATAAATAGATGGAATGTGGTTTGTATTAGATAAATAGTTCAAAGTAATGACATTTTTAATTTTTTTTTCTTTTTTTTTTTTGAAATTTTAAACTTGGGTGGATTGTGATATATTTATATCATTTACTTAAGTCTTAATTATTACACTTTCTTCTTCATTATTCCTTGAAATAATTTTTGCAATATCATCTATCCATATAAAAGTAATACATAAGCGTAGAATAAAAATATTACAGTGCAAATAAATTAAAATAAAATAAAATAACATTGAATTTTCAAAATGAATTCAAGTAAATCTAATTCCTTCAACTCAAATATAGTTTTTTTTTTTTTTTTTTTTTTTTTATTTATTTATTTTTTTTTTTCCCCTCTGAAATGATATACTGTTTCAGAAATTGAAAAAAAAAAAAAAATTTTTTTTTCAAAGATACTTGAAAACTGTTCTTTAGAGTAATTTTAGATGTTTGCTTTTAAAATATCATCTCTAATTTTAGTTTACTACTATCATGCAGATATCTTTAAGTCCTTTTTACCGAGATTTTTTGTTTTTCAACTTATAGCGATTTATTTTGTGGGGAAAATATCCCCGTATTAGAACAGCAATATCTAATAAAATTAATCGGTTAAACAATTGAAAAGTATATATCTGAAAGTTATATAAAAAGTTTACGCTAGATATAATTTCAGACCAAACTTTTATCTATGTATAAAAAAATAAAGCTTGTATTTTAGGAAATTATTGAAAACTATCATTGGAAACTTAGTAATCTTTTCATTCATAGAATTAATTGTCAAATATACATTTAAATATATTTGGGGTTAAATATTTATATATATATATATATATATATATATATATATATATATATATATATATATAGTCAAACTAAGTTTTCTGTAGAATTATCGAAAAGCATTCATGTCTTGTCTAACTTGCATGCCATAACTGCAAATAGTAGTTGATTTTGGCTACTGCTGCTGCCACCTTAAATAACTCTAGATTTGAGGTAAAATGTCTGTTTTTCAAACAGGAACTATAAAAACGAGTAATTTTTCCCCTGTTTATTTCGGTGCAAATGCGTCTAAAATGTTTTTATTATTATTATTATTATTATTAAAATATATAAATAGGAACACCTAATAAAAATTATATACATTTTTGCATTGTTAGTCCTATTTTCTCACTGAATCATTGAAGAAATTATAAACATTTATTTTCTCATAAAAGCAATATATATTTTTTATATTTATTCCTTTGAGTACTGCATAAGAAATACCAGTTTTTCAAATAATAAAGGGGAAATGCTGTAAATTATGTCATTAAGGTCCCATCCTCTTGAAATCCCATTAAATGAATAAAAGTTTCTTCGAAATGATTTATTCCAGCACAAATTAAATTCCATCATTTTTCATGATTTATTAGTAGTATTTGCATTTTGCCTAGATAATTGCATTTTAGATATTTGTTAATCAAGCTCTTTAAAAATAAAAAATAAAAATACTACATATTAATTGGTAGAACTGATATTAAGACAATATGTGAATTTACATGAATTTTTTTCTTCTTTTTTTTACTTTCTCTTACCCATAATATAGAGAAAGTATTGTTTTGGGGTCAAATTTTCGACCCCTGAATACGAAAATCATGTTTTTAGCAATTGGTCTGTGTGTATGTCCGTGTATATGTCTGTGTGTCTGTGTGTGTGTCTGTCTGTTATTAGCATATCTCAAAAAAAAAAAAAAAAAAAAAAAAAAAAAAAAAAAAATTATGGCAGAAGGTTCAAACTTGGTATTTTAAATGTGTATCATATAAGGATGCTACACTAAACTTTTCGTTAAGATCAAGCAAACGGTTCGTGTACAGGGACACTCAAAAGTATTCAAATACATTACGTCTATGGGGGAAATTGCAGGTAAGTAGAGTTTAACATTTATAGACTGCACTAAACCAAATGAAACGAATATATATTTTTTTGTAATAGAGATAGTCGATAGGGGAAAAAATGTGTATGTAGGAGACTTGCCTCCCGTCCCTCCTCGAGGGGAGTAAATTTTCATGATGGGTATATTTCAAAAGAGCTCGCCAATACCTTTAAAACGAAAGGTCGAACGATCTATCTGGTATAATTTAAAACAAAGCTATCGATTGTTTTACTTTTAACGAAAAAAAACTTAGAAAAAAAATCTTTTTTTTTTTTTTTTTTTTTTTTCAAATACTGAGAATATGGACTTTTTTTGGATATTTGGTGTTACACTACTTCTCTAATATGAAAATAGTCTGCATTATCATAAAAATTAAATTCTATATAAATGTAGGTGCATTAATGAAACGGGCGTTGAGGGGGCTACCGCCCCCTCACACAAAACTAATTATCATATAAAACTCTTCCGAGGCCTAATTTGATTTGTTTAACACAGGTTTACATAACAGTACTCGTTATCTTACCTCTTAATCTGCAACATGTATATATAGTATTAAATTTAGGGTAAGAGAAAGTCATGTGAGTGACATACCAGATTATTTCATTTTGAATCGTTTAAAATTTTTCGATACCTAATTCTTCGGAGCTTGAAATTTTAAATTCCATCAAGCTTCTTCTCTATCAATTAGATACAAATTAAATATTTACAACCATACTATAATAAATTTCTAGAATTTTTGTCATACCCTTCAATAGTCAAACTAAAAATTTCTTCACACACCGTAAAACTAATGATTTTTTTTATGGGTTTAGTTTTATGGTGTGTGAAGAAGTTTTTAGTTTGAATATTGTTTGTACACCAGTTTTTTTTTATTTAGTATAATACCCATCAATGTGTTGAGTCAGATTGAACGAAACTTTTACTTTGCTGTTACTGCAAATATCACTTTTTTCGAGAAATATTTTATTTTTATTTATCATTCTGGTTCACATAAAATACTAAATCTCGATATAAATATTGCACCATCCTATAAGTGCAGTTAATGCAGAAGTGAAATTTGTATTGAACATCTAAACCCAAGTAAAAGCTTCAACGTCTGCAATTCTAAAGAGAAAAACCTGAATAGCAAACAACTGTTTCGATAGCGCTCAGCGTATTGTCTTCAGTGTAAAAAGAAATTAGAGAAAAGTGCTCCTATATATAGGAAAGAAACCGGATTCGGATCAACCAATAGAATTACGCTGAATGTGGAGGATTAGCCAACAAATTGGCCATTTCTGAGCATTGCTGGGAGAAAACCATAATTTTAAATTTTATACTACTGTAATAATATGTAGGCCCAAGTCTACTCACAAACTCGATTTCTTTAATTTTTTTTTTTACAATTATAGTAATCTTAAACATATTTTTAATTGTGACTTCGCTGTATCCCACTTGTCTGATTGTTGGAAATTTTACATTCAATCCATGTTTTCTTAATTTCTTCTACATTTTCTCACAACTACCATTTCGCAATTTCTTATTATACAATCTCCCACATTCCGCGTAATTCTATTGGTTGATCGAAATCCGATTTCTTTCTTATATATAAGAGCACTTTTCTGTTATTTCTTTATGCACTCTGAAGGCATTATGCTAAATGCTACAGAAATAGCTGTCTGCTAATTCAATTTTTCTCTTCCGCGTTCCAGACGATGAAGATTTTACCTGGGTATTTATCTAGCATAGAGTATTCTTTTAATATAAAAATGAAATATCTCAAAGGTTCGTAACATTTTTAACCAATGCTGCTTTTGCATCACTACAAAACGTTTACTATCTAAGATCTATCCCAAGAACCCAAGGATCGGTGTTATCTGGCTTAGTCAAATTTCGCTCTTCTTGAATTTAATTCCTCTTCCTAATGCGTTAATTTTATTTGGTCAAAACTAGGAATCTTAATTATTCATTGTCGTCCAGTATTATTTAAATTTAAATATTATTAAAATATGAACAAACTACCCCGTAAGACTGTGCTGTTTTCCGTAAAACAGATAAATGTTTCTAATTTTCGTATGAATGAATAGTACCAATCAGATGTTGATAGGACTATCTTAGTGGATGAATGATTAACGCCCTGGTCCCGAGTCAGTGGGTTTTGGTTTCAAATCCCGGTTCAAGCGTAGATGTTCGCAGTGGTTCCGAATCCATGTTAAGCAATAGGTTTTTTTTTTTTTTAATTATTATTATTAAAATCACACAAACAACTGATTGGAAGAAAATCATATTTATTGAAATTTTATTTTTCCGACCTGAGTGAAAATAATGGCTGGACCGGGAGTCGAACCCCGGATCATTGCCTTACAAGGTCCATAATGCCTGGACCGGGAGTCGAACCCCGGATCATTGCCTTACAAGGTCCATAATGCCTGGACCGGGAGTCGAACCCCGGATCATTGACTTACAAGGTCCTTGACCTTGTAAGTCAATGATCCGGGGTTCGACTCCCGGTCCAGGCATTATTTTCACTCAGTCGGAAAAATAAAAACAATAGGTTTTTGCCTAATTATCTCTCTTTCACACACACAAAAAAAAAGAAGTTTTGTTAGAATAAAAAATATTTTGTTGAATCAACCAAGTTTTTTGTTGATTTAATAAAACACAACAAAAGCTTTGTTTCCAGAATCGAAAGAAGAACATACCTGGCTCATTGGTTGGTTACGAAAACACCTATGACTATTATCCAGTAACAGTGACTCTTCTTTCAACCATATTTTTTTAATCAATTGAAGTAAGATGCTTTGGTAAACCGCACAAAATTATTCTTATTATGAAAAAATAAATCAACATTATTAGTCAACAAAATATATTTGATTTTTCGAGTAAAACATGTGATTCGGTGCACTCTCAGAAATAATAAACTCAATTTTGACAATTCAGACATCCTTGGGCTTAATTTCGTTGTTTTTGACAACCATTTCGTCAAGCGATCACGTGATTTTTGAGGAAACGTAAACTCTCAAATATTTGACGAAACTGTTTACTCACAATAGCATGTGCTAGCTTTCATTACCGCCATATTGGTTTTTTTCGTATGTTGTTTGGACTTAACGTTACAATGACTTTTATTTGCCGCCCTGGAGGTACGGTCGGTAAGGCACTGCCTTCTGGATACCCAGGTCTCGGTTTAGAATCCTGGTGCGGGCATGGATGTTTGTGATGTCCTATGTCTACAAAATATTGTGTGCGCTTGTTTCTGTGAATTTCTGTAAAAATATGGACCAATTGAGACATAAGTCATTGTAACTATAGGTGTCAAAGCTGTCAAATAAATGTCCAAATGACTTTTATTTGTTTCCTCTGTTTTATTTATATTTTCATTAAATATAATTAGGATTTAATGTCTAAAGCAACGAACTTGCAGGTAATTTTATAATTCTATAATTTGTATTTTATTCTGTATCATGAAACTAGGATGAAAAAATGTATCTTTACTTTTGACGAAATTCATATGTTCAAACAAGTGACGAAAGTAATTTTCGGTAAGTAAGCTCGAAGTATTTCCCTGGAAACGGTTTCGTGAAAATTAAAGAAAATTTCGTGAAATTCGAGTATCCATTTCTGAGAGTGTGTGTGCAAAAAATTACTGTAGAACAACAAACTAAGTCGATCCAAACTGGATATGAACCGAATAGCGTTTGCCATAGTGGAACCTTACATTGTAAACACTGGCGCAATATACCAATAATCCAGCTTCAATTTCTGACTTGATGAATTTTCGCTTTTGGTTAAATTTATTCCGGGTTTTCGAGTAAAATATTTCACTTTCATTTAGTCACAATTATAAATCTTAGTTGTAAAAACATTAATAATTTCGGACTCTTCAGAGATTGTTTGTTCAACTCTTATGCACACATACTACATGTTTCCCTATGTTAAAAAATAGGATTGGAATATACAGGGTGAGCACAAATATTTTACAAATTTTTTACTCTTTTAGGTTAGCACTGGTCTTGATTTTCTTTTGCAGATATTTTGGGCTAATCATAAAATTTTTCATGATGTTAAAAATGAAAATGCTTAAACTAATAACTAATCTTCTGATATCATAAAAATAGGCAAAAATGTAATGTAGTTTTCACAGCAAGATTTCTACGAAACAGCAGTGCCAGCTGCCTGAAGTGGTTGGATTGGAAAATATAATCAGCGTAACGGATGGGTTAATGATTGAGTTTGAGTAAGTTTCATTTGCGACAGCTTTGGAGGATAAGTTAGAGAAACTTTAAAGCCCAAAGTTATATACATAATTGCCAACATCCTAATTAATATTTCGTAGTATTGTTAGTGCCCGCCCTTTTTTCTCCACCCCTTAATTTGTAGAGTAATTCTCTCCAAATGTAATTACAGTAAAACCTCTCTAAGTTGAACACCTACGGTTCCAAGAAAAAGTGTCCAACTTAGAGAGGTGTCCAACTTATAGGGGTTAGACATAATGTTAATGGATACATTCCGTTCCGAGAAAAAGCGTCCAACTTAGAGGGGTGTCCAACTTATAGGGGTGTCCAACTTGAGAGGTTTCACTGTACGATGAAATAAGAAGAAAATTACTCTACAAAAAGACTGGTGTGAAGAAAAAAAGTCGGGTGCTAACAATACAACGGAATATTAATTAGGATTTCGGCAGCTATAGTCATATGTAATCGCTCTAAGGTTTGGTGCGATTTCAATGTTTTTCTTTTTTCTTCATTTTACTACCTTTCTTTTCTTCTTTCATTTTTTTTTTTTTTTTTTTAGTTTTCTCTTGTAAAATGGTATATAAAATAGTGATTGAATTTTTTTTTAAATTCAAAATTAATTTTAAAATTGTGACTAGCGAAACGGTTAAATCCGTTTTGTAATCTGTGAAAAATTTGCACAGTTGAATACAGTCATCGACCGGCAAAAAAGAGTTCCAGATACGGACCGTAAAAATAAAGTTATGCCCGTAAATCTGTCATGAAATTTTATTCTCGAAGATGGGAAGTGACGTTTAATAAACGGTCAGTTCTCCGAATTTTACTAAAAATGTTTAAAGTGTATAGAAGTAAAATTTATGTTGAAAAAATCACAAATGTATTAACTAGGGACAGCCTTTATGTATAATATACAATTTTAATATTTCATAACATTGAAAGAACTAATAACTTTCTAAGATTCTTCAGAGAGATGATGCTGAACTATCGTACAATTATACTATTTGTTCCCTTATCTTGGAAAAAAAAAAAGAGAGAGAGAGACTGGAAGATATTTTGAACGACACTTTTTTTCCTTGGCAAAAAGAAGGGACACTTCCCTGGAGGTCCCATCCAGAATCCTTCACCTGTAACAAAGTGACTTATGCGAGCACCGATCAAACTGTTCTTAATTTTCCGCTTTTACACCTCATTCATTATGGAAATTAAATGAAGAAGATGATTAATGGAGTTTTTCTTTGCAATTAACCGTGTCTCCGCTAACAAAGTTGGAAAATTAATTAAAATTAATTAAAGAGGACGCGCGTTTTTTTTTGTTCTAAATGATGAGGGGAAAAAAAAAAATAAACTGCAGTGTGGAAGATGCACCTTATAGCGAGATTGTAAAAGAAATATCTTATCTCGAGAGACAGCAGAATATGCTTATTCATGTGTTTATGCATGTAGCATTCCAAAGTACTTTTAAAAATTCTCAGAATACGAATAATATACGTAATTTTAAATTTAAAGAATTTCTGTTGAATAGAACTTGCGTCTAAGATATTGCTCAAAGAAAAATAATATATGTTTTGTTCTTCATATGTAGATTAAATATAACCATCTTTTAAGAGTGTAAAGAGTCATATTGATTTCCATAAATCTTTTAGTGCTTTTTTCGAACTTTATTTTTTTAATTTGCCCGTAATTTAGTTTATTTGTATAACAGATTTAATAACAATCACAGCGTTTAAATACACAAAATAAAAACTTAATTGAAATATTTGTTACCACATTGTTATTCGGCGTGTTTTTGCTGTTTTGCACTGTAAAACCCGCCTTTTTGAGTTTCTGTAAACCATTACGTTACTTAACAAAATGATTTTATATAGTTGTGATTAAATCAATTAACTTTTATCCTCGGAAATCCATAAGATACTGGCATATATCTACGTTGGCAGCACATAAAGTGTTCAACACAAAACGCACAACATCATTTTAAAATAAAGAATTGTTTTATAAGAACTCCTAAATGCAGGGATCGCAGGGATCGCTTTACTTTAAAAACGTTCTTTTATCTGGCTCGTAATCAATGTACACGAATGCAAAACCTTCTTTTAAAATAAAGTATTGTTTTATAAAAACGCCTAAAGACAGTAAACAAAATGTTCAATTAAAAAACAGCAAAATTTATGGCATTTAATATATATATATATATATATACGATTAATAATAAATAATATAAATATACTCTTACAAATTTACAATTTTGGTTTGTTGTCCTATAGGAATGACATTCGTTTCCATTTACTTTTATCTTCTCCAGTTCTTAACCAATGTAAACATCTGAAGGGAAAAAAAAAAAAAAAAAAAAAAAAAAAAAAGCCAATATGTTTTGATTAATGAATAAATCAAATGCTATGCTCCAACTTGATATGTAATTTATGGAGCACTTTGAGCTGACAATTAAATTAGAGAGATAACTTTATATTGCTGCAATCAAAACTCTTCTTGATAGGAATTGAGTAGTATCAGTCTTTTTTGATGAGATATTTACCTTAAGGGATGAAAGTAGTTGACTTTGATTTTTATATAATATGCACAGGGCCTTGCTTAACGCACGGGCCGACTGGGCTGTAGCCTAGGGACAATTGAACGAAATTTAATGTAAAAATATAAAAATTCTTTGCAAACAACACTATGAAAATTTTTCTTCTAGAAACTGAAATTGAAATAATTTACTCAAGCATGCATTTTTGAGTGAAATAAAGGAAGAACTTTTTTTTTTTTTCCCACAAAATGTTCTACCAATGCTGGCACAAACTCATAGCTGTATTTCAATGCGTCAAAAAAAAAAAAAAAAAAAAAAAGAAGAAGAAGAAAAAAAAAATCTGTTGGTATGGTAAAATATGAGTAGGGGCCCAAATGCATTTATAGCCCTGAGCCCACTCTCGGCTTATACTTGAAAATAGTTGACTATGATTTTTAGTATACATTTTAAATAATAACAAAACATAACTTCATTTCGGAAATTCTGAACAGTTACTAGAATAAAATGAAAAAAAAAAAAGAAAAAAAGAAAGAAAGAAAGAAAAAGAAAAAGAAAAAAGAAAGAGAAAAGGAAGAAAATGAAAGGAAGAAAGACAGAAAAATGCATAAAGTAAAAGAGAGAGAAGAAACATTAAAATATAATATTGCATTCTATCCTATTTAATTTATCCGGTTACTATAAATTAAAAATGTTTTTTTTTTTTTTTTTTTTTGTTTTTTTTTTTTTTTGTTTACACACTGTAAATGCAGGTGTCTGAAATTCAGACACAAATGTGTCTAAAATGGGGTGTTAAATTTTGAGATACTTAAAAGTGTCTTATTTATTTCAGACACTTGAAGTATCTTAAAAGGCACATCGTTTCACACACTTGAAGTGTCCGAAATTTCGCCATCTTTGATCCTGTCTACAGTGAATATTTTTTCTAAATAAATGAATAAATAAATAAGAAGTTGCGTGCTATACTACTTATCTGTGAAAAACAGATTATAGAATCTCCTAGAGCATAAAAAAAGCATTAATCATTTTTACAAGAAAATTGTCCACTGCCCACGCCTAGAATCGAACCGAAAACCAACGGATTCAAATGCGAACGTCATGTCATCCCAATCTTGCCACCAGGAAACACGGTACGTTTTGCTTGCATAGCAAAATATATTCTAGTATCCGTAAAACAAATCGCAGCTTTATGTCTTTGTAATAAAACTATTCATAATAATTAAAGCTTAATACATATCATTATCTTAAATTTTATCTGTAGAGGTTTAGAGTTTTTTTTTTTTTTGTAAAATGCGTAATAAATATGAGAAAATTGTAGGCTATAGATATTAAACGATTTTTTTTCAAAACTGGTATTTACAAGAAAACAAACTACATTCGTGAAAACCAAAAAAAATTGTTCTTTTACATTTTGAAGTGTAGGGAAACATTGCGGAAGAAAATAATTTTTAAAACGGAAAAAAAAAAAAAAAAAAAAATCAATTTTACATAAGTTGTTCAAGACTGTTTAGTTACAAACTTGCTTTCTTGGCTAGAAGCTTCGTTTATCTTAATATTTTTTGTTTTATTACATGTGAAAACTTTAAAGATTAACTTTTTTTTTTTTTTTTTTTTTTTTTTTACCGAATAAAATTCGCGTCTAAGTATTTTAAATAAGTTAACTACTTATATTATATAAAACAATATTAAATTTATTTAATGTTAAAAAAATGTTAAAACAGGATATGCACGCTGCTTAAAGTAAATTCCATGTAGAAAATTGGTTAAGTAATACAAATGTCTGAATAGAATATCTAAGTGTCTGAACTTTGAAATGTCTGAATATATAAATGCCAAAATTGTAAAATGTCTGAATTTTTATGCGTCTAAATTGTAATATGTCTTAATTTCAGACATATCAACCTTATTCAGACACTTATCTCAGCTCATTTATAAACAGACACTTATGTGTCTTAATTTCAGTTCAGACAGCACATGCGTCTGAAATCTTGCATACTTAACTATTTCAGACATTTATGTGTCTTAATTGGTATTTTAGACACATTTATGTCTGAATTTAAGACGCTTCTATTTACTGTGCAATTAACTTCAGTTATTTTTTATATTTTAACAATTTATACAAACAAGTATAGCCCAGTGGTTGAAACTCGACCACTTTTTTACAAAGTGAAGTAATTGTCTTCTCGTAAATGGAATTAAATTAAAACAAAGCAGCGCCACTTATCGGCCGATATGCACCCAAATTGAAACAGCATAGTTTTACACAATATCCATATTATATGTCATGTTTAGTGCGTTTATACACTTCAGAAGTTGAGATATAGCCTTTACTTAAATGGAGTGAATCACAACTTACCAACACCACTTACTGGGTGATATATTCCAAGATCTAATCAGCACAAATTTAAATCGATGTCTAACCAATGATCAATCATACTTAAATTCCGCCTATTGGCTCATGAGATACTACAAAATTTCACTAACACATCATACACACACAGACAAATAGTTATTTTCTAAAAATGAGCGAATCGTGTTTGTGTAAATTAAAACTGGAAGTCAAAAATATTCACAAATTCAATACTTTCTTCTGCATCAATTTATATGACAGCGCCTCCGACCGATTAACATGAACAAAAATTTAATCAATATAATTAATGTTCAATCGCGATCAAAAAATTTCAAAACGTGTAAATTCATCGTAAATATGAAATTAAAAAAGTTTCTGAATCTCTTACTTTCTTCATATGTATGTAGAAGATGTAGTAATAAATTCATTTATTTAAAAATAAATAGGCAATTTCAGTTAGTTGAAATGCATTATGTTTTAGCTAAAAAGTATGTTTTCAAACTAGAGATGAGGTAAATCACAAAAAAAAAGAAAGAAAATAAAAGAAATTATATTGTAAACACAATTGAAAAAAAAAAAAAAAAAAACTGTCATAAATCAAATGCTTTTTTAATTTGCGTATGTATTCAGTAGTATAAAGCGTCGATCTACCAGTCATTCACTCATAATCATTTTAAAGGCTGTTGCCTCTCAGAATGAAAAATCCGTAATCGAGAGTATAGTGATGCTACATCTATACAAATTACTGTGTCCATGGTTTTATTTGAATTTTAAGTAATTTCCAGATTTAACAACTTTCTTTAGGAATTTTTTAATCGAATGAATATCTGTATAAAATGAAAAAGTGCATAAAAAATAAAAGTATTTTAAATTACCTTCTTGACATCGTCAGAAAATAATTTTTGTGTTCTCCATATCTGGTTAACCATACTTTTCGTGTACCACTTTCAATCCTGTACTCCCATAATTAATGTGTTAAAAGTTTACGACAAATTTCATGTTTACCTATTAATATATGGAAGATTCTTTCTCTATAGAACTAATATTTCAGTAAAAATAATTTTAGTTATCTCTATCAACAACGGCAAATATAATTTTCTAAGCGTCATTTTACTCAAATTAATATATACGTTCATACGGTTTTAGGAATAAACTACTCGAATGTTAAGAATTTTAGTATCTCATCGTGCCATAAAATCAACCAAAATGAAGCTTTATTAAGTAAATTTGTAAGTTAAGTAAATTATTCGAGCATGGTTGTTTTTTTTTATTTTAATTTTTGAATTACTAAATATTCCTTTTTTTTTTTTTTTTTTTTTTTTTTTTATTAGTTTTAAACTCATTTTTGATTTTTTTCTATATGTTTTTAATTAATATCTAGAAAATGTAAGTTTTGTTTTTATACATCATTTTAACTAGAAACTGCATGCCCAATAGTTTAAGAAAAGGCTTGTCCATACCCATCATTTAGATAAAAGATATTTTGCAACAAAAAGTTGCGTATTATTTAAGATTTAAAAATTATATATATAACTAATTTCTTCCAAAAAATTATAAAACGTAAAGTTATTTAAACAATTTACACACACATATTATATTTTTTCAAAGATATCTCACCCTCTAAACATTACTATAAAAAAATTTTATAATATGGATTTTTAATAGGTTTCGGAAATACACAAAGGTAAAATAAGGACTTTTCATTAAACATTTTTTCTGTACGAAAAATAAGTTAAACGAGAAATTATGATGGATTAAGATGAATGTAAGTAAAAATATCAAAAAAACGTTATTTTTATATCTTCCAAACACCATACGCCATTAAGATATAAATAAAAACTCCTTCTTTTTCTTTTTTTTTAATCCGAGTTTAAGACTGAGTAAGATTACATTCCATCAACTACTGACAATACCATGACGGAGTAGCGTCGCACGACTAGGCATTTTTCAAGCCCGCTTTTCCACGCGCTTTACATTCGATTAGCACAAGCGAAAGGGGTGACTGAAACTCAGTCATCCCCTGCCACCCAAGTATACCTGTAGCTTACCTGGTCGGGTGAGCTGCCAAACTAATATCGTCCGGACTCACTTTCTCTGGCCTAAATAACTGGCGGCCGATAATCGCTTCATCTGTTCACGCCCATCCTATTTTCCTTGCGGTCACGACCACACGCCCCCACACCTTTGGGGGTCATATCCGGGACCCTAATGACCATCCATGGCGGCGCGTGCGCGATCTTTCGCTATATTTGAAAAGATATCATCGGGGTTGTGCAGTGGAACGCCCAGCTAATACATCACGATAGAATTGAGCCATCGTCTACGAGTCATTGCCAGAATACGACACCCTCCCTACCACTACATATTCATTCCATTCCTTTGTTCCTACTGAATGGATATGTGTATGTCGTCTTTCATGTTTCAGACTCAGTTTAACCTAAGCACGAGCAAAGTCGTGAAGATTATGTGCAAGTGATAGTTAGGTTGTGATCAAGATAGACACTTAGCAATCGTTTGTTATACCTTTCATCTGTATGTAAATATTTCCATTTTTACAGGCATATGTTTTATTCTCTTTGAGAAAATTAGGATACGTTTTCTTTATGGAGAATTTAAGCAAAAATATTTTGTTAAAAGAAATTTGTGTGATGAAATCTGAATAATTTAAAATATCTTCTCGATATGAATGGATATCGAATAAGAGCATCTTTATAACAGCCAATGTAGTGTTTTTTTTTTAAAGGAAAGCATATTATTTAGATAACGACAGAATTTTTTATAATATTTATGTACTTTTAAAGGGGAAATGAAAACTTAAAAATTTAAAAAACCTCGACGCAAGAGCACGTGTTTTCAAATGCCGCAAAAATGCGCTGAAAATGAAAATAAATAAATGAATGAATGAATGAATAATAAATACATAAAAATTGTGTTGAATAAGCAGACAACACGAATTTGTTAAACTAAATAATAATAATAATAATAATGAAAAACTGAGAAGCTAATTTTAACACGTTTGGAATATATATAATACAATAACATATATACTACAATTACATATGTCGTACTGCGCAATACGAAATATATACTAGTGTTGACAGTAGAAAAAGAATCAAACGGTACAAAGGACACAAGGAATAACCTCTGAAAACACTTGTAAATTATTCTATCCTCAAAAAAGGCTTTACGTATAATTTCAGCATTGTCCCTCATTTATTTAATTCTTGGAAGGGGAGAATAAATTTAAATTTATTTCTAAATATATATCTATTTACTGAAGTTATTGGATAGTACATAGCATCAAAAATGATTATGAAGATATCGGACTAGCCAAGGATCTTCACGTTCAGCCGCAATTAGGCTCAGCGATCCGCCTGAAAAGAGATATTTTTTTGGACAATATTTACGTTAATGGAAATGCTATTAGCCATGTTATATAGTATTGTGGGTTAATGTACTTGTATAGATGCTGAAAATCGACAATTTTTGTTCTTAACAGAACTTTTAATAAAAATTGTACATAATGAGCTGTTTTATTACGGTGAAGAAGTTGGTACGATTTAATTTTGTGGAGATTTATGTATGTAATCATTATTAAAGATGTGTGATTCATAATATTCATCTTTAAATATTACACCCATTCATTTAACCTGAATTGTTAGTTGATTTTACATAACGCTTATTTCATATTACACTAATCTAAGTTACTATGATGATAAATATCGGTAAAGTAACATTTCCATTGAAACACAATTCAGCCAGTAAGCAATTGATCCATATGGATTAGAGTAATGACATAGGATACCCATAACTTTTTACAACCATTACCCTACTACCGTAAGTAATGAAAGTATTGTATTTGGTACAAAAATTTGATATCGAATTTTCACCTGATTTACAAATACAGGCCGCCTGAATTCAAAAAAGTAGTTTTTGGCAATCATATCTCCGAAACTAATAAATATAGAACTACGAAACTTCAGAACTGATACAAGTCTGGTGTACAAATGAATTTTCCAAATGCTGGTGAAATTTGGAAAACCAAAAGTGGGTCATAGGACACCGGAAGTGAGACAGTAAGTCTGTATCTCAAAAACAGTTCTAACGATTTTCTTCAAAATCGCTATATAAACACTCTATTATACACTCTTTTATACTATATAAACACTCTATTACTCTCTAGTCCTTTCGAATGATATATAGTTGGTTAGTTCAAGAAAATTTATATGCTTTCTGTATAAATAGATCAATTTCAGGTCTCGCCAATGCGTTCCTTTAAAAACAGCTGTACTTTTTTTTTTTTTTTCAAATTCATCATATTAACTCCCTTTTAAAGTTCCTATTGCATGAAATTATTGTTTTCCGGTCAATATAGAGTATGCCAAGTTTTGGTAAAAGTTGGTAGCTTAAAAACGGCTCTAACGATTTTCTTAAAAATTGTTACATAAATCAATTTTAGATATCCTTTCTCATGTGTTTAGTGGTTATTACAGGAAAATTAACGGTCATCCTGCTTAGGTAGGTTAATTTTAGATCTCAGGAATTGCTGTATAAAAAATAACGCAACATTTTTTTTCCTTATTTTTCAACTTGCTATGTAAACTTTGTTTTATATGTCTTTACCCGTGTATTATGGTTCTCATGCCGGAAAAATTTTAGGTTTCTGCTTCGTTAGATCAATTTTATATCTTCTGATAATATTATCTCCAAAAAAAAAAAAAAAAAAAAAATGCATATAATACGTGTAATAGTGGATAATTGAAGTCGTGTGGTTGTTTCATACCAGATTTTTATAAACTTCTGCATATTGTGGAAACAAATTGACAAATTGTCCCACATCGATTATTACTTTGTGATATTATGACATATATTACGATGTTTTCCGCTAAAAAACTGGAAATGTTCTTAATCTTTACGATGTTTGAATACCATTTTTTCGATTTAGAATTACACTCCATCGACTTTGATATACGCACACTGAGATTGATTTATTACAGAGGGAATATGATGCACGCGATCATGTGACAAGCAAAAGAAATGTAGTTGAATCATGTCCTTTAATTTTAAATGAATAAAACCGAATATCTATATTTTTAATCCAACGTAAAATGTCGAGTTTTGATTTACCTATTATTATACTGAAACGATTATCTAGCAAGTCTATAAATAAATAAATTCAAGCTGATTTTTTTTTTCTTTTACTATATTTATTCAATGCACATTCTTCACAGTTTGCGTTCAACTTTGCCATTATAAAAATTTTTGACTTCACAGACAATCTTTACGTTAAATTTATATGTAAAAAAAACTTGGGTGAAAAGATCACCCTTAATAATTCTATCTTCGAACAAGGACTTCAAATAGCAGTTTTGTACTCATCTCTCAATTTCTATATGTCAGTCTCTCGTTCCATACCAATTATGTGATCTCCATCGATTTATGTTGAACACATTCGTCAGTCATATTTTGCTTGTTATTATTTAAAAATAAATAAATAAAATAATAAATAAATAACAAAATAAAAAGGTTGTTTCCATTATTTTTTAGTATGTAGAAAAAAAATTCTTAAAATTTCTAAATTAAATTCCAATTATTTTGAACACTGCATGTGTGTGCATCTAAACGCGTAGGCTTGTGTTTTCGATACTGAACATAACATTTTCGTAATACTTTTCTTTCCTTGCCTGCAGGTGTATTCATAATTGCCAGCTTTAGTATTTTTTGGATAAAAGAAAATTTTAACAGAATTTTCCGTTTTCACTTATATAAAATAAAATTTTCTATTAAAATTTTCGGGTAACCAGAAAGAGCTAATATTGACAACTATATGTGCATTTCTCTGATACTTGATTAAACTATTTTTGTAAATTCAAGGACGATTTCTTTTTAAAAATATCTCTGTCTCCAATCCTGCTCTAAATTTTATTATAATTTAAAGCAAAAGAAAAACAATTACAGTAATATAATAATACAATTACAATTTTGGTAAAAAGTTCAACTTTGTAAAAAAAGAAAAGAGTGTAACAATGTATTTCCAATTTTTATTAGTGTGATTATGTCAGGTATGACAATATTAACAATTCGCGTAATTTTAATTCGTTTATTCTTGTATACCGTACTAAAAATGTAATATTGTCTTAAAATTATTAGAACTTTTTAGACTTCCTGTACGAATAAGGTTGTTATCTCACTAACGAATCAAACATGCAAAATAACTGATTATTTCTATTTTTTTTTTTTTTTTTTTTTTTTTATTACTTACTTTCTATGTATATTGTCGGCTAATTAATTTTATTATTATACACAAAAGTGTTGTTTCATACGATATTTCTTTTAATTAATATATATTTTTAATTTATCTTTTAATAACCATCTCTTATAAAATTTATTTTTGAAAAGTAAATTACATTTTTATTTCTTATCGTCAAGATAGCATTCCTCATCCAGTTACCTATTTAACACTTTCCTAGACTGTCTGTCTGCACTCTAACTCCCGCAAATATTCAGGGAACTTCTTGAAACTTATATATGTTATTCAGGTTCACTATCGGATGTTCCCCATTGAAAATGGAATGAATACCTCAACTGGTTTCTGTACAGGGACATCTAAAAATATTCCAAAGCATTATGTTCTATGAGAAGTATTTCTGTAAACCATGTTTTAATATCATTACTTTACACAAATCATAAAGAAATTGATGCATGTTATTCAAGCTCACTATCAGATGCTTTCTATAGAAAAAAAAAAAAAAAAAAAAAAAAACACTGGTGTGTACAGGGACATCCGAAAGTATTCCAAAGAATTGCCTTCTATGAGATGTACTTCTATAAACCACATATTTATAACTTTACTTTGCAGAAATCATAATGAAATTGAAATATGTTATTCATGTGCACAAAAGATTACTTTCTAAAGAATATAGTATGATTAGCATTAAGATTTACAGGACCACACAAAAATATTCAGTTACGTTAAAGGCTATTATTGGAAGTTTGCTGAAATTGCATTTTCATTCATATTATGCATTTTTTACACTTCTTAGCAATTTTTAAGTGTAAATATGATTTGAATTTCTGCTTCTTTCTGTCCGACTGTCCATCTGTCTGTCTATCTACCCTCCTCTAGCGCCCGTGAATATTCTCAAAATTAAAAAAAAATGATATGTGTTATTCAAGTTTACTATGGAAGGTTTCCTATTTGAAATGGCGTTAATAGGTTCTGTACAACTGTTTTGTGTATAAGAAAGAATCTGATATTATTAGCCTTCATATTTACAGGGCTAATCTAAAATAATCAGATACATTAAGGGCTGCAATTAGAATATAAGGACTGCATTTTATATTGCGTTAAGCATTTTCAACACTTTCCAACGATGTTTTGGAGTAATTAATTCAATTATTCTATCTGTATGACTTTCAGTCTTTCTGTCTACCGTGCAAAAGCATTATGCAAAAAGCATTCAAAGTTATCCATTGCAACTAGTACATACAGTTGGAAAGCGTTAATAATCAGTGCGTACCGCGTAATGTTTCGTTCTTGTCTGATATTGCTCCCATTATCACTGCAAATTTCATTTAATTTATATATTGTAGAAAGTATTGTTTTAAGACTATGAATAACCCATTTTGAATAACGAGTAAAGTTATTAAAATTTGGTTTATAGAAGTACCACTCAAGAGACCAATCACAATTCTTTTCTATACTTTCGGTTGTCCCTGTACACAAACTAGTGGTGGTATTTACTCTGTTTTCTCTAAAAAACATCATAGTGAACTTTAATAACATATTTAAATTTCAGTAATATTTGTTTAAAGTAAAGTTACTAGTATAGGGTACATAAAAATACCTCTCATAGAACACAAAGCTTTGGAATACTTTTGGGTGTCCCTGTACACAAACTAGTATAGGTATTCACTCTTTTTTAATAGGAAATAATCGATGGTACACTCGAATAACATATATCAGTTTCCAGAAGTTCCATGAATATTTACGGGAGTTAGAGCGCGGAGAGGCAGACAGACAAACCGAAGTCATTAACACATTTCAACCTTGCTGGAAAGTGTTAAATATAGAAAATACATAGTCTAACATAGAATGATAGAATACTTCTGAAAATTCAATGTTACCTACTATGTATGATTCCAAAAACTTTCGTAATTATATTAATTATTATTATTGGATATCATCATTTTAAAATTAAATGTGAAACTACAGAAATAAACAAATTTCCGAGGTTTATAAAATCGCATCTGAAAACTTGAGTTTGAATGTTAGTTTGATCGATAATTTTTATCAACAACTTACTTTTTTACGAATAGCATAAGACTAAGATCATGACCCGACAGATATTTACTTAACAAAGCAATATTAAGTGTCATCTTTTAAATAGGAATTGTTGTTTGTGCTTCAATAATTTCGTTGCCGACTGTATCTCTGAGTTTGGCTCATTACTCTGACTATATGTCTGTTCACACTAACGGTCACTGCAATACGTCTTTTAAATTAAAATGCTTATATATCATTTATAACTGTTTTTACAAGAGTGTAAAAAAAAAAAAAAAAAAAAAAAAAAAAAAAAATCTATACACTAAGCATAGCTGGTAACAATTTAATTTATTGCGTAATATTATTAGCACACACCTTATTTTCACACCACTTTTTTAAAAGAGTATTTTTTCTCTTATTTAATTATAAATGCATATTGGAGAAAAATCACTTTACAAAGAAAGTGGTATGAAATAAAAAGCCAAATACTACTAACAATGCCATTGTATAATTTAAACTGCTGGTAGTTATGCATTAAAGCCCATATCGATGGAAATATTTTTTCCTTTTCAATTAAAAATTATAATAATAATAATAATAATGTTGATTTATTTCAAAGAAAATAAAATTGATGCATATTGTTAAACTTTATTACGTCATGATCTCTATTAAAAAATTATATCAATATCGGATATGAATCTTTTACATTGACATACAAAATGTTTGAATGTATTATGGTCTACACGTGGCAATTTTCTGAAATTTAATTTAATAATATTACATTATTTCAAACAGAAGAAACTAATATTATTTGTTAAGATTCGTTGTACACATTTACTGTGGAGCAAAAAATGATTAGCATTTACATTTATCTTAGCTAATAAATAATATCGTAGAAATATTATTTCTTATTATTTCTAATTTTTCTAAGGGGATTTTAAGGAAATTTTATGGTGTTAACTCCTTAATAATTGTGATACATAACTATTTACAACTTTATATTCTTCTCTGCCCGGATTCAGAAACTTTCAGAAAAAAAAAAAAGTATCTAATAAATACAGGAATAGTAAAATTAAAGAATGTACATGTATCAAACAGCGCGCAGATTGATATATATATTTATAGTTAAAATTGATACTATTCTGCATAAGCACAGTAGTTTTGCTAGCATTTATGAACAGTTGAATTATCTTGATAGGCATAGAAAACTTATTCTACATTTTTGTATTACTTTTCTCCAAAATATTGGATTTTATTTTTGTTAATAATTTATTTAGAGAATGTTTTTTTTTTTCTCTCTTTTTAAGTTATTATAACTTTTCCATGTCACTGAATACAAGCATACTTTAGTTTTAAGGAGTCCGCACTTTTTCATTGTTTATAACATATTTTAGATTAAATGAACGTGGCGTTAATTTTCACAAAGACGATAATTGATTTTGCTTTAATGATCACTTTTTGAAAGTCTATTTTACCTTGGAAAGTTCACTGTTAAAAACAGTTTCTCAAAAATGAGCAAAATTGTCTGAAAATATCACCGAAACAATATATACTTAAAATTGAAAACCCATGTACTCATCTTTGAGTATACTGACATGCTCAAAAGTGGGAATATTGGGATTCTTCGTGGTCAACCCATTTTTAAGCATGTCAATACACTCAAAAATGAGTTCATGGGATTTTTAAATTTAAGTATATATTGTTTCGCAGCTATTTTGAGACAATTTTGCTGATTTTTGAGAAACCATTTGTAACAGTGTCGTAGCTGTGTAGGGAGGAAAGTCAATTAACTTAAAAAAAGTTCGAAGCCTGAGTATAATGCTGCCTTCGTGGGGATCCTTTTAAGAAAACCTACCCCGTATTTTTTCTTTATTTTAAAAAAGGCACGGAAAACTCCAAAAGGCAAGGCCAGCTAGCACTTTCTGCGTTCGAACCCGGCGCTTTCTGTCTATTAGTTTCGAGAACAGAACCTCTCAACCACTGGTGAGGAATCGACCAGGAAGGTTTTTTACCATTGTTATGTTTCAGAACGGCACATATCCTTCCTTCAAATTATCACAGATGCGAGAGAGCTATCCCTTCCGTGGAGGATCAATATTGTGATGACATGTCTCCGGACCATCTGTGACCGCATGTCTCCGGATGACTTGTCTACGGGCTGAGTCCCAGACCGTAGCCAATTGTCCACTGCGCAGCACTAGTGCGAAGTAAAACCCGTCCAGCCAACCAACCAACCTTCCTTCAAATTTATTCATTCATCCCTTTTTTTTTTACTTTATCTTACCCATACGGTCAAGAAAGTATTGTTTTAAGGTCAAATTTTCGAACGTGAGTTTTTGTTATATGTACATGTTCTGAGGTCCCCTGAATACGAAAATCATGATTTTAGCGAATGATCTGTGTGTGTGCTATCAGCATATCTCAAGAACAAATAGTGACAGAAATTCCACACTCGTTATGCTAAATGTGTATCATATAGGGATGCTACATTAAGCATTTCGTTGAGACGAAGCAAATGGTTTGTGTACAGGGACACTCAAAAGTATTCAAATACATTACTCAATGGAAGAAATTGCAGGTAAGTACAGTTTAACATCTATAGACTGCACTAAACAAAATGAAACGAATATATATTTTTTGTAATGGAGATAATCAACTGGGAAAAAAATTTTGTGCATGTAAATGTTTTAAACTTTACCTTATGTTTTTCCCCTCGATTTGCAACAGAGTCCATATTATCCGAGTTTTTGATTATCTGAGATACCCTCGGTTAAGCTCTACTGTAACTTAAAAATTTTTGAATAAGGGTCACAATCAGCCCTGTAAACTGCAATTAAATAATAATAATAATAATAACTCGCCTCCACCCCCTGGGGGGAAAGTCCCCCCTCGAGGGGAGTAAATTTTCATGATGGGTATCTTTCAAAAGAGCTCGCCAATACCTTTAAAACGAATGGTTGAACCATCGATCTGCGATAATTTAAAATAAAGTTATCGATTTTTTTTCATAAAAAAAAAAAAAAAAAAAAAAATATAATATTGAGAATAAATTTAACTTTTTTTGAATATTTAGTGTTAAACTACTTCTCTAATATGGAAATCGTCTGGTTTATCATGGAAGACAATTTGGTTTAAGTTATTTAAATAAATTATTTTTACTGAGTGAATTTGTATAGGAAAATATAGAAGAAAATCGTGTGGTAGCTACAACACACTAGTTATCTGCTGTTAGTGGATGTGCTTTACTAATAATATTTTACCATTTCCGAGAAAGCTGTTCGGGAAATGAAATAAATTCCTCATAGAGATATGGTAAATAATGTATGTTTTAAGCTAAATATTCCTCGCATGTTTTTTGTATATTTACACGTTTTGAGGCTTCCTGATTACCGCAGTCAAGTTTTTTAACGTTTAATCTTTATCTGTGTCTCTTAGAGTAACTTAAAAACGAATAATTTTAGGTGATCCAAATGTTGTATTTTGAAGTTAATATAAGTTTGTTGCTTGAAAAGTTTGATCAAGATTGATAAGTTTCAATGAATGTTGCGTGTGAAAATTGTCTGTATAATTTTAAGTAAACTTTTAATTTTAATAATAGAATTAAATTCTATAAAAATGTAAGTGCATTAATGAAACGGGGGGTTGAGGGGGCTACTGCCCCCCTCACACAGAACTGATTATCACATAAAACTCTTCCGAAGCCTAATTTGGATTGTTTAACATAGGTTTACATAACAGTACTCGTTATCTTACCTCTTAATCTCCAACCTGTATTTATAGTATTAAATTTTAGGGTAAGAGAAAGTTGTGTGAGTGACACACCAGATTATTATTTTTTCTTTAGGATGTGTTGCCAGATTCTATCGCTGACCTACGGTCCATTTTTGCTCTAAAAATAATTCGACCTTTCCATTTAAAATTTTTTACTTATACTTAGCCGATGATATAAATTCTAATTCACAATTATTGTTTAGAATCTGTAAAGTAACAGACAGATATCAGACAACTTTTTGAAAAAAAAAAAAAAAAAAAGAAAACAGAGAGACAGCATTGCTTAGTAATTGCTGAAAAATATTTTCACTCGAAATAAGTAAAATGATATCCATCTACAGCTCTTCATTTCTTTCTTCCATAGCATCATAAATTCTTGAATTAAATGGGTGCCACTCACTCTCCTTAGATATCCCGTATCTATATCTTACGATGCTCAATATGATCTCGTGCGAGATTGCTATTTGCATTGAATGTGTATTTTTTGTTGCTCAATAACGTCTGATAGTCTCACGCCCTTGCAATAAATCATGCCAATGTTAGCCTAAAGATTGAGTTGTCTGTGAAGAGAAACCAGTTTCGTGCTTGTGGGTTACTGGATTAGCAATACCAAAGGTACTTTAGTCTTCAGAACTTAGAAAATATAGTATGATATCACGCTGGTTTTCCTTTTTTAATATAATGTTTTATTTGACGTGCTTTACTACATTGCTTATACATTATTCCATCATCAACTACCCTTGTTTGTTATTATTTTTTTCCCCTTTCTTCTTTTTCTTCTTCTTTTTTTTTTATTCTAATTTAAATCAACCAGTGGAATACATATATATAAAATAGAGACTCAAAGAGAATAAAAGTTTAAGTCTTTCGATTGAAATATTTATTTTCTTCTATATTCAACAGGAGAAAGTATTGATTTTGTATAAAAATTTTCGACTTTATGTTTCTGATGGATTTACACGTTTTTTGACCTCTACACACAGAAAAATGGAAAAGCGAATCTTGTCAAGAGACTTGCCATACTTGTGATACTAGACGTTTGCCAAGTACATTGACAAATTTGCAGAAAATTACGCAAAATTTTAAATAATCAAAACACTACATGACAATCCTAGTTAATCATCAGACACAAAAGTCGTTTTATTTTACTATGTATCTTTAATAATGTTTCGTCTGATCAGTTTTGGCTCTAAAACGTGTCAGACGACCAGTTTCCCTGGTACAATTTTCATTTTCCTCAAATTTGACTGGTTAGCCAAATGAGAGGATAAAAATAAAATGTTCTAATCTTGTCAATCGATTAAGAAGAATTTTTTAAGTGTAGATTCTGACTAACTTACCTTGTCTGGTATTTGCGGTTGTTGACTAACTCTCCTGCTCAGATAATTAACATTGCGGACTAGCCTTCTTTGTCTGATAATATTAACCTTCCTAGTCTGAAGTATTATTTTGGAGAAAAATCAACTAAACAAGCGACATAGTAAGGAAGGATGGTGCTGTGGTAGCGTGTTTGGCTTCTGATACGAAGGTCCCGAGATCGGGTCCTCGCAAGGGCGCTTTGTATTTTAATTTTTTGAAGTGTAGATTCTGACTAACTTGTTTTGTCTGGTAACTGTGGTTGTTGACTAACCTTCCTGGTCAGATAATTACGATTGTCGATTAGCCGTCTTTGTCTGATAATATTAACCTTCCTAGTGTGGGTTTTGTTTTGGAGACAAGTTCAGCTAGTACGCTTTTTAACTGAAGTTTCCTAGTCTGCTGTTTGGGTTACTCAATTCTGTATTGTCAACTGAGCACTTTGCCTGGTCACTGTGACCAACTTTTTTTCCTGTGTGTAGAAGACTCTTTGACTATTTTTAGAAAATGTCTGTCTGTGTGCTAAAAATTTTGTGGCAACTGTATCTCAAGAACTACTGAATAATTTCATACAAATTTATACGTAGTTGCACCTTCGCGTAAACTATTGCTTATCAACTTTTAGTGAAAATCGTCCAAGAGGTGTCACTGCTATTTTTTCTAAGTTTGTAACAAGACAGTATAGAACAAAATTTCGCTTAAATGTGTCCAATGCGAATAATTTTTAACTATTAATTATGAAGTTTAAACTAATAATAATAATATTCAACTAAGAAGAAAAATGCATATGTAGGAGCATCGTTTGGGCGCCCCCTCCCCACTTCTCAAATTTTCGATATGGGCGTCTTTCAAAAGAACTCCTCCACATCTTTAAAATGAATGGTTGAGCCATAGCTATGCGATATTTTAAAAAAAAAATATTTTTTAAGATGTCGTTTGTGAAGTATGAAATTGACTTTCTTTGTGTTATACATCTCTCTGAGATGAAAAATCGTCTGCATTCATCGTGGAAAATGGTTTTAATAAATAACTTATACTGAGTGAATTTGTATAGGAAAATGTAGAAGAAAGTTTTGTGATAATTACAACATACTGATTCCCCCCCCCCCTTAACGGACTTTGGAAAAAAACGTATGAAGACTTAAATTTAGTGTAATTTATACATCATTATTTTATCATAAATATATCGATTTTGCTTTTCTTGCTTTTGAAGTTAATATTTTTTATCGTGAATTTTTGTTATAATGTCTTGACAGAGAATATATCTGACGTTATTTTATGAGCATAAAATTTAACATATTCATAAGTTTTTAACTGAGACGTAGATTTATTTACATTAATCTCTTGGATTTTAGTTTTGAGCGATGGAATTATAAAAACTAAATATAACTGGTTTGTGGTAAAAATAACATTTATTTCATACATTTATACAAATCTTATTTAAAATGGTAATACAATCGAATGTGTCAAATAAAGAAACTCGTTATGACTTTCATATACTTTTCTCATAAAACGTTTCAAATTTCTGGCAAGTGCAACTCGTTATTGTCAGTATTCTAAAAAATTCATAATGAGTTGGACTTGTCTTTTCGATTCAAGCGATTAACTATGTATGCAGTTAATCAGAAACAGTAGCATTTTATTTTTTACTTTATTTGGAAAAGACGAGAAAAATTGGATATTAAAAGTTTCATTTTGCGAAGCTTGGTAAAATAATAATAAATAAATAAATAAATAAATAAATAAAAATAAAAATATTTTTCTCATCCCAGAGTAAAAATATTTACATCAATATTTGAATTTGTTTAATTGAAGTAATAATACTTTCGCTGTTTAAAATCGTACCTGTAACTAATAGTTTTCTAAAGAATTGCAGACGAAAAGTAAAATACGTATTACGATTTACTGAATAATTTCATTTAAAGAATACAATTAAATTGGATTCATATTACTGAAATAATTTGGTTGAACCAGATTATACTCAGAAATTAAGACATAAATTAAGTTTTTATTTATTTATTTATTTATTTCCTTCATTTTCGTTCATTTTGTTTCCTCTTTTTTTATCGGCCTAACCAGAATGAATCTTTTTTTTTTTTTTTTTTTTTTTTGTCCAAATTTTCTTTCATTCTGCACATTTAGGAAAATAAACTGGATGTTTAAAATTTTATGGCAAACGTGTCTTTCAAGATAAGTGGTGCTTCTCCAGTAACAAAATTTGCAATTTTATTTATATTTAAGATGGGTACGTTTTATTTTAAGTTCAGGTTTTGATCAAAAGACTATAAATTATTTTTCACTTCTATATCTTTATATTTTTCTAAAAATGGTTTTGTGTTCTATACTCCCTTTTGCAAACAAACGATTAAAATAATAATAATAATAATAAAATATTTATATTCCAGATTAACTAATTATATTTTTTCTTAACAGATAAGTAAACAAAATTCGCTTGCTGACTTATCTGATATATATCTGCTAACTTATTCAGTTGAAACTGGATATCATTAAGGGTTCTTCCCTTAACACAAATTAATTCATTGGTGGCAATAAATTAGTTCGAATAATAAAAGTATTTCCTTTACCTAAAATAAAAAGAGAGAGAAAGTGAGAGAGAAAGAGAGAGGGAAAAAAAAACATTTAAGACACTATGGTACGGTACATTTTCAAGTTACAGATAAGTTAAATTCACAATTAGACTGTCACTACGATTGTTACAATCACTACCATTTTTAAATATAAAATTACATGACTCACCAGAAAAATGACTCCAGTTTAGCAGCAATTAATATTTTGGTGCTAATTTTCGCCATTTTTGCAGCAACCACTATTTAAGTAGTGAAACTTAGCACCGAGATATAGGTTGCAGCTAAGTTGGAGCCATTTTTCTCGTGAAACGTAATATTTTACTTTTAACAATGTAGTATCTAGCGTTCAACCCGGTGGAACATGTCTCCAGAGCCGATGCTAAATTAATTTAAAGTTTCAATTGTCGTAATAAATTTCCTTTTGGAATACAAATATATGAGAAAACAAATGTATGTGAATAAATATATAGATGTAAAGAGGCTATGCATTTATTATATATTTATTCTCTTTACAAATGATGAATGTGAAATAGTGACTCACTCGATACTGGGCGTTTACTTAAGGCGCCGCCCCAATTTATTTATATTCTATTGGTTCTTTCATCGATGCTGAACATTTAAATATCACACCCAATTGGTTCTCTTAACAGCGCAAGCCTTTCGCGATCCGTGCGCGCCGATGCCTGATCGAACGTTTTCCGAACGGCAGTCGCCACCGCCGACCACCCCCGCAATGCTTTTCGCTCAGCTAACACCCCGCTAGCTTCTCCGTATAAGAATGTTCGGGTTGATCGGAAAATTCTCTCCGATAGATGCCGATGCGGAAGAAAGAAATTCCGTGCACAGAAAACCTTTCCTCCGTCAGTGTACTGAGATGTGGGAAATTAAGAAGGAAGAAAAACTTTTATAAAATGACTCTGCAAAACTATCGAATCCACTTATATCACAAATTACTATTATTTTTAAAGGAATAATTAAAAAAAAAGGTAATAAGAAGTCTAAAATTTCTCTGCAGAAAAATAATCCATCATCAGTAACTAGGGTTCACAGCACAGCATGGAGACATAGCGATAGTTATCCCCAAATCATCCTAAATGTCGCCAAAAATCACACACATATAGAGGATAAATTTTTCGTCTGAAATATTATTTTAAACTTGCTTCCCCCCCCCCCCCCCTACTTTCTATTTATCTGATATATCGTGAAAATTGCGAAATGCTGATTATAAAAAATCTTTTAGAAGTTGAAATACGTGTAAAAACTTTCTAACTCAAATTTTCGTTATTTATTTGACAAATATCATTAATATCTCAATAGACAACTACAAGATATTTTTATCTCCAAAGTTCTATGCCCATACTACGTTTATACTACGTTTATACTAATTTGTTGTCTTATCATTTCCCAACTCGGAATTTTTTTTTTCTGTCTTTCTTTCTTTCTTATATATATATATTTATTTTCTGTTACCCATATAAGGTAGAGAAAGTATTGTTTTGGGGTGAAATTTTTGAAATAGAGTTTTTGCTACATTTATCCGTTTTGAGGTGCCCGATTCCGATACTCAAATTTTGAAAAATTGCTCTGTATGTGAATCTCTGTGTGAGTGTGGAACTTTGTTATTTGCATGCCTTCCAAAAAAGTATTAGGTAGAGGAAAGTCGAGATTCTAAATCTGTATCATAAAAGGAAGCTATAAAAAATTTTCGTTGAGCTCGGAGAACTGGTTTGTACACCGGAAAATCCAAGACAATCCAAATACATTACGTCTACGGCGAAATTTTTTGATAGGTGCAGTTTAACGTCTTTATTCTGCGCTAAAGAAAATGAAATGAGCATATATTTTTATACGCATGAAAACATGTTCCGTATAGAGTATGGTATGAAAATCATTCACCACTTTCGTTCAAAGGGCTACCCTAAGAAAATGGCAATAAGGGCTGTACTCGTAAATATTGAGTTGTGTTATATGTTTTTCATACGGACATATTAGACTAAATTTAAGTCCACTATGGGGTTTGTATTTAATTTATAAATGATATTCAAGGTTACCCAAAATTTCGCGAAAACATTCTTTACTGTTGAATATTATTGATGGAAGAGTTTTACTAAATTATGCGAAGTCTTAGAAAACTGCCCATAAAAGTTAATTACATTTTATTACCTATATGGTAGACAAAATATTGTTTTAAGTCTAATTTTTAAATCATCTATATACATTCATATATGTCTAAAAATATAAAATATAGTACGAAATATATACAACCATATTTTTTTTTCATAAAATAATTCTTTTATGCGAAAAATAGCACAAAAATGTATTAAACTTAAAACATTCTAAGCACTTTTTTTTTTTTTGTTATTTCATTTTTGTTTAATAATTTGTTCTAAGTGCTTTTGTATATATATATATATCATAATCCATGTTGTGTTTTTAGACCACTAAATTTTCGTTATTTGTGTGAACCCTGTCAATATCAAAATTTTATTTTTGTTTTCTTTGTAAAAGACGTTACCACTATTAAGGCTATACATCACTGAGATTCAACCATTCTTCTTATATTATCCTATGGGATTTTTGATATTTCGTATTATAAGTTATTTTCTAACCTCTTATATTTCTACTGCTGTTATTTGTATTACCTAGCATTTTAAAATTTTCCACTCTTTAAAATTTCTATTTCTTTTTCTATCAGTGATGTGTGGCTCATTAATTAATTTTTAATTTATTTAATGAATAATTTTATTGGTAAGAATTTTCTGTTTTTTTACATTTCTGAGTGTACGGTTTCTTTCTTTTCTTTTCATTGTATTCTTTTTTTATGCTGTTTTACAACAAACAAATAAAACTCTTATTTAATATGTTTTAATGTAAATAAGAAAATAATTCAAAATACTGTCCTTAATTGCCAGATTACTAAAAATTGCCGGTTACCCGGGGAAAAAAAAATATTTTCCAGAACTAAACTTCTTGGAGAAATAAAAAGGTTGGGGTGAGAAGACTGCCTTCTAACCTCTGATTTTTTATTTCGTGTAATGCAAAATTCCTTTTTTTTTGTTTACGCAGTGAAGCGAAACCGCAAACACCGCTTTCTAATTCATTCTATCTTATCTCATTTCTCATCTCTTTATATTTATGTTATTTAACTTTTCTTATAAAACCTGAATTTTCTAAAATAATAATAGATTTGAAATGTCAGAACTACTTTTACATGAAATGGAAGATGTCCAAAACTTAATAATTTTTAACTCGACACCCACAATTATGGTAAATTATTTGAAATGTGAGCATCTCAAACTTTGAATATGTGTAGAAATATCTTGAATGGAAAAAAAAAAAAAAAAAAAAAAAAATTAAATGACCAAAAAAAAAAAAAAAATAAATAAATAAAATAAATAAGTAATATAAATAATTAAAATAAAATAAAAATAGGGATAAGATGCAATCTTTATATAAGAAATGCTCAATATTACTTTCATATCAGGTACACGAGAGCATTTTATCATTTGAGTAAACAGATAAAGAAATTCAAAAATCGAAGTAAAAATTGAATCTCAGCAATTTTGTTTCTGCAGTGAAGCGAAACTCCAAGTGCCGCTTTTGCTAAAATACTTCAACCTGTCTCATAAAACATGACCTTTTTAAAATAATGATAGATTTGAAATGTGAGAACTGCTCTTTCTTCAAGTAGAATTCTAGAACTTAATGATTTTTAACTCGAAACCCAAAATTATGGTGAATTGCTGAAAGAAGTAAACATCGCAAATTTTGTATATTTGTTATAAATATGTTGAATGACAATTAAAAGGAAGAAAGAAAAAATAGGAGCAAAAAAAAAAAAAAAAAAAAAAAAAGAAAAGAAATAAGAGGAGTTAGTTTAGAAATTATCAATATTATTTTCATATTAGCTATACGGGAAAATTTTTATCGTTTGTGTAAACAAACAAAGAAATTAAATAAAGAAAAATTGAATTTCTGCGATTTTCTTTATGCAGTGAAGCGAAATTGCAAGTACTGCTTTCGTTAAAATAATTCAACATTTCTCATAAAATCTGACCTCTTTAAAATAATGATTAGATTTAAAATACTAGAAGCTGCCTCTCTCTTTTGAAGTAAAATATGTCCAGAGCTTAATGATTTTAACTTGATATTCCAATAATGTTAAATTGTTTGTAAAAAGAAACCTTTCCATGCATTTCACATGAAGAAAAATATAATGGCATGAAGAAATGGAAGATTTAATAATAATAATAATAATAATAATAATAATAAAAAAGTAAGAAAGTGCAAGAATAAAAGCATACACTAAACAGGGAAGGGGGGGGGGGCAGGGACGTTGACTGAATTATGTATGCCAATTATAGGCGAATTACTATATATCTGTAAGCCTGAAGCCAAAATACTTTATAATCAACGCCCTATATTCACCTAAATCAGATATGACCAATGAAACATGAAAACAAAATAAGTTTAATAGAGATAAAAATGGAGGGTAAAGAGAAAAACTTGTAACTATCTTACATGTAAGAAAAAAAAAGTAACAAAAGAATAAATAAATAAATAAAATTATACATGTCCAGTGTTAACTTTCACCGCTGAATAATATGGAAAGGAGACGATTAAGCATTTTTATAATTCATAAAATAAAATAAAATAAAATAAACTTGTGAATTAATGAAAATTTATAAAGACAATAATTTATATTTCTATTACTAATTAATGTAGTAATAACTAGTTTATCGTTAAATTTAATTAATAAAAATGTTAAATTCCTTGCCAAATGAACTCCATGTACTGTAATGTAAAATTTTGTTAGTAACTATAGTCGCATAGTAACGCCATCTAAGTATGGAATAAAAGGAAAAACTGACAATGCATTGATTGATTTTTAAAATGTAAGTGGTCATTACAAAGACATACCACCCCCTTTTTGTTTCAGTTGTTAATGAATATAGAAGGATTTCATTAATAAACGTATTTATTTTATTGAAATTTAGTCATTTTAATGAAAACATGAAAACATAACAAATAAATGAAGTTAGTTATTAGGACAACTATTGAAAAGTAAAAGACAAAAATTTAAGGAGATTTAGTTTATTAAAATAAAATTGCTTTAATAAACCAATTATTTAAATTATTTTATCACAACAAAATTAAAAAAAAAAATATCATAAAGTAAGATTCATAAGCGTCATCTTTATAATAAACACAAAAGAAAAACTATAAGTTTGAAAAAATTAACTCTAGTATTTTCTTAATAACTAAAATTAGGTTCCTGAATCATTTCCTTAACTTCCTTTTACTTCATGACAATTAAGCAAAGAACTGTCTAGATTTTCGATCAAGTATTTAAATAATTTTTAAAGTGCTAACTTGTGTCACTGTCATTTGAAGCTTACCTAAAATCTCATAAATGATCCGTTTTTAAATAACTTTCTTGATTTAAAGGTTTAAAAAAAAAAAAAAAAAAAAATGGTCGATTGAAGTTCTACATATTAATTTTATTGCTAAATAAAGTAAAAAATTGATAAAATAACATGATTAACATTATTCGAGAACAATTGGGAAATGCTAATTACCAGCGTAAGGTGTGAATCTGTGGTAATGAGTTAAAATCCTTGTTTGCTGGGCTCTGGATAGATCCTAACTGATCGAACGGTAGCGTCTGATCAGTTAGGATTCAATTAATACGTTCGTTTTTTTTTTTTTTTTCTGGGGAGGGGGGGGGTTGCAATTTATATACTCTTCTGCAAATTCCCAGCAAGTAATACTAACACCAAAAACTAAACTAGTTTTTTTTTGTTTTTGTTTTTCTTTGTCAGTGCACTATTACAGGTGAACCAGTTTCCAATTTATATAAAGATCTGTGACACTTAAAAGTATAATGAGTAGATTATTTTTCTTAATTTAGCATTTCCTTCATGTTACTATACGAAAAAATTTCCCTTTCATGGAAATTTTCTGATTTAATGAGTCATGGCTCCTTGACCCTTACTTCCCATGCACCCCATTTTTAATTATTATAAATCAAAGTACATTAAGGTATTTTATACGGATAGACGTCCGAAGAAACATTTAACTAAACTGAATCCACGACGAAACCTGATTCGAACTTTTAACGGTAATTCTGAATATAAGAATTTATTAGAGAGACTTAATTTTAAAGGTGTTGCTCAATTTGTATAATTTTCACCAATATTAGGGAACATACAAAGTGTGTCTTAACAAAGATAACAAACGCTAAGGATCGATGGAATGCATTATAACAAACATTTATGAACATACTAAATATATACATTTAAAATGCATTTATTCTATCGGATATACATGCTCCACTCGAAAACAAACCAAATGTTCGTTCATAACATAAGGAATAATGAAACTAATAGAGTAACATTTTTGAGATTTACTTTATTTTGTCAGAACATTACGTAAACAGGGGCCGCAGCGGTCCTATATTTTTACATTTGTTTTATTATTTTATTACCACTAATTTTTTATAATTTTTTTAAATACTAATTTAAAGATAAAACAATATGTAAACGCATACTGATTGATTAAAGTGGTGGCAAAATAATAAAATGCATGTAAAAATATAGGACTACTGCGGTCTCTGCGTAAAATACTAAAATGGCGCCATTATTTTGCTAGTGATACAATGCGCAATTCAGTTCGAAATATGCAGAAGTGTTCGGAAATATTAATCATCTAATTTTGTATCAAAAGGAAATCTATGGTAGTCATTTGTGGGATTTTTTTTTTTTTTTTTTTTTTTTAAATGTCATAACAACAACGCATTTTACATTAAACTAGAAAAATTAATTGAAAATAAGGTATACTTGTTATTGTTATAAATTTAAATTATAAATGATTTTTTTTTTTTTTTTGGTTCATCTTGAAGTAACACCACTTTTATATAAATACTTAGATTTTTCATACTTGCTTGCTGCAAATGTTGGCTTTAATCTGTTTCATCATCATTCAAATTTTATTCATTTGATTTCTTAACTTCGTGTTGTAATTTTTCTTTCTTTCTTCAAAAACCTATTACTATTCTAATTAAATATATCTTGCAACATCGGAATTTTTTTCATTAAAGTAATTTGTAATCTTTCCCAGTTACAGGATGCTCTTGAAAATCCAGAGATACATTAAGAATAGAAAAACTTTAAATTAAAACAATATCAAATTAACTTTGTAAAAAATCGATAAAAAAATTTCAGTCGTTTTATTTACTTTTAAGACTTTGCATTTGGCAACGGTATTATCGTACATATATATCAGAATACTGACGAACAAATCTGAAAATACAGTCGGTAACAAAAGTGTCCGAACACTAGCAAAAATTCCTATGTAAAAAAAGTACACTTTATACGGTTTTGTTAAATAAATCCTTGTCGAATCCTTTTCTTAGTCAGTGTAAGAACATGATTCGATAAGGATTTATTTAGTAAAACCGTATGAAGTGTACTTTTTTTATATGGGAATTTTTGCTAGTGTTCGGACACTTTTGTTACCGGCTGTATGTTTACATACAAAAAATGCCTCAGAAGGATGTTAAAAAATGTAAAATTATTGACAAATCTTTATTTTGAAAAAATAAAAAGGAAAAGAGAAGGATGAGAAGAACAAAAAGAAAAAAAGTAAATGTCCGCGTACAGGTCGATTGATCTGAAAAGTGTATATGAGCGTATACTCTGAAGGGAAGTTCTTTGGTGATGCTCCGTTTCTCTCGTTTTCGTCCGCTCGTTCTTCGAAAGAGACGTAAGAAAATCGGGTAGGTAACTTGAGGTGTGCGGGTGCGAGGGTGGAATGATTTTCGACTCTGCGTTCCATCAGAGATCGATGGGCGCTCTTGAATAGAGGGATGTGCAGTTTTCGGTATCAAGATCCAATGGGGCGCAGTAACTGATCTTCGAACGTTCTGCTCGATCGGATGAACCAATAGAGAAATATCGGTACAGGGGCGGCGCGCAAGAATGTAAACGCCCCGGCACGTATCTGCGCCCCATTTTTTGTAGGAAAGTAAGGATAAGAAAAATGAAATTACAGAGTGGAAAATTAAACGTCGCATAGTCAAAAATTCTAAAAATCTTTGCAGGATAAAAATGAATTGTCTGGCCAAAAAATGCATAAATTAATAATTTAATAAGCTGCTAGGTTAAATTTTTTATGTATTGTTTAATGATAACGTATAAAGAAGAAAATAAATTTGCGTAGTTAAATTTCTATGTCTCTCTCTCTTTCTCTTCCCCCTCCCATTTAATAAATTTTAATTTTACTGTTAAACTTAAGAAAAAAAATAGCTAAAATAAATGGAGTATATCACAGAAGAAAATTATTTTTAAACCGGTAAAATGTCCCACGCTAAAATGTTCTGCAAAGAACTAGATGAATAAGCTCAGTTATCATTAGAGAATCAAAAGTTAGGCAGCACTGGCTGTGATAAGTGTATGGAAAGTTATTTCCTCTCAACTAGTCCCCTTGGCTGAAGACCAAAGTTCTGATGGCATGTCTTTGGACCTTTTTTAGGGGTAGATCCCAGATCATCAATAATTGCCCGTTGCGTAGCTCTAGCACGACGTAAAACCCACTCAACCTTAATCATCTTGATTCTTTCGAAAAATATTGATGATATAACGTTGTCTAATCTTCATTAATCTATGATTCATCATAAAGTATTCGACTTCACACACAGGTTGTTTGGCAACCAAAGATTAAGTACCGTCTTCTTCGCAGAAGACAAAAATTGTCATGGCATCTATACAGAGCCCATTTAAAGGGATTTCAAACCGTTGACCAATGTATTGCGTAACTTTAGTGTGAGGTTAGTATGATTAATAATTTATCCACTCTAAAGCATAATAATTTGCTTTTCAAGTATCTGCTTAAAAATGTGATAAAATTTTTTTAATTCAAAACATGTTAGGGAGATTCACAAAAGCAAAATATATGAGTGAAAAAAACAGTTAACTATTATTAAAAACAATAATAGAAAAATTAGCTTACTTTTCTTTCTATATCAACGTTAAGGATATCATATCTAAAAGAAATTTAGTAAAATGGAATTTTTAATGGTTATATAAAAAAATCGTAATCCCTCAGAACTCCTGCAATGTGCATATACCAGCAGTGAAATGGCATGGTATTTTAATGTTAAAAATAATTATGAAATATTAGTATCAAGGTGAATATTTAAACTAATCTTTCATCTGGAAATGCCACAAACAAAATACTCAGATTCGCACTGTTAATTAATGGAATGCACCACATTTAAAGAGAAAATAGCTGTATATGATTATAAGCACCAGTTATAAGCACCAGATATTCACATACATGCGAGTTAAATACAATTCTGGAAACTGATACAACCCAGAAATCTAAAGATTTCAAGCACAACGAAATAAAATCGGGAAATAATTATTAAAGTTGGATTGAAGTCTTGTTGGGTAATAATTATTAGTTTATAAAAGCTGAATTTAAAATACGAAATGTTTTTTATAAAAAGAGATTCTCTTAATTGGCACCATGGTAGATTAACGGAATAAAATAGATCCAAAAATCTTAAAATCCGCCAAATGAAGCACATATGCATACGTTATGTATTTATTAAATTGTTGAATGAAGGACATGAGAAAAAATAATTGTCATTCATATAATTTATTAAAATAAAAAAAAAGAGCATTTTATTTGATTAATTTTGTGATTATGTATATAGAATTAAAAATACAATTGAACATCAAGGATGTTACTAAAATGTACAGTAAACAAACGTGCGTAATTCATACTGTGTCATCCTTTAAAAATCAGAAGTTGCGATATAAAGTCTAAATTTATTAATCCCTTTCACAACTGTAATTGCAATAATAATAATGATAATAATAATAATAATAATAAATTTTATTGCTTATTGTAAAAAAATAAATATATAAATAATAAAATAATAATAATAATAATAATAATAAAAAAAACAAGTAATTTTCTTTTTTTTTTCTATCTAAAAAAATGTACCTATATGTTTATTTATATTATGCCTGTTTGTTACTAGTATATGATAGGATATCAACGTCGGACTAAGTGTATTCCGACAGAAAAAAATCGACTTCTGATATTCTAGTGCATCCATGTTTTAATATTATAAGCATAATGATATTGCAAATGCGACAACATCAATATATCATTAATGTATCATTACAGTATTCATAAATAATTTTATATGTACCAACATACATCTCCAATAGACTTCAGAAAAAGTCAATTGTGCAACGAAGCATTCAGTGTAATTCTACCCTCGAGCCAATAGTAGCATCCGAGGTCACACTTCACTGGCGACTAAATAAAATCTTTCAAGTATTAAAACGCGAGAGAACTTTTTAAATCTTTAAAGGTGCTTGCTACAAATATTTAAGAATAAACCTTTGTTTATTGCTTAATATTTTTATATGGTATACATTTTTTCTGAAATTATATAGTATACATTTTATTATATGGTATTACATTTTATTTCTGATAATAATACTACATACGGGATTCAACAAGAATGCATTAAAATTAATTGGGGAAAAAAAAAAAAAAAAAGAAAGAAAGACAGAAAAGAAAAAAGAAAGAAAACAAGAAAAGAAAATAATATTTTTTTTTTTTTTTTTTTTTTTTTAAATACCCATTTATTCTTAAGAAATTTCCCCTTAAATCATAAATAAAACTTTGGAAAATACAATTGTTGAAAGAGAAACAAATAATTAGTATAAATTTACAGTCATTTTACAAAAGTGATTCTATGTAATTCTTTTAACGACATTTATTAATGTTCTGATGAAAAAAGGCATTTTTGAACATCGCATCTACAATATTTTAAATATACATAATGTTCCAGAGCGTATCAGCAATGAAAGAAATAATTACTTTTGCATTCAGCTGGCTTTTAATGGTTTGGTTTTGATCCGTAAATGTGCTTCGTTATGCGTAATTTTTGTAGGATCTCAAGTTTTTTATATTTTTAAACATAACTTTTAGATTATTTATATTAAAAATAAATTTTAAAATTCACATAATTAAAAAAATCAGTATAATAATAATAATAATCATAATAACAATAAAGCAAAATGAGCAGGTCTTAAAGTAAAGGAATTTATTGTTTTCTTTTTTTTTTCTTCCTTTATGTTTACTATAAATATTAAATAACCGTAAAGAAAAAGGAAAATAGATCTTCTATGAGAACCACATATATATAAGATACAAAAAAACTCACGAAATTTCTAAAATTTGCTATCACTGTCAATAAGAATAAAGTAGATAACATATAGGTGGGAGGAGCATTATACGTTTTTATTAATATTTTACATTTTCATTCATTCATTCCTTTATTATTTTAGAGTTTAAAAAGGTTTTCCTTTCTAAAAAATTATCTGTTTTCTTTTCTTTATTTTTAGAAACTTAAATCGGTCGAAAATTCGATTATTCAGTGGCCCAGATTTTAATTCATAACTTCATTTCAGCTTCTGGATCTGTTTTGAAAACTGAAATAAGCTTACTTCTGGATTCATTTCAATTAGAAAATTGTAAGTTATTTAATGGTTCAAGAACAGATACGGCGAAATCTAAGGCGATTTTGTAAAATTATAAACCTTCAAATTTTATTTTTTATAGCAATGAAACAATAATTATCTGAAGAACTGAAACAAATTCATAAAATGGCTACCCTGGGGCCTCTTAAAAATGTCTGAATAAAAATGCAGGACCATCTTTATAATATGTAGCTGTTTGTCAGTACTTCCTAGATTAAAAGTATTTAAACAATTTTAAATGTTTATTTGTTTATTTGGGTTAAAGCCAATTATCCACAGTAGGGATCGGGGGGGGGGGGGGATGCTTTCTAAGGGCTACTAACCCGTATTTACGTGAGTTTTGGAAAAAAAAGAAAGATAAGGAAGAAAAACCAAGGTATGCCGACGAAAACGACTTGGAGTCGTTCCCGGCACTTCCCGTCTACCAGCTTTGAGCGCAAGACCACTCGGCCAAGCAATTTTAAACTAGTGGATCTGCAGATCAGGAGCCTCAACGTTTTATTTCATCAGACATTTTTCAATAGGTCATTTTTATTTATTCCTTATTATATAATAGTATATATTGATTCGATCAACTTATTACCATAATCAGATACATTCCTGAGGGGGGTTGCCGCCCCCCTCAACCCCCCGCTGTATCTCTCTTTGTATACCTATTTGTATATCATATAAAGTGTTACGAAATTGTAAATAATTGCATTTATTTTTGTATAAATTTTTTCAAAGAGGCTTTGTAAGTCGATAAAATGCTAATTTTGTGCATTTCTAGTCGCTTTAGTGTTAAAATAGCCTAATTTTCCTTTAAAAACGCATTAAAAAGCACCATATAAGGGAAGGAATGGATTTGGCGCCAAATTTGGCGACTGTTTCCCTCCTTGGCGATTTTTTGGCGACCTTGGCGAGAAAATCCTTATTAGGGATATATCAAATATGGAAACTCTAATCTCATTGGCTGATGAGATACGATAATTTTCCAGAACAGTCTGTGTACGATAGAATAGTATAAAAGGAGCATTTTTTTAGCCAAGGCGGCCAATCTCAGATCTGTGTCAGTTTCGTCAAATGCTTGCTTTGCTTTGAGCCTCTTTGAATGAGACTTGCTTTATGTGTTATTCATAAACAGTTTGTACTGTTGTTTTGCTGTTAACGGCTGTTTTTTAAGCTATGCTTACTGGTTGAATTGAAGCTGATACTTGGTTTATAGACCTGTATTTTTCTGGAACTTTCTGTGAATAAATCACTGAATTTTTGCAAGTTTCGCCTTTCATTCTCGGACAACTTACGAACCTCCAAGTACGCAACAATATGTATTCTTAATAAACGACGGTCTTGTATTATTTCCCTGAAATTCATAAATACCGAATTTCATACAAAAAAAATAGCATATCGGAAATATTTTGCGTAACCTTTAAACTAATTATCAATTCTATGCCCAATATTTTCAACCGGAAAACATGCTTTTAAAATACTAATAAAATTTCATTATATTTGATGGTGTGTAACCATGTTAAAATACACTTTTAAGAAATGCCGACTATAGACCGTAATAGTACGAAATTCTTTTATGTATCCCTGAAAAGTAGCCACAGTCATTATAAACGCCAATAATAAGAATAAACCAAATTAATTATAACTCATTAATTTTTCAAACTAATTTGACATCATTTGGATGATTACAGTACATACTCGGAATGATTTTGTGTGGTCCCATAAATTATTTAGTCTATACATAACCTTTTTTAAGAGAAAACATGATTTTAAGCATCTTTATAATGTATGTTAACTTTATTAAGTTCAATTCAGCATAAACGCATTAAAGTGCGCGCTTAAATGAAAATTTGTCCATAGGCTTTAATGTTACGAAATTCTTTTGTGTGTCTCTGTAAACGAACCATAAACATTGTATACACCAGTAAAAACAATTCAGCTTATTTTGCGTTTAAAATTAATAATTGTTCCAAATGTAACATCGTATGGATGACTAAGTGACATTGTCAGAATGCTTTTGTAAGGTCCTGTACATTAATTAGAAAGCTTAAGAGCACATATTTTCTCCAAACAACATAAGTTTAAGCATCTTACTCACGTACTCTAGTTTCATTTTCTTCATTCGAAAGTAATGATATTAAAATGCGTTTAAACGAAATTTACCCCATACGCCGTAATGTTAAGAATTTTGGCGTGTCCCTGTACACAGTTTATAAAAAATATAGCAATAAAATTATACAGCTACTTATATGCAAAGCTGGAACGTGTGCGCCAATTTGCAAGTCAATCGAAGGATTTTTGTGGCCGCTCTTGCAGTACATACAAATTCTTCCCATAGGCCGTATAGATAAGACAAATTTTGGCGTGTCCCTGTACACGAACAACAAATGGAATACACACCTAACATTATACAGCTAATTCCGTTGGGCTCATGAATATGTGTACAAAATTGCAAGTCAATAGCGTTATTTTTGGGGCCGCTATCGCGGTACATACAGATTCTTCCCATAGGCCGTAATGATAAAAAAAACTTTGGCGTGTCCCTGTACACGAATTACAAATGGAATGCACACCCAAAACTATACAGCTAATTTCGTGGGGATCATGAACATGTGTACAAAATTTCAAGTCAATAGCGTGATTTTTGCGGCCGCTATCGCACGACAGACAGACAGACAGACGGACGGACAGACGGAACCCAGAATCCTTTTGAGTCTCAACAGAGAGCCTCCACTGACGTTTCGGCAAAAATTGGATGTCAATAGCTTGATTTTTGCGGTGGCTATCGCGGTACATACAGATTCTTCCCATAGGCCGTAATGATAGAAAATCTTTGGCGTGTCCCTGTACACGAACTACAAATGGAATACACACCTAAAACTATACAGCTGATTCCGTTGGGCTCATGAACATGTGTACCAAATTACAAGTCAATAGCGTGATTTTTGTGGCCGCTATCGCGGTACATACAAATTCCTCCCATATGCCGTAATGATAAGAAAAACTTTGGCGTGTCCCTGTACACGAATTGCAAATGGAATACACACCCAAAACTATACAGCTGATTTCGTGGGGCACATGAACACGTGTACCAAATTGCAAGTCAATAGCGTGATTTTTGTGGCCGCTATCGCGATACATACAAATTTCTCCCATAGGCCGTAATGATAAGAAAAACTTTGGCGTGTCCCTGTATACGAACTACAAATGGAATACATACCAAAAACTATACAGCTGATTTCGTGAGGCTCATGAACATGTGTACCAAATTTCAAGTCAATAGCGCTATTTTTGCGGCCACTATCGCGCGAAGACAAACAAACAGACAGACAGACAGACACAGCCCAAAACAGTTTTGAGTCTCAACAGAGGGCCTCCACTGACGTTTCGGCAACAAATTACTTTTTTTTTTTTTTTTTAAGCTTTTTAATTTAAATGATACAAAAAATATAGATAAAAATAAAATAATATAAACGTAAAATACAGGAAGAGATCATTTGTCAGAATAGTTTAATTCTAATACTGTAATTATCGCTGATAAATACTCCATAATTGTTTGTTTTGAGAAAATTAGTCTTTATAGCTATATATATGAAGTTCGTTTATTATGATTCGTAAGTAAAAGATTTTTTCTTGAAAATTTTATTTTATGCTCTTGTAATTTCTTAAATTTCGACTTAAATTTCTTCCTGTGATGTCTTTAATTTCTTTCTGTGATATATTTGAAAATGTTTTCATATTTACATACATATATATTAAAGCGATGAAACTTGGAACTCATATAAGTACTATATCTATTTTAAATTTAAAAAATGTTTCTTCTTAAAGGAAAAGAAAATGAAAAATAATTTGCTAAGACTATTCACAAACTAATGATAGATCTGAACAGTGAGAGTACTGAGGCCTCCAGGAAAAGCATGTACACACATATACATATATATATACATAACAAAACTTTTTAAATATATATTACATAACAAGTACAGTCGGTAACAAAAGTGTACGAACACTAGCAAAAATCCCTATGTAAAAAAAGTACATTTCATACGGTTTTGTTAAATAAATTCTTGTTGAATCCTCTTCTTACACTGACTAAGAACAGGATTCGACAAGGATTTATTTAACAAAACCGTGTTATGTGTACTTTTATTACATAGGAATTTTTGCTAGTGTTCGGACATTTTGTTACCGACTGTTTTTCTCCAAGGACGTCTCTAACTTTGACTTCGGGAGACTTAATTGTCAATGGGTATATTTTACCGTCGTTTCTTCTGTAGTCTCATAATTTATGAAAAATATTGGATTTCCAAAATTTTATCATACCATTATGAAAGATAATTAATCTAATGCAGAAAAGATTTGCCGGAAAGATTTATAAACGTAAACATGATGCTGAAGAAAAAAAAAAAAAACTGTCAATGAACAAATAGCTTTCAAAATCTTTAAAAAGAAAAATGATACATCTATCCCAATTTTAACACATATGGAGCATAAAATCTAGATTTGTTCCTTCTTTGGGACGATTGTGAATAGAGGCCCACGTTGCGTGTTTCTGGACTTAAGGGACTTAGCACCTTTGACGACACCGCTGTAGTAGATTACATATGAAATTTTGTATTGCCATTTAATATTTTAAAATTGAACTATATTAGGTTTGTTCAATGAAATGTATACTTAGGTAACAATTTTTGTGGTTTTTGATGTATATTTACAGATTTGAAATGTTTAAATTTCATTTTCTCAGTTTGTATTTTTTCATGAATTCATCATATTCAAAATGTTAAAACTTCTACAGGTGTTTAAGAAAAAACTTACATTTTTTTTTTTTAAGATGTTTAATAGAAACTATTTAAAAGAATTAGGGAAAGATTATGCAATATATTTAAAAGAAAAAATTAAAACATAATAATACGCATGCCTTTTTTTTTTTTTTCAAATTTTTACCTAAACATGCACTTTTTTATTTTTTTCTCGAAAACTAATAAATAAATTTCAAAACCCATTCCTAATTCTTTTAATTAGATTCAATTAAGCATCCAAATAAAAGATAAATAAATAAAAGTCTTTTCTTAAATATCTGAAGAAGTTTTAGCATTTTGAAGATCATGATTTCATGAAAAAATGCAAATTAAGGAAATGGAATTTAAAGACTTGAAATCTAAAATATATATATATATATATATATATATATATATTTATATATATATATACAGTAGAACCTCGATTATCCGAAGTAATTGTGACCAAACCTACTTCGGATAATCGAAATTTTCGGATAATCGAGAATTCATCAATAATCATCTAGTTTAATATGTAGTATCGTCATTGAACTGGTATTATGACTATTTTAACTGTTAAATAAATTAAAATCATAAATGAAAATAAATTTATTTCTGAAACAAAAACTTACAATGGTTTAAATGGAAGCTTGATCTGGTGTAAATTGGCCATTCTTTGCCGTGTAGCTCTATCCCGAAGTTAAAGAGAATAGGTTCTTTGCACTTGCTTACAATCAGAGGGTGCAATAACATGATTGTTCTGGAACTCGGCAGTATGACCTTCCAAATTTCGAAATGGGGTATATTTTCGTTTAGAACAAGGCCATTTGAAAGTACGGAAGAGTACACTCATACCGAGAATTAAGCTTGCGAGAAGGAATTCTAAAAAAGGGAATTCCAAAATATTTATCTGCACTCGTAGTTTGGAAAGGACGTCTTGCATACAAAAGAACTTTAAAAATGCATGTTTGTTAAAAGAAATTTTTGGATGATAGTAGAAAGTGAAAAATAAAGTGAAGAAGAAACCGCCTTCGGTTAACGGAGAGTAGTTTCGGTTAATCGAGGTTCGGATAATCGAGGTTCTACTGTATATATATATATATATATATATATATATATATATATATATAACCTAAGAATTGTTACCTGAATATATATTTTATTAGATAAACCAAATATAATCCAATTTATAAATATTATATGTAAATATAAACTTTTATATGAAACCTTCAGCGGTACTAAGTCAATAAGTCAATGGTGTCAAGTCCTCTAACGATACATCAGTAAATTTTTCGAATGTGGCCCCCTTATCATCCGAAAATCGTATAATCTATGGAAAAAGCCTTTTCATTTCTTCTTCTTCTTCTTTCTTTCTTTCTTTCTTTTTTTTTTTTTTTTTTTTTTTTTTTTAATATATGAAAAATACACAATTATTATTATTATTATTTATTAAGTGAAATTTTGTAAAAAGGGAAAATTTTCTGTTTCAAATTTTCAACAAACTAATAAATATTCTAATCAAAGCAATTGCAAATATTTCGGGACACTCAAAAAAATTCTAAAAGTATATTTGTTTTAATTTTAAAAATTTCAAAATATTATTTAATTCAGAATGCTGGCCTATATGAGAATTTTTTACATTTACACATAAGGTATATAAATTAACATTAAATTTGATAACCAAAAAGACACAAATAACTTTCATATTCCCAAAAGGAAACTAATCTCAATTATATGAACCTTAATTTTCAACATATCATGGAAAAATTCTGCTAATAATGACAACTAAATCACAGCAAGATATGATTCCAATTTATTAAAGAGCACCAGGTTCAATCCCAGGTCGCACTCGTAGGCCTAGTGGTTTGGAGTTTTATGGGGTTTTTTTTCCTTAACTCATTACGGGCTACACACACACAAATATATATATTGTATATATATATAGAAATGTTTTTGAAAACAAATTTTGTTGAGGCTTTATCAGCAAAAAAAATTTGGTGTAATTAATAAATTGTTTTGTTGTTAAAAAAAAAAAAAAAAAAAAGGCTAAAGGCTGCTCACTCCCTTTTACGATTTCTCCGTCTCGAGTCTCTAAATCCCATGTAAGTCTATGGTGAAATCTGTTTATAGAATTACTCATTACCTAATTGGTATTTTTAAATTCTTTTTTCACATTAAGAAAATTCACAATCGTTAAATTAGTATCTTTTTTCCAAAAATTGAATTTTTTAAATTTTAATACTTCGTTTTGAAGCTAAAATTGAGAAAAAATACATTTAGTGAAAATTCACATTTTTAAACTAAAAATTCAAACATATTTTTTTTTTTTAAATAAAGTTTTGGAAAACGATTACTAATTTAGTGGTTGCGTATTTTCAGAATATGAAAACGGAATTTAAAAATAATAATTAGGTAATGAGGAATTCTATAAACAAATTTCTCCGTAGAATAACATGGGCTTTGGATGACTTTTGGCGGTCCCTGATGTACCCCCTTAAAAATATCTCCTCGTTGAGCATTTCACTAAGGCCTAGAACCTATGTGATGTCAATCGGCCTTAAGGAAACTCTCTACCTATCGTCTACGAAAGCCAAAGCCAATGTTATTCCATAGGAAATTTTGCCCCATTATAATTCATTAACTCATACATATTTTTAAATTCCGTTTTTACTTTCCAAAAATTCACAACTATTAAGCAATTTATTACTTTTAAAAAATTTATTTATTTATTATCTTTAAGCTCAAAAAGGAAAAATTTCACATTGTGAAAATGAGCATTTTACAGCCTCAAAATAAAATATTAAAAATAAAAATAAAAATAATTTTTAGAAAGCGATAAATTGTTTAAAAGTTGTGAAGTTTCTGAATGTGAAAACGGAATTTAAAAATATAGTATATTAATTAATAAGTTATAATGGGGTGAAATTCTCCATAGAATAACATTGGCTCCGGCTTTTGGGGACGATAAGTGGAGAGGCCTCTTAACCAATACACTTACATCTAGTTTTTGGAGAAAGGTTTACTATAATACCGTTGATGTGTGTTAATTGCTTAATAGACACAACAGAAAATAAAGATGCGTTCCTTTTTTTCAAAATACTGCAACAATAAAGGTGATATTTCTGTTTCTTTTTTTTTCTCTCTCTATTTATTTCCATGTTTCCATTTGCATGATACATAAAGATTTTCATCTCGGGACCTTTCAAACTCGGAAATATACATATATAATTTTTTCTTTCTTTCTTTCTTTTTTCAATCTGTGGTCATCGTCCATATCCACGTCCATTCCTACGAAATTGCTCTAGCATTCCCTCTTCTTTTGCATTCTTAATTCTTACGTCGCAGTGTTAAGTTCTCACGGTCTCCGTTGATTTCCTTTTAAGATCTTCACTTCTCATTTGGGCCGGGGTGCTGGAGAGGTAGGCGCAAGACAGGGGGTTGTCAGTTCTTCGCCCGGGCGCACAACAACCTTCTCATTGGCTGTCGCGAGAATAAATCGGGGGGCAAGCAAGCAAGTGCGCCCCCTCGTGGTCGTGTGGGGGTGGGGACGATTGTCGTTGTTTTGAGAGCTATTCGGATGCGAGAGACGAGTTGTGTTGTTTGTTCTTCACCGGCTCCGGTCCGGATCAAGCAGGTAAGCCACCTTTTTTCTAATCCTGATTATGTTTTCGTTCGTAACGGGTTTACTCGCGGTGTGCTGTTGCGTGTACAAAATTGATTGAATTTATATTATACTGCTCAATTTGTCACCTGATGACTTGTGTACATATACACGGTGGAAATGTCATAAAAAGGTAAATTCGTTAATATAAGTATAACATGATTTATAAATTTGTGAAGCAAGAATTACCTTTTCCATATTATTTGGTTATTTTAAAAAACATTATTCTTTATTTATTTATTTACTTATTTCAGACTATCCTTGTTGATTGATACATATATATTACATATTAGCATAGTTAGCTTTAATTACTTTTAATTAAAAAATGTTTTTAAACGATAGTCTAACTTTAAATTATTCTTAATTTTTTTTTCAATATTCTGACTTGTAATTACATCATTAAATTATTGCTTTTACTTATTAATGAATTACAATTAAAGTAACGTAAAAATAAAAACCATTATATTGGAACTTAATAATAATAATAAATTTTCCTCATTAAAAAAATAAATAAAATTTCGGTATTAAACGGTGGCCTTAATTTTTGTTTCAATTACCTTTTCTTTTGAACATTGATTAATATATATATATATATATATATATATATATATATATATATATATATATATATATAAATATATAAACTAATTTACTTTTTGAAATTTCAAGTAAATGAACTTGGATTTGTTTCCAAATAAATTAAGATTTATTTATTTATTTTAAAGTGATATTTGTTAATTTAACAGCTCATTTTTTCTCCACAATGTTCGTGATAATTTATTTATTTATTTTCTGTTGCACTCTTTGAGAAATTAAACAAAAAAAAAATAAATAAATAAAAGATATAGTTTAATCCATTAATCCGGTTTTAAGGAAATATCACGATAAAATAAATTAATTGTAATACAAACGTAATTTTCATCGCTTTATGTAATTTTAAAAAATGTGTATTAATATAAGCAGTAGTATTTATACTTATAAATAATTCGTGTGTGCGTGTGTTTTTCTACAATTTGCTTATTATTCTGGTATCATAATTTGAATTATGTTTTGACTCTAATTTTGATTGTAAATACTTCACAATTTGATTTAAATGTTCAATTTCAAGTACTTTCAAAAGTAAAAATGTGTTCGCATTTGAATAATTTCAATGTATGCAAACTCTTATTCGACATTTATTCTCAAATATTTGAATTTATTTATTTGTTTATTCATTGTAAACTTAAGCTATAGCTGAATAAAATAAAAAAAGTGAAAAGATATGTTTAGAAATCATAATAAAAATGAGGTGATGATAAAAGGTGTTTATTTAAAAAATAAAATAAATGTGTTTATTAAAAAACAGAAAAAAATATATTTATTAAAAAATAGAAAAACATGTTTATTTTAATAGGAGTGTTTTTATTCTATGAAATATGTATTTCCGTAGTCTTGTATGAAAATTATGTTTGCTTTAAAAGATTTTTTTTTACAATATTTATTTTTGATATTTAATCTGTTAAGTAGTAATAAATGCACATTTTCTTTTATTTTCAAATTATTTTTTTGGATAATAATACCCAACATATTCTGCTTTTATAAAAAATCGCTCGCCCTATCGGACTTACGCATAATAATGCTAATTCCTATGCACATATACATAATAACATGAAGTTTCGTTTTCTATTGCATATTTACATTATTATGCATATTTACATATGCAATTGTACATTTTTTTCTCCCCCTATTTTGTTGGCTGAAATGACTGATCCACACATTTTTTACCAGTATGATGTGCATTATACTTAACTAAGATATTTGTGATTAGGATTTTTTCTTCTTTTTTTAACGCGGATGGATTATAACTACACTTGAACAATTCTTTATTAACTCAATAATGGTAAAAGACTGTAAATATTTACTTATAGATATATTAAAATTCAACTGAATGTTAATTAAAGTTTGTTAGCATGAATTAATTAATTAATTAATCTGTAATTATATCAGAGTCTTTTTAATTATTACTTATAAAAGTTAGTATAGGACTTAAAGCAATAGAAAGTCTCAAAAGTCGGTTTACTTCCAGAGAGGTCCAAGAAACAAAATTAAAGCGTTAAGCAACACATAATTTAAACATTGATTGTACTTAATTTCTGAAGTATAAAGATGTACTTAAACAACTGTTTAAAAAACTTTTTTTTTTTTTTTTTTTATTATTATTAAATTAACTTAAATTTTTTTTTTAGTTTATATACCTATATATATACATGTTTTCTTAAGATTTGTTTTCAGAAGGAAAGCAATTACTCCTTTCCTTTTGGCAACAGTCAATCTGTGTAATTTCTCAAGTTAAAAAATAAAATTATAGTTTTTTTTTTTTTTTTTTTTTTTTTTTTTTTTTTTATCTTCAACTGCATTAATTGTTCTTATCATTTTATTTTAATTAGTGATTCAAGAATTATTTTCATATGCAATAGATTGTTAACGATTTTTAATGCATTTTATCAATAAATTAATAAATAAAATAATTTTTATGAATGCTGTTATATATGAGAATGGAGAATATTTAAGGTTTATATAATAACCGACACAGTTCAAAAGTATTTGGATAAAGTGAAATCGTTTAAATTCAAAACGTTAAAATTCTTAAAACGTACGTGATAATGTAAAATATAGGTCAATAAACTTCAAAGAACGTTTTAAGACGTCGTAATGTAACTGTCATTTTTAAAAATATTTAATAATGAATAAGTAAAGTTAATTATAATCGTTTCAAATTTAAAACTGGGAAATAAAAATCTTTAAATGTTATTTTTGTTAAACATTTTCTTTTCTTTTTTTCTTTGTCTTTCTTTCTTTTCTTTTTCTTTTTTTTAACATTTTACTAATTAAAAGTATAAAAGTAATAATAATTAAATACTTTAAATTCTTATTTTTACAATATCAAATAACTTTGAGTGGTTATTATTCAAAGAATTTCATAAAAAATGTACACATAGTTGAATTTTGTTTTATAAAACACTTTAAAAATGCATCAATTACTATAGGAAATTTTCTAAATTGTATAAAATAAGTTTTGATCTTTTTGGTTTAATATGCGTTAAAGAAATGCCTGCGTTAAATAAAATAAAATAAATAAACAAAGATTTTGAAAATTTATTTGAATAAATGCAAAGACAAAGAAGAAATTATAACAAATACAGTCTTAACTGTATATTCAAAATGAGAAGGTCATCTAGACCACAATTTTTCATATCTTTAAGGATTAAAGTAGTACATTCTAAAGTGTAATACGTCTCGCCTATTATGTGACTCCGCACTTTAGAATGTAAAAATCGAGGATAAAAAAGTTAACAAGCCATGGAAAATGCATGGGATGAAAATGAAAAAACTTACAATGTTAAGTGTAAAAAAAAAAGTCTAACACCGGAAGAAACAAAAGGACAAAATTGACTAGACAAAGTCATCGAAGAGCGGGAAGGGATTGGGTTCGGGGCCCTGAAGCTATCGTCGAGGATTTAATACATCTCGCCTACTATGTGTAGCCAATAAAGTTATTTACTCCATTCCCAATAGGGAACATCATCCAATAGTGAACTTGAATATCTGAGTTTACCTATAAATTCCAGTGAATATGCCTATCTAAATCAGAATTCTCCCTCCCCCCTCCCGTTTCCTGGAGATTTTGCCTTATCAGAGTTTTATTAACATAAAATTTATTCGGTGAGTTAAACTGAATCAAGACACCAGAAGATATCTATTAATATGCTTAGTACAGTACAGAAATCTTATGTTTGAGAACTAAGAACTTAAATGGACATATTAAGAGGATATATTATTCCATGATTTTTAAAGTAACTTCATGCCAACAAAAAATAACTTAACTTCTTCGTTATTTATAATTTATGTAATATGCATACGTATGGTTTTCATACTTTATCAGGATTTGCATTTTTATATCTTTTTAAAAATGAGCAGCTTTGTGAAGCCATTGAGTCTTTTGAGTCATGCACGACCTTCACCCAGTGCAGCTGCGTATTGAAGTAATGAAGTGCAGAGACTAATTTAAAATTAACAAAATAATTTATTAAAAGCTTTTAAATGTGGAGAGAGAATGGAAGTACTCTCTAGTGGCGTAATAAAAATCAGCAACTTCCATTTTTATTTAAATGTAAAACAATGAATACAAAGTGATCTCTCTAACAAAACTCAGAATACAATTTTAACATGTCTTTTATACACTGGAGAATCAATTTTCATTTGTAGTTTTCAAGAATTATATTCGAAACAAATTAATTGCTAAATTTTGCAAAACCACAAGGTTTTCTTTTTACACTCGTAACTAATGGCTATCCTTCACGGAGTACTTTTCTAAATCAGAGTTAAAACTTCTAATCTAATTCGACTCCTTTGCAACTTCCAATTTACGAATTTCCTGCAAAAATTCTGCCAGGCTACACAGCCTTACTTCAGAATTTTAAATGTCTCCATACAATATATTAAAGTAAATATTATAACATAATCCAACTTATAACATCAAAAATTGTATTTCAAGATAAACATGTTTTAATCGTTTGAGCCGTGGGAAAACTTCGTAAATCCATTCTTCCTCTTCTTCATATATAAAAAATTTTGAAACGAAATATAGTAGAAATGTAAATGTAATACTAAAATACTTAAAATATAATTAGCTTTTAATTTCTATAAAAATTATTATTAATAGTAATAGTAATAGTAATACTATGTTTTACAGGAGTTCTTATATTAATTATTTGGGAAGTAAAATCAGTTTGTTAGGTATAATTTTGAATACTAGACAGTCAACTTGATTATTATAAACTTTTTTATGCACACGTCACATACTATAGTCGCCACATTCATATTTTTTAATAAACGAATATAGGAATAGAAATTTTGATTGCTTTTTCATTTTCAAATATTTTAATCAAAATTTATAATTCTTTAGCATTGGGAATAATTTTAAAATTTTTACTAGCGCAATTTTTCTTTAAAGTATTTTTCTTGGTGAGGAAAAATGTAAAAACTTTTTTTGGAGAGAAACCTAAGGGAGATATGTTATTAAAGACGCATGAGATAGAAAGTTATATGTTCATTCAAAAATAAAATTACGCATGTGGATTTGAATATTAAGTAATGCACATATTGATTAAATAGTAATATCTAACAAAAATAAATAAATAAGAGTTATTTTTTTCTTTGTACG